>ML795715.1:288881-358365 GCA_009831015.1 Picea engelmannii | reverse complement strand
TCACTCACCCTCACTTCAATCATGAAGTTATCTTTTAATTTGCATCTCACAAATTAATTTGACTAAGACCCATATTCGGCAATTTCTCCCCCTTAGGGCCTAGGGAAGAGAAACACTTGCCTTGGTACATAATTTAACAATAATGAGGGGAAAAAACGTTTGTTGTTCATGAGATTAATCAAGAAATCCATGACATATTTTGCAGTAAGAAAAATATACATCAACCAACAATTAGATGAATAAGTAAAATTATTATGTATTTGCCTAATTTCATTGTCCATTAATATCCCACAGCCATTTCAAGACAAAATTAATTCACCCAATATGTAAGAGGTTATGTTTCATTTATTCACACGTTATGCACTCTATAACAATCAACAAGCAGCACTCATTCCCAATCTATTATTATTAACATCCATCACTGCCATACATTTCCCAAATCCACATCTATATTTCAAAGTAGTGTTTCCAAAAATAACAATGAAGTCACTATTTCTATAATAGAGCCAATCAAGATCTATAATGATATTCATTCCCATATGTATATGCAGTAAAATAATCAAGACCAAAATAACCAAAACCTCACATGCCATGTCTAAAATGAAAATTTACTATACAACCAATAGCCAACACTTTGACACTGGATATGCAAGGGAAAATGTCCAAGGCAATGTAACCATGCTACTGTAAAACAAAACATCTCAATGTGACTTAAAAACTGAGCCAAATATCCAACACCACTGTCATCAATAGTGATCAATCGCAATAAATGATCTTGATTATTTTCGGCATGAAATGAGAGAGGAGATATAATAAAGAAATGAATAGAGATATTGTGGATATCCAATAATATAATATAAATGTATCAGAGATGCAACCATAAACACAGATATACAGTAATACATGATTTCTATTAATGAAATAAATGTACAGAGAGTGTAAAAATACAGAGTGAAAGATTCGCTAGAATGGTGGCAGCTTATCTCTGAGAAGAGATGTGACGGCTACTCGCATTTGCAAGAAGATGATTACAATGATGCTCTGAAGGCCTTTTTACAATAAACAGGAATTCCAAAATCCCTAGACATCCAAAAACCTAACCCTAGGAGATGAAGCGTCAAAAGTCATGTGGGCCCCGTTTGGATAAGTTAGTAGATCAACTTCTCGGGGTCGTAAGTTTTGCATACGATCTCCATTTTAGGCACATGATAGCCTGTTGGAAAGGTATCATCGAGGAGATTCATTTTAGCTGAAATATGGAAGGAACTTAAATATTTAAAACATGTTTTCCCAAAAATCATCGTTTAGGGCCTCAAAACAGCTCCAGAAGTGAAAACTCCTAAAAATAGTAAATTACCAAAATTTCCAAAAAACTGTTTTGAGCCAGTTGGAAAAGGTGGGTGGGCATTGATATCCATCTAGATCAATTGCGTTGAGTTCTCAGGGGAGAGGAAAAATCATTTGTTGAATTTGAATCTTGGTGAGTTGCTTGCCTTGCTAGAGATGGTGCGTTGCTCAGTTTGTGGAATTTTATCACTAACCTATTGAGGCTGAGGTTGTTCAACAAGTTGAGCTACATGAGAGGACAATGTGAATAAGGAATCTTTACGCTTTGCTGCAACCTTTTCGACCTGCTTTTGTTGGATAGAAGGTGCCTGGGGAGAGGATGTAGTGGTTTTTGTGTCCTTCTATTCCCCTTTTGAACAGATTGTGAAGAAGATGAATTTTGCAGTATGGGATACTACCTTGCGACACTTTTTAGTTGGAACAATAGTTGGAACTACCTCTGATATTCTGTAGATATGACCCCCCAAAGTAACAATGACACTACGGGGTCAAGACTCATAAACAACATGGTGTCTCCACATATATGGTTGGCCCAAGAGAACATCACAAACATCCAGTGGGGAAACATCACATAATACCTCATCTTTGAAGGCTTGGATGTTGTATGACAATCGACATTGTTGGCTGACATGGAGATCTCGTCCTTGGCGAAGCCACCCGATGTTGTATGGTTGTGGGTGTGGTGTTGTAGATAATCCCTACTATTTGATGGCCTCTACTGAGATGAGGTTCTTTTGGCTTTTGCTATAACAAATAAAATGAAACGGGGTCCCCTTCACCCACATCTGTGAATGAAAAAGGCACTCCCCCTCTTCAGGATCTATTGGTTCTTCTGGTTGAATTGTTGTGGTCATGACAATAGAAGTGGGATCTGCGTCAATGGTCTTTCCTTTACCAGTATTTTCAGAATCAGATTCTGAATCATGGTTCGAATCCTTATCTTTGATCTCATCCACCAATGAATGTTTTGAGCGACATTCATCGACGTTGTGCTAGAGGAGTTTTTGGAAATCGCACCATTTTTCGGTGTCCTTCTTTGTCTTCGCGTGACCCTTCTTTTCCTATGGATTGGACTAGTTTTCGAGAGACTATTTGTTAGGGTTTTCATTGTCATACTTTGGTTTTTGCGGATTTGCAGACCTGAACTCCCATTTGTTCTGGTGCTTAAATTTCTACTCAGGTTTAACAACATATCGATAGGCAGCACCCAGTGATGAGATGTCTAGAAAATCCATTTCAGTTTGGATGTATCTATGTAGAGCCCCACAGTATTTTAGAACCAAATTTCATTTGAAGTCTTTGATATGTAGCTTGGTGCACAAGGTATGGAAGGTATTGGTGAAATTTGGAACTGCTTGGCCCCTCTCTTGCCACAGTGTGGTCCATCTCATGTACTGGTCCTCATAGTTGCCAACAGGGTAATATTGTTCCTTTATCGCATGCACAAAAAAATCTCAAGTGGGCTCGGCCCCATATATTCCAGACTCCTTTGTGGAAATATTATCCCAGTAAGTTTCCCACTAATGTTTTACATGGGGGAGAGCCTTAAGGAGCGTGAAGATGATATTTTCTCTGTCGAAAAAATTGTGAACAGAGAAATAACCTTCTAACAGATTTAACCATTTCTCTAGGGCATCTGCATCTATCTGACATTCAAATATAGGAATATCAAAATTGACCTATAAATTAAAAGGCGAGGTGCCTCCAAAGTGGCCGCTTGATGAAGGTGTGTCTGATGCTATCGGGAGGTGTTGTAGGATGTGGGAAAAATTCTCCATCATTTCGTCCCTCTGTCACATGAGAGCTTGCTCAAGCAACAGACTTATAGGATCATCTGCTCCGTCATCTTTATTTTCTTCTTCCATGGAGGTTTTCTTAGGCATGCAAGAGCGATTGTCTTCAAGAGAGACAATCTCGAGACCCAACTTGCTATACTCGGACGTCATCGAGGACATGCACTGAAAAATGATCAAGAGCAACCTGCTTGGATACCATTCATCCGGATTATTTTCGACACGAAATGAGAGCGGAGATACAATAAATAAATGCACATAGATATTGTGGATATCCAATAATATAACAAAAATGTATCATAGATGCAACCATAAACACAAATATACAGTAATACACGATTTCTATTAATGAAATAAATGTACAGAGACTGTAAAAATACAGACTGAAAGACTCGCTAGAATGGTGGCAACTTATCTCTGAGAAGAGATGTGACGGCTACTCGCATTCGCAAGAAGATGATTACAATGAGGCTCTCAAGGCCTTTTTACAATAAATAGGAATGCCAAAAACCCTAGACATCCAAAAACCTAACCCTAGGAGATGAAGCACCAAAAGTCATGTGGGCCCCGTTTGGGTAAGTTAGTACATCAACTTCTCGAGGTCGTAACTTTTGTAGACGATCTTCGTTTTAGGCGCATGATAGCCTGTTGGAAAGGTATCATCGAGGAGATTCATTTTAGCCACAATATGGAAGGAACTTCCATATTGCATACATTTTTTCTCAAAAAAACATCATTTGGGGCCTTAAAACGGCTCTGGAAGTGAAAAATGTTAAAAATAGTCAATTACCAAAATTGCTAGAAAATTGTTTTGAGCCAGTTGGAAAAGGTGGGTGGCCATCGATATCCACCTGGATCAATAAATGCACTTAAAATTCAGTGGTTATTACAGAGCATAAAAAAAATCATCCATATTCCACACGATGCACAACTGAGAGGATCCCACAGTGCAATATTTCCAATAATCACATAGCAACATATGATCACGACATAACTCAAAACATCATTCTAGATTATTTATTAAGTTTCCTGTGAGTGAACAGGTTGTGCGTGCTCAGGCTTATTTTACCCACACAAAAAAAACTGCAGTAGATATATCAAGTTCAATAATTTACTTTGTAAAACATCATAATCACAAATACTAACGACTGTACATTAACCAACAATTTGCCACTATGGTAAAAAATACCAACCAACCGAACAATCGTGATAACTGTGTATACCCATGCACCCAATCGAAATGAGCAGAGGCTCTTCCATTAAAACAACTGATCTCTTTTACACCGGGCTGGTAACTATGGATTTTCAGGAGTGCAAATGCAATGTAAGGCTCATGCTATTATCACAGAGGTAGTGACGAAAACTAAACCAACACAACCACTATACGACCAATGGGTGAGACCGTATTCGAAGTAATAGACCATAACAATCGAGAAAAATTTAACAGGGTCGACAGACTCCTTATGTGGTTCCAGTCTGGATAGTTAAGGATTTTCATAGTAGCCATCATAGAAGGGAAGGCACCAATCATAGCGAAACTTCAATTTTAAAAGGCGTATGCCCAAAGAGGACTATGATGCTTGTGAATGGGAGACAGTTCTTGACAGGGACGAGCAAGAAAACAAAGCTCTAGTCAAACTCAAGAATCGTGAATACAAACATCTAGCCACGATCTATAAAAAAAAACTTTTAACAAACGCGGTGGTAACCAAGCTATCACCCAGGAAGACCACCAACTCCGATGAATTCAAACAATTATAAGAAAAACAATCCATTTTCCATTCTAAACCAAAATTCCACACAGTTGCAGTACTCAGGACAAACACAAACCCACACAATTGAGCCAAAACATATTTTGTAACCAGAGTGAAGTCAACAATGGCCAAAAGAACAAATATCATATATGAATAGCAGGTTGTAGTATCATGAAGGGACAACATCTCACAGCTTAACTCGTATCAATGACAACCATATTAACATCAACTATGTAAATTTCTGTAGCACATCATCATAACATCAAAATGAACAGACCTACTCCTAAATAATTCAAGGGGGTCCCACCTAGTAGTATTATTTAGTTTTATAATAATAACTTTAGCAACACTTTGTGGGTGGAACTACGTTGACGTTTTCAATTGTCAACAATGTGTATATACATGATTCATCACACCTATGACCTACGTATATATGTGATTTGTCACACTTATGACCTGCGTATATATGTGATCGGTCACACCTATGACTTGCGTATATGATCCAGGAGGATCCAGAACACTCAAAAATTGGTCATCTCAAATGATAATGAAAATGACTTCATTATGTAGATATTGACAAGATATTTCCAGCAATGCATGAATCACCTCAAATAAATGGTGTATGAGAAAGTTATGGCCTTTTAAAGTTTCAGCAAAACAGGGTAGAAGGAAAAATTAGATATGCCACGTGGCAGGCCCACAGGATGACATGTGGACCATCCGTAGAAATGAGTTGGTAGTGACACATGGTAAGGTGATATTATGTTGAAATCATGGTGGAATGGAAGCATGATAAAGTACCACGTGTCACCCGAATTTGGACAAATCGGTACCCAGTTGGACCAGTAAAAAGTGGCCACGTATCATCTGTACGGATGATGTGGAAACCATATGGTCTACGTGGAACCACTGAAAGTGTGACATGTGGAATTTCATATAGTGACGTGGTAGTAAAATCTAAAAATGACATGAAAAATATGTACAATGGAAATGATGTGGGACAAACAGATATTGCCACGTGGCACTCTTTGAATGGCCAATAATGGTTAAGGTATCAAAATTAGTTGGGGTTGATGGGAATTGAACCCATGACCTTTGGTTCAAAAACCAACGGTCTTAACCAATTGAGATAACATATTCATCAAACAATCCAATGGAAATTATTGTATTTAAATTCATGTTACTATATAAAGAGCATCGGTCGGGGTCGACCCCGTGACCTTCGGGTCGGCCCAATTTCTTAACACTGATATTCCAAGCAACATGCCACATATTCTGGTTGTTTAGAATCACAAACTACTTTATAATTAAGTTGTAACCATGCCCTTACGGGTATATAGGAGGGTCGGGAGGGATTCAAACCCCCCCAACCTCCCTTATATAAACTAGCACTCGGACCAATGTGCCACATAAGTCTCATGTGCCAGAATTTTTAGACGAGTTCATTTTGGCTTTGGAAAGTGTGTCAAGATGGAGCGTTGGGTTTCCTCGTAATTCATGTCAAGAGATGCCAAATTTATTGGTAATGCATTGTTTTTCGTGCCACAAAACTTCTTGAGGAAAGTATAGAGAGTTTATACTCATTTTTCTCATAATTTTGAGAGGAAACCAATGGTAACCTTTGTTTTTGGGAATGAGCAACATCATTGAAGAGTGTCTTGAAATTTGGAATTGTAAGTCCTTTTATTGTAATTTTGGCATTTTGATATTAATGAAGAGCGGTCTCACTATTGGAAAGGGACTCAGAGATGTATCCGAATAGGGGTGAACTCTGTCATCAAATCTTTTCTTCTTAGTTATTTTATTTTATGTTGTTTTATCCCTCATATTTATACAAGTTAATCATCATGTAATGAATTTTTGGTTAAGAAAAGGTTTTCACATGTGTTTTGCAAATAGTCAAAGACAATCCTAATATTTTGAATCAGGTTAGATGTTGATGTGTGTTGAAAGATTAATTTGACATCTAAATATTTTCAGATCAAGTTGGTATTAGAGTTGGTTGGTATCACTGGAAGGCAACTTTCCTATCATTGGAAGGCAAGTTGGTATCACTAGAAGGAAACTTGCCTATCACTGGAAGGCAAGTTGGTATCAGAGTTGGTTGGTATCACTGGCAGGCAACTTTCCTATCACTGGAAGGCAAGTTGGAATTAGAGATGGTTTTGGCATTATATTTGCAAGTGGAAGCTGACAAGATCCCAAACTCAATATTGGTGAAGGCATGTTTGAAGAATCCTTGTTGGAGATTACCATGATTAAATATCTAATGAAATTAAGGATTCAGAAATACATGAACCGACAAATTCCGAAGGAGAACTTTGAATTGAGAATTCAACTACAATATCTTGTGGATGAGAAGCAAGAGCTTCAGGACCATGCCATGAAGAATTTATCTAGAGGTATTATTCAAGAATTGGAAAGTGAGTTGTAGGATAAAGACAAGATGTTTGCACAATTCCACAAATATGAGAAAGTGGAGAAGGAAAATTCTACCAGGTAAAAGAGGCCATATTCTACCAAAGGTTTACATATAGTAACTGAGGTATGCCATGAAAATGATTCATCATGTTCTTCTTCTTCCCATTGAGATAAAAATGTTTCTTTAAATGAATTTAAGGAACATACTTATGGTATTGGCTTTAAGGTACTAACCAAGATGGGATATGATGTAAAAGTTCTTGGCATGATTGGCCAAGGAATGACTAATCCCATACAGGCAAAGGGAAGACCTCGTTATGTAGGATTATGATATGGAGAATGTTCTAAGATGGTTGAGGTAAGGGAAGATTCAAATGAAGAATTTTGGATACTTCACAAGCAATTAGTTCTACCAGAACAACCTTCCATCCCAAGGAAAGGAATCAAATGTGAGCATTCCAAGGAAGGAATGAAGTCATTTCCCACTTGTGAGACTGGCATAAAGGCAGTCCTAAAAGTTTCGGTAATCATCCCAATGTTTTCCTTAATCAGGAAAAGGATGGTTTGAAAAACCTATGGTCTATGTATCCATGTGTTTTATGTGCATTTAATAACCATTGTATGGAAAATGTTGGATGGGACAATCCTTACAGGGAAATCCATCCAAGAAGGAGGCAAGAAGAAATGGTCATTTCCCAAATAAAAATAGGGAGAATGTCAAGAAAGGATTTTGGTTCTAGGACGAGAACAAGAACTTTTTCACTCATTGTGGTAAGAGTGGTCATTGGATTGAGAAGTGTTGTACACTTCATCCACGACTCCGCTCGAAGCATAACTTGGAATATGTGAAATCACTTATAATAAAACATGTAGCAACCTCAACTAAAGTTGATAGTATTGCTAACAAATTCAAGAAAAAAAAATTGATGGCTTGTCTCAGTATTATAGTGTATGAAGATATCGAGGTATAGTTCATGGACAGTCGCTCATCTCTCCACATGAAAAGAATGAGATCAGTATTCCTTACCTTCTCAGAAATGGACACATACTCCTATGCGGGATCTGGGACTAACACCAAACATGTAGTAAGGGGAATTTGATATGTGATATTCCAGCTCAATTCAGGAGGATTTATGGGGACAGAACAAATGCTATATGTTCCAGAATTTAAAGTGAACTTACTCCCAGTATCATCTTTCGAAGATGAAGGATACGGAGTTGCATTACAGGATGGACAAGTATTCGTATATTTAGAGAAAGCTACTCAGAAAACAATAATGGCTCTTGGTGTCAGAAAAGATATTTATATATGTTTCTTGGAAAGCCTATAATTGGATCCAATGGGTATGTGTATTCAGCATCAGAGACAGAGTATAAGAAAGACTCTAAGACATTGTCAAATACTGGAAGTTGTGAGAATCCTCCCAGCACTATCGGAAGAATGAGTCTGTGAAGGGCTCACCTATCCATTCCTTGGATAAGTGTCAGGGGAAAATTTCATTTTTGGGATCAGCCTAAGATGGAATATTAATGTTCATTTGTAAATAGGAAACTCAACATGCATAGCATCCTTCTAAATTGTGTTTCCATTATTGTAAAGTAGTATGGAAATAGTATTCTATGTATGAAGTAGGGAGGTAGAATACTTATTAGAAGAGTAAAATAAGTATATATGGTTATTGATTAAATGTCATTTAAATGTATGATTTATGATATGTACATCACAAATATGTTATGTAAATGTCGTGTTCATGTAAGATGTATACCTTGTAAAGAAGCAAAAAAATATATAGATGTTTGTAGAAACATGTATAAATTTTTCTTTCAAGGAAGCAAGAGAAGGAAACGAACAAGAAGTTCATTCAAAGACTCCAATAGATACATCAAGCAGTATAGGAATAGTGAATCCAAGATGGCTCATGGCATGAGCAGCACTAGAATGATCCAGTCCAAGATGAGTGGGACAAAGACCAACATTCAACTTGGATTCATGATTGTCGAGATGGACTGTCTCCAGGAGAGAAGGAGATAGGAATGAATATTGAGTCCAAAGTATAGATACGGATATTATGGAGTTGAGATTCAATGAGCATAATTTTGTGATGAAGGAACTAGTGAGTTAGAACCAAAGCTAGATCCATAGCGAGGAACCAGAGCCAGTAGCCATGAACCAGACCTAAATCCATAGCTAGGAACCAAAGACAGTAACCATGAGCAAGAGCCAGACTCATAGTTGTTTCCAGAAGCCAGAGCCATGAGTCAGATCCAAATTCAAAGCCATGTTCCCGAAGAGCAGATAGAAGTAAACTAATCCAAATTGATTTCCTAGAGGTTTTGAAGGGATCAAGAAAAACATCTAAGAATGGAGTTCCAAGATGAAGATCTAAGATGGAGTGTTGGCCCTTGGTTATGAATTAATGAAGAAAGAAAAGATTAAGGAATAAGAAAGACAAAGTACGAAGTGTGTGGAAGGAACACAAATCAAGGAAGGGTCGAAGTGGTTAAAGAAGCAGAAAAGAAGGAACGAGGTAAATGAAAAGCAAGTCGTTGAAAGAGAAGATCAAGGAAGACAAAGCAGCAAATAAGATAGATCGTGGAAAAGTCAGCAAGCAGAAGAAGAAACCAACGGGTGCTTTGGAGAACCTCGTGGAAAAGTAGGAAGAACGGGCTGGCAAATCCCTTAAAACATGGGTCAAGTGGATCCAGGGTTTTGGCTAATAGGGTTTTGACACCTAGACTTCGGTCTAAGGTTGTCCAAGAGTCATGTAATGTATAAATAAAGGTCTAGAAGAGTCGAGAGGTTGTGCATATTATTGTTGTTCATTTTGTTGGTTATGAGTATGGTTGTTGATGTTATGAAAGAAGTGTTTTGTTGTAAGAGCATTCTGTATTCTAGATCTTCAGTTGGGTGCGAAGATCAAACCTACAGCTAGGTGCGCAGGGAGGAGAGAAAGAGAGAGAGAGATATGTAGCTAAGTGCATAGATAGAACTGTATGTTTTCATCTAATATATCAAGAAACATAGTTTTGTGGACATAGCCCTAGGGAGAGGGTGAACCACGTAAATATTGTTGTTCCTTATGGTTGATGGTTGTTATTTTTTATATGTTATATTGTTATTGCATTGTTGTGTTCCTTATTAAAGATAGGAGGTAGAAGATAACTTCGTGAAGCTAAGTGTAAGATTGTTAAAGGATCTCTAGGTTATATTGCATTGTTTTTTCTGGATTCACTTTGCATTTCCTCTAGTTGTAGACACTTGTGTCATGCAACCCTCCTATTGCTACTTCGAGTGAGACTTCATCTGCTTCACAGATGTTGCCGAAAGGGCCAGTAGTTATGGTTTTTTGGTGCGTTGTTTAAGCATTGAACCCTGGGTCTGTCCCTATGCCAACAAATGGTTATGTTGTCGAGACCGGGATCTTCTTGAGGGAATTTCAAGGTGGTTTCCATCGAAGAAAAAAATTTAGAACTGGATTGAAGAACAAGAAAGGGACTTCGTCGTAGCTCAGAACAAGAAACCTAGAATTAGTATGGAAGACTGGTTAGGGAGGTACATCTTCACGGATGTGCACAAAATTTTCTTTACAAGAGTTCATAAGGAGTTATACGAGTGGTTAGCTAGACTAGCAGGCACTCAATTTGAAATCCGATCTAGACCACCTATGGTTTGGACATCGGTGTTGATCAAGAAAGTCAAGAGAGTTGACAATGTGGTGTCTAGAGAAATAGATCTATGGTTTGATAGCACTATTGGAGGGTACATTACTGAGTTTTCTATTGACAGAGTGGAATCATACAACCAAGCAGGGAGGTATTTCTTCAAGGGACCTAGAGGAAAGTTTCTACACTTCTTGAAGTTGAATATTAAGATGTTATTGCATGAGAAGAACATCTTAAAGATACAGTAATAAGTTGGATTTTAAATATAATGTTCAAGAATTCAGACAGCGATAGTGACACAGAGGCTGGACACACGTGTAGTGGGAGATCATTCAAAGAGGTTCCTCTTGCGAACCTGTTTAAGCTGAGTTATGGAGACGAAGGATTCTATCGTGGAGAAGAAGCAGAGATAACAGATGAAGAGCATTCAGAGTCTGCAAGGGAAAAGGAATTAGAGACTGAAGAACTTCATCGAGGAGAACCAGAAACTTCAAGGACTACACCTATTGTCGAAGTAAGTATTATTACTCCTCCTGTTTTTTTAGCCGCATTAAGTAACCAGAGTAATCATAGCACTCAGAGTATTGTTACAAGCAGTTTAGTACATACTCAGTTAAGAAACCTAGGAAGATCCATGGAAGATGAAATGAGGTTACCTATTTTTAGAGGAGATGGATCTGAAGATCCTGACCAACAAAGGGTTCTTATGTGAATTTGTATGGAGCATTAAGAAATTCAATGACAAAGTTGTTAAGAGTGCTTAGTTTAGTGCTACCTTGAGGGACCACGAACTGAGTTGGTGTATGAAGTTTGTTTCAGGACCTGTACAGCCTAAACCATTGAATGACATTAAGACTGCATTGAGTGCAGAGTTCAAGAAGGCTAAGTCAGAGTCACAGTGCATTACATAGTTGAAGGAAATCAAGCAGAAGGTGACTAAACCTATTTGGGAGTTTGATCAGAGGTTTAAGACCTTGATAGGGGATTTACCTTTTCAGATCCCAGATGAACAGAATAAGGAATGGTTCATCGTTGCCCTCCTGCCACACATTAGAGTTCCTCTGATGTAACAAAAGGTCTCTTTGCAAGATGAATCATTAGAGATCGTCGTGAAACTAGAAGCAACCCATGTAGGAGAATCCACTCCAGGTATGAGTCAGATCTTGAATCAATTAACTAGTTTATATTTACAATTTGAAGATATGAAGAAGGAAAAAGGAAAAGAGAAAAGAGAAGATATATGGTGTATCATATGTAAATCAAAGGGGCATGAAAAAGAGCATTGTCCTTTATTTAATGAATACTTGGCCTCTGGAGCGCCTAACCCATTGAAGCAGGTTACTTTACCATGGTGTGAGGTATGTAGAAATAGACATCGCCCTGGTGAATTTTATTATATGAATAAATATGTCCAGACACCTACCAATATTTATTGCACATTATGTAAATATATGGGGCATGATGAGAAGGACTGTAGGGATTATGAACTCATGCATGAAAGGTAAATGGATATATATAGAATTCAAGGAGAATTACAGCCAAAAGGAAACACTACACAATTCAATTCCCCAGGAAGAAGAAACTTCAACCCTCGCGATGGATTTAGAGGAAGAGGATGAGGAGGAGGAATGGGTTAAGGTCATATCATTTTCTATAACTGTGACCAGCCAGGTCATTTGGAAAGGGATTTTCATAACCCTTGTACTACTTGCAGCTATTGTAATTCATTTGATCATGTCATTGAAGACTATCCAGTATTGTTATCTAAACTTCAAGAAAGACGAGGTGGGAACCAGAAAGTATAACTAATATCAGCAGAACCTCACAGTGAGGATCCCAGAGTCGTTGTGATTACTAGAGGAGGCGTTGTTACAGGAGAAGATTGGGTGACTTCAGGAAAGACTACAGATGGATCAGGAATCATAAGATTTGTAGAGAAGACACAATTGTTTGATCTAAGGAAATAAAATCATACCTTTGAAGAAGCAAGAAGAGAATTTGTAGAAGAATGGGCTTCTTCATCCTGAGCACAACCATAAGTAAGGGAAATTGAAATGCCTCCAGCATTTGATTAGTCTTCCCTATCTAGACAAGGGAAAGAGGTAAGAAAGCTTATGGACTTCCTATATTCTTGTATCAATTTGATTAAATATGAAAGATTTGTGCAGGAACTATAACACTTAATAAGACAGTATGAAATTGGGAGAATAGATCCTCTGCTGAGTAGAGTTGTGAATCAAGTATCTAGGAAAAGGAGGACAAGCAATAAACTGCACCTTAGCGCTCATATTGGAGACTATGACATGGACTATGTGGTCCTTGACATGGGATTAGAAGTAAATTTTATGACGAAGCAAACTTGGGCATTGATGGGAAAACCTAAGTTGATTTACTCCCCTATTAGGCTCAGAATAGCTAATCAGCAGGTGGTGAGCCCCTTTGGAAGACTAGAGCATGTCCCTGTGGACATCGACGAAGTGAGTATTGATGGCCCTCGACCAAGTTTTGAGGAAACATTGGTCGAGTTTGACCACTTTTGTAACTAGCATCCCTAGCGTCCCTAGTCATGTCCTAGCGTCCCTGCGATCTCAGTGGCGAATTGTTCATTCTTTTTATTTTTTCCATCGGTCATGACCTTGAACTTCTTAGCAGTCGATTCTCCCTCCTGGTAGAATTCCCTTTTCACTACCACTTTTCTCTTTTTATCAAAGAAGAACTCGTTCAGAGGAAGTTCTTCTGCTCGTATGGGCCTCAACTCCTCATTAAATATACATCCTTCTTCGATATTCCCCTGCGTCGACTGCAAGGGGTTGACAGAAGTGATGGGTTCCCCGATTTGTTTCGTTGATTTTCCTGGGGTATCTTCCAGGTTCTGCTTCTTCGGCGGTTTCGGGGTCTTTGTCTCGACTTTCGGATTCTGTTTCTTTGGTGGGTCTGGAGTAAGTACCTCTGCTTTGGGATTCTTTGTTTGTTCCTCCTCGTCCTGGTGTTTTTCCGAGTCAGGAATTGCATCTTTGGGATCTTCAGCATCCTTCTGCTTTGTCTCGGGAACACTCGAACTCTCACCTCGCAACACAGCGGGGAGACCGCTTCGTCTATGCTCTTGGAATTTTAACATAGCAGTTGTGTCCCCAGGTGCCAAGGATTGGATTCGGACTAGAACTTCTTCGTAATACCTCGCCCCTCGGAAAATATCATCCGAGGGTGAGTTCTCATGCTCGAATCTCTTGAGCCCATACTTTGCTAAATGGTTGCACACAACCCTCTATGGATCATGTCTCTTATACTCTATGGAGACCAAATTCAGGTCTTCCAGGTCTACAGCCTCGGCCTTTGCATGCCTGAAATCCAATAAAGAATAAGAATTTAGCCGAATGGGAAAATACGGCCACACCTTCTTTGAGTATCCTTTGAGTTCATTACTTACCCCACCAATTATTGTCTACCAGGCAACCTCGCGACAAGCCATCTTGTCGGGGATGAAAAATGGTAGCGCAAGCAGAGGAACAACAGCCCCGAACACTCTGAAGTACGAGAACTCTGCCTCTACGTACCAGTCCTCTATGCCACTCAGATTTGCAACAATGTTGTCCGAGATACAAGGTGGTGGGTGACCAAAAATGGTGATATGCAGGGGCACCATCACCCAGTTGAAAATTTCATATATGAAACTGTCTGCTTTATTTTCCCATAGCTTTTCGTGGTATACATGTATGGGCCTATCTTCGGCCGGAGTCCAAGCCCATCTCATCAATGGGAATGGTTTCATGGAACATATCGCGTCCATGATATATGCGGACATGACGAATGAGGACGACCTCCCACTTGCCTTCTGCTCCCGATACTCTGTGACCCGGTTGGCCAAACTGTCTGAGAGTATATTTGCCCAATTAAATGAGTAACCTTATGCGACCCAAAACATCAGGGGCACCCACGCAATGAAAAACTGCAATGTGTCCTCCCTCCCAAATAGTCGGCATGTCATCATTGCCACATATTTATACTGTGGCTCCAACGAAGCGATTGAATAAACGCCCTGGTCATTTGCTCTGAATTTCGCGGAGCGCGAAACCCAATCCTTTATCAAACCGGGCATGGTTTTATCATATTTTGTGCACTCCTTTTCTTTGAACTTCTCCAAGAATTCAGCATCATATGTGTACTCAGATGTCATCGGAAGTTTATACATGGTTTGGATATGTTCCGGTCTAAAAGTCCCGACTGTGACCCGTTGTTGGTTCATGATAGTTCTGGTGGGTAGGTCTATGTGATCCAATGCCCATCAGATCATGTTACAATATGGGAGCAACCGTGGTCTGGTTTCTACCATGTGCATTCCGGATTGGACAACTATCTTGTATTTAGTGTTCAGGTCGTCCTTTTCATTGTCGTCTGAGTCTGAATAGTTCACCAATTCTGATTGCAAAATGTCTGAAACAAATGACCAGTTGGGGACCGAGTCGACACTCCGGGGCGAAGTGTCAGAGACATTGTCTGAGCCTTGTCCTGTGACCTCGACATTCGCTTTCCCTGCTTTCCATGGAGCCATAGTTGAAGATTGTGTTTTCGCCCTTCTACGATAGAACTGCGTATACATGCAGAAATTAGTTCACTCAGAAATGACGAGCTCTGCGTGTTTATGAAAATGCGTTCGTTATAATAAAATGAACCTCTTATATATATTTGAAAATTCAGTACTTTTCGAAATAATCCCGTCAAATAGTAATTAGAAACAAATTTATTGCGTAAAATCTGATCTTATATGCGTGGATTTACCCTACTTCTCCATAAATGTCATCAATTTCTGGCGGTTTGACAGTCAGTCGAAGTATGGAGAGCAAATGGCTACCTCGGGAAACGTGCAAGCCTCGATGCGTGGGATATATCTTACTTTATCTTAAATTAACAAATCTTACCAACGTTAATCAATTTCTCTCCGTTCGCTACATCATGGATTTTCTTTTAACATTTTGAATCTCCAACTCGCGAGATCGCGAGGACCGACTTAGGTTTAATTAAAGGTAATCACGATTTAAGGCATAATTAATTTTATAATCGTTTTACTCACCGTATCGCGACTCGGAACTTCGAAGATAATTTTTTGGGAGACTAGTATGTTGAGTCGCGAAACCGCGAGATGGCGATAATTAAGACTCAATTAAAAGTAAGAAAAACTTGAATTAGGCGATTAATTAATCATGATATAATTACATCGCAACTTCGTGAGTCGGGGTTTTAGACGTCGTAACTTTCGAAAATATAGTGTTGAGTGGTGAAACGCTCAGAATGGATTTTAACCATGGTTAGCTTTTTTCCCTTTGATCCTTGACCAGGGTTATCCCGAAAGGGCCTCGTGTCCTCGGCTCTCGGGGTTGTAAAAATGAAAATTTTGGTTCGACAGATGCTGAGGCGCGAAACTCCTACGACGTCTAATCACGAGTTAAAATACTTTACCCTGATTATTGCTTAGAGTGAAAATTTAAAATGACTTCGTCGTTTCATGATTCGGGAAGTGTGAACTCATGGATTAAAGTACCCGACTTGCGAGATCCCGAAGTAAAAAAAAAGGAGCGAACATTCTTGTGAAAGTGGGCTTGTTTCGTGAGTAGAGAAGCATTGTTTCTCACGCGACCAGGTTTCAGAGGTATCATCATCTCGGAAGGAAAAAAGAAAATCAACTTTAGATTTCAAGTATCGAATTGAAAATTGTGACAGGCCAAAAACAAAGGTGGCTCCAACATAGGCTCCAACTAGGGATCCCGCCTTCCTGTGAGGCGGGAAGAACAGTAAACCACATGCCAATATTGGGTTAATGGAGTCAAAATCTCAATCAGACAGAAAGGTTCCAAGCAAGGAGGATCGAAGGGGGAAAAGATTATGTTCTTAACCTTGAGAAGTTTTTTCAAAATCAGATACTCCTTTCAAACACAGCTGTAGTCTCTTTCACAATTTTCCCTTTCCCACTACTAACTTTGGGTATGTTTTAAGACAGTCGAAATGACCCTAGGGGACTCAACAGATCTTGTGGTTCTCGGCTTGCATCAAAAGGATGAGATTATATATTTTAAATCGGGGAGTCTCGTCTGAATTTGGGATGTGGATCAGGTTTTTAGAAAGCATTGGTTACCAGAGTAGAATGATATTCATGTATAACAGCCTTACAGATATCTCAGACATTTCTTCACTACCAGCGAGCATGTTCAGTACCCTGGTGAAGTTATCTGGCCCCTTTTACGGAATTTCCTTTCACCACTTCAGAAAATATTTATGCATTTACATGCTAAGACGAGGGCAATCATTTTTGAATTTCCTTTCATCGTCTTCCTGGACTAGGTGGGGGCAATCATTTCTGAATTTCCTTTCACCACCTGTCTTATAATTTTATTTTTTGAGCACGAAGATGGGGGCAATCAGTTTGTATCAGGGCTGAAATCTGTGTAATATTTTGCATCAGAGGTCTGTCAACTTACTTTGATTACTCGGTACCAAGCTTCCTTTGACCCTCACAACACCTTCAAGGAAAATAAATTTTTAAGGGGCATCCTGTTTGAGCAAGCTTCGATTCTTCTGATGCTGTTGAAAAACCTAGGAAAGTTAGGATCGCTCTAAACGTTCCTTTGCTTAGCAGGAGATCAAGTAGTTGTGAAGACCCGCTTTCCTATCCAGATATGTTTTGAAACCTACGAGGTTTAAAACGAAAAAAACTTTATCCCTTCACAATGAAATGAAAAGATGGCAGCTTGTCAAAAGTTAGACCCAAAAACAGGCAGGATACAGGGCAGCGATTTATTGATCGAAAATACAGAAGGTAAAAACAGTTCGAGACTGGCTCTTGTAGATGTCTTTGGGGACGGTTACTTTTGACTGACTATTCTTAGTGCATCATTCAAATCATTTCAAATCAAAGGTTACCAAACCACGCAATAATCCTATTATCTAACATTTTAGCCGATATTGTAGTTTGAATGACGTTACCTTGGTTTACTTTAACAGTCTTTCATAACATGTGTATTGAGAAAGCTCACCTTTACCTTTTCTTTTCACTTTCTTTGTGCATTATAAAGCTACTTTTAGATATCACCTATTTCATGCCGATTTATTTCTGACACCGCCTTGCAAATTACTCTTCCTACTAGCTTTGCAAGCAGCTGAATCCTGTAAAAGCAGAAAGGAATTTTTTCCTTCTGGAGCCGAGACCCTGAATGGCCCATACCAGAAGTGGTCAAATTTACCATGCTTCATGGCTTCCTCTTTTCTGGCATACCATCTTAGTACTAAGTCACCTGGAAGGAATTCCCTATCTTTCGCCTTGAGATCGAACAATGCTTTCATCTCATCCTGGTACTTCTGCATGTTTTCATCGACTTCAACTCTGTGTTGTTGAACCTCGATCAGCTGGTTAATTCTCCTGGTTACATGATTGGGTTCTTCATTTTGATCCTTCCATAGCTTCATCACTGGTAGTGCCAGGTTTATAGGTAGTACCGCCTTTGTCCCATAGACCATTTGAAACGGCGAAATGCTGATAGACCTTTTAGTGCTGATGTGGTTCGCCCATAATGCGTATTTCAAGTGCACATGCCAAGACCTTTTATTTTCATCCAACACTTTCTTTATTATGTTCACCAGGCTCTTGTTAGATGATTCGGCCAATCCGTTCCCCTGGGGGTAATATGCAGTAGAATGGCCGAGAACGATATTATACTTCTAACAGAAGCTTATCATAGCCATAGATTTGAAAGCCTGGGCGTTATCGGTGACTATCTTTCAGGGACACCCGAATCTTGACAAGATGTTATCTTCCAAGAAATCAATCACCACCGAGTCTGTTGCCCTTTTGGTTTGAATGGCTTCCACCCACTTAGTAAAATAATTCTTCTGGATGATAACAGGTGTTGGAGCCGCCTTTGTTTTTGGCCTATCACAATTTTCCTTCCGAGATGATGAGACCTCTGAAACCTGGTCGCGTGAGCAACAATGCTTCTCTACTCACGAAACAAGCCCACTTTCACAAGAATGTTTTCCAGCAGAAAGGAATTTTTTCCTTCTGGAGCCGAGACCCTGAATGGCCCATACCAGAGGTGGTCAAATTTACCATGCTTCACGGCTTCCTCTTTTCTGGCATCCCATCTTAGTACTAAGTCACCTGGAAGGAATTCCCTGTCTTTTTCCTTAAGATCGAACAATGATTTCATCTCATCCTGGTACTTCTGCATTTTTTCATCGACTTCAACTCTGTGTTGTTGAACCTCGATCAGCTGGTTAATTCTCCTAGTTACATGATTGGGTTCTTCATTTTGATCCTGCCATAGCTTCATCACTGGCAGTGCCAGGTTTATAGGTAGTATCGCCTCTGTCCCATAGACCATTTGAAACGGTGAAATGTCGATAGACCTTTTAGTGCTGATGCGGTTCGCCCATAATGCGTATTTCAAGTGCACATGCCAAGACCTTTTATTTTCATCCAGCACTTTCTTGATTATGTTCACCAGGCTCTTGTTAGATGATTCAGCCAATCCGTTCCCCTGAGGGTAATATGCAGTAGAATGGCCGATAACGATATTATGTATGTCTCCCCGCTATGTTGCGAGGTGAGAGTTCAGGTGTTCCCGAGACAAAGAAGAAGGATGTTGAAGATCCAAAAGATGCAATTCCTGACTCGGAAAAACACCAGGACGAGGAGGAACAAACAAAGAATCCTCAAGCAAAGGTATTGACTCCAGAACCACCAAAGAAACAGAATCTGGAAGTTGAGACAAAGACCCTGGAACCGCCGAAGAAGAAGAACCCGGAAGATACCCCAGGAAAATCAGCGAAACAAATCGGGGAACCCATCACTTCTCTCACCCCCCTTGCAATCGACGCAGGGGAATATCGAAGAAGGATGGATATTTAATGAGGAGATGAGGCCCATACGAGCAGAAGAACTTCCTCCGAACGAGTTCTTATTTGATAAAAAGAGAAAAGCGGTAGTGAAAAGGGAATTCTACCAGGAGGGAGAATTGACTGCTAAGAAGTTCAAGGTCATGACTGATGGAAAAAATAAAAAGAATGAGCAATTCGCCACTGAGATCGCAGGGACGCTAGGAGCATATGCATCGACAAATCAATTTTCGGTCAGACTTTTGAAGAACCAACTCAATAGGAAAAATCGCCTGATCAAGACTCTCGAGGCCAGATTGGCCTCGGCCACGGAAAATGCTCAGGGCCAGGTGAGCGCAGAGATAGAACTAGCCCGACTGGCTGATAAAAATGAGATAGAGGTGCTTAAGACCAAGCTCGAGCAAGCACATCTAGTGGTCCGAGACAGTCGGATACAGGCGGGCCAACAAAGGACTATGATTGCAGAGCTGCAGGCTCAGGTAGAGATCGTCGAAAGCAGGAAGATCGACGCCGAGGGGTTTAAATCCCGAGCGATCGAGATTCGGAACAGGATCTCTTCTGCACAGCAGAGTTTGCTTGCCAAAGTGGGAGCGATCCGAGAGAATTGTCTGTTGATGAATCAGGTTTCCGAGAACCTGACTGTCAGAGAGAGGGATGATGAAGCAGCTCGGGTCGCCTTCCAGGAGGCGGTGATAGCCACGAATAACAGAGTTTCGGAAGGTTCTCTCAGGCTCTCCATCCCAGAACAAACCAGAGGTAATATTTTGTTGAAGGATTGGGAGCACAACATTTCCCTGGGAAAGGAACAAGCTCAAAAGGTAACCAATTCATTAGAAGAAGCCTTCAATTCTATAGATGGAAAGTTGTTGGGTATGGACAGTGGAGGCGACGCAGAAACATTGATACAAATGAATGTGGAACATATCTCGCTTTATCTGAAAGAGAAGAATGAGAGAGATTCGGCTGATATCTCTCAGATAGATATGGTGGACATGGTCCAAGTTGATAAGCACTTGATCCAGCCCAGCGCGCAACTAAGCGCCCTCGACATCATCGATGGACAAATGGGGGACAAGCTGAAGCAGTTAGCCCGAGAGTGTTACTTCGCCGAGGCCAGCTGTCAAGCAGAACCTTCACGGCTCGTATCTCAACTTGTGGAAAGATGTATCGCCTGCACCGAGTCTGCGCGAAGACGAGCACCTGGCACTAAGTGAAGACAAAGTTGGGGAAATGGAGTGATTGCTCTCCCTTCTGTCATAACTAAAGTTTTGCGACTATTGAGATTCCATCTGCTTTGTAAAAATTGTATAAATATACCCCCGAGAGAAATAAACAAGGCTGGACCCTTTTTGAGTTATTTGTAATAGAGTTTTTACATTGAGAGTTAATACAAGCAGATCTGGAGATTCTCAATTCCGTCACTTCTGTATCACAAGTTTGCTTCCTTGTATCTCATTTTTACATTTCAATTCATATTCATAATTGATGTGCTTCGTTGTAATTTAGTACGACCACTACTATAACGAATGATTTTGGGTTTTCTTTAATTGTTTATTGCCTTTCCTCTGCACCAGCTATCAGTTGTGTAAGACCAATCTACAGTTTCGGAATTCTACATATATTCTTTGTTACATTGGTTATTTTCTTACCTATTTTCCTCTCCCATTTATGTCATGAGTTTTCCACTGGTTGGAACTTTACTTTGTAAATGGCTCAATGTTTTTCTCCCATCTCACCCCTTTTATAAAGATATGATACAGTTACGGGAAGGAGCCTTAGATTTGCATCTATATGTTACTTTTGCAATTGTAAGTTCTCTTTTATAAGATCAAACTGAGACAGCACCTAACCTTTCCTAAAAGTCTTTTATGTTTTTACTGTTCCCCCATGACAGTCCCTATACCAACTCAACCTAACATCGAACCCGAATTATTGACGCCCGAAACCTTTTCAACACTATCTTTAAAACAACAACTAACCGGGTCGAACTTGAACAATCATGGGCAGCCATTGAATGAGACATAAATATTCAGGAACAGTTCGAAGTCTGACAACCCCAATGAAGAAATCTCCCTTAGTTTCTTCCTCCGAAGGTTGACCCCCTCCCTGCTCCATATCCTAACCACTTTTGGATGCCTTGACACTATACTTTTGAGCCTTAAGTACAAACTCAGGAACAACATATTACTGGCGTCGTTGTCGGGGACCGAAGTTACGAAATCTTTTTCCCTGGGAAAACGACAAATTGTTTTTCATTGAAAGTGTTACCCTTTGATAGTGAACAGAGAGTACACACCTTTTAAGTATTTTTATCTTTCACTTGGAGACTCCACGAAGAAATAAGTTGGCATTCGTTCGAAGGAATACCAAACAAAACCCAGACAGTGAGCAGATTACTCCCATTGTCGATCCCAAAAAAATTCTAAAGGCGAGAGGATCTTTTAAACTTACCGTTGTTGTTTACCAAGTTGAAATCCCATCATCGAAGGCTGAGAGTCCTTCCGAACCCTCAACTTCATTCAGTCCTCGCGTTCCTTATCCCTCCTCACCAGACTTTCCTCTTTGCGAAGAAAATAAAGATTCCCTTTTCATTTTCCAAAACCCCTTGTATAAATCCCCACAGATGACGATGGCAGCTGTCGGAGGAGGGGGTGGAGGGTTTATAGGAGGAGGCGGAGGGTTTATAGGAGGAGGAGAGGGAGGAGGGGGAGGAGTCCCTCTAGGAGGAGGTGGAGGTGTCCCTATAGGAGGAGGTGGAGGTCAAGGGCCACCTCCCCCTCCCAGAGTTTTCGCAAAATTCACAGCTAGATACGCTCCATTAGTATTGCCCAACCCCCTACACGATCTTCCAGAAAATTACATAAAAAATTTACCGAAATTTACCGGAGAGGGAGATTTGACTGCGGCTGAACATATAAAAATTTTCGACCAATTCGCAGATATCTTTGGTATCGAACACGAGGATGTATATTCGAGACTACTTGTCCAAACTTTTGAAGGTCAGGTCCGAACTTGGTTTCAGAGCCTACCCGCAGCCTCTATCCTGTCATATGACGCTTTGGAAGATTCTTTCCTCAGGCAATGGGGAGAGCAAAAAGACCATCTCTATTATCTAACCGAATTTGGGTCTTTGAAGAAAAAGAACTCAGAAACAGTAATGGAATTCATCCAGAGATTCAATAAACTGTAAAATAAAATCCCAGCCGAAGTCAAACCATCTCAACCCGCGGCCAAAGTGACTTTCACCGGAGCTTTCGAGCCAGATTCCGCACTACTTCTGCGAGATCGAAGAAGAGACACCTTAAACCGTATGCAGGATGATGCTATAGAGATAGAATCTAATATGATGGCTTCGGGAAAACTTAAGGCTAGGGTAGAGACTGGAAACCGAGAGACCAAGCGCTTTAGAGAACAAACCGACCCTTCAGGGTCCAATAGATCCTCAGACGATAGGGTGGACGATATGGCTAGAGTGATTAAAGAGTTGTCAAATAAAATGACCTGAATGGAACTCGAACAGGCCAAGGCTGACTCTTATCCCAAGAAAGATTTCAAGAGAAATCAAAACCCTCCCAATCAACAAAGACAAATAAAAAAGGAAGATCAAAAAATGCAAGCTCCCTTGAAGAATGAAAATTTTATAGGAGCTAACGATTTTCAAGACTTCAAGGATTCAAATAATGATGTCACAAACTTCGGTGATGACTGTAGTCAACCATATTTGACTCGCGAAGACTACGAAAAGTCTCTAAATATGCCAGAGTCGTCAAATGAGAGTGAAGAGGGTGATCACACTGAGATTTGTGAATCCCAACCAGAAACTAAGATAATGATGGTTGATTTTCAACCAAAATACAACCTGAGATCTAGGAACAAGCCCGCCTCTATGACTCAACCCAAGAAAATCCTTCAAAGGGGCCAAACTTACGAGCCCCCTTCGGACGAGACCCCATTACCCAACAACAAAACTAGAAGGGTAAGCATTCAAGATCCCGAGGTGGAAAAAGTTGAAGCTCAAACATAGGAGACTGAACTCGTAAATGAAGTTGAATCTTCAACTAAGACCATGAATGATAAAGATGTCCAAACAAACAGGTCAGAAAGGAAGAATTCGGAAATCACAACCAGAGAAACAGACAAGGTGAGTGGTGCCTTCAGTTTTGAAAATGAGTTAAACAAAATTAAGATACCAATCCCTTTAGTGCAATTAGCGAAAAACCATGTTTATCGCAAACAAATTACCAAAATGATAGGTGTCTCCGAACTAGAAAGCCATTCTGATGTTATAAACTTGGAAGATGATAGACCTAACATTAATTTTGGTCCCCATTTTGAAGGGTCCAAAGACAACATCGCTCCCTTTTATATTACTCTGAACATACATGATCAGTTGCTGCATAATTGTATGTTGGACTCCGTAGCTTCTCATAATGTTAAGCCCAATATTATAATGGAGAAGCTGGGTCTCCAGATCACAAGACCTTATGGGAATCTGTACTCTTTTGATTCGAGGAAAGTTAAATGCATGGGTATGATAAAGGATCTAGTAGTTACCCTGGCACAGGTCCCAATCAAGAGTATCCTGATGGATGTGGTTATCGCAGACATTCCCCCTAAGTATGGCATGATGTTATCTAGGTCATGGGGAGCCAAGTTGGGGGGTTCTCTTCAGTTAGACATGACTTATGCCACAATCCCTGTGTTCGGTGGTCAGTTCACTCGTTTATACAGAGAAACAAGATTAGCATATACAGACAGTGATCCTCAAAACCCACACAACTTCCCTATCTACATTGCAGACCAAGACCTGGGAAATTGCATTTTGTCTTTTGATGATGGTATGGATGGTTGTCTGGAGGAAATCGATACAAAGCAAAAATATTTAAACCCCATTAAAGAAGAGTTGTGTGATACTGGCGTCTGGAAAATGTATTTTGACGGTGCTTCATCTTCTGAAGGGGCAGGTGTTGGAGTACTTTTGGTGGCACCTGAAGGTAAGTTCATTGTTCCTTTCTCCTATCATTTGCAGTGGCACATAGATTACACTAATAACGTATGCGAGTATGAAGCATTGATCTTAGGATTAGAGGCTGCCAAAAAGCTAAATATAAAAAACTTGGAGGTATATGGTGACGCGGAATTAATAGCAAAACAGGTAAACCGAAAGTACATGACCATGCATCCCAGACTAAGAGCGTATAGGAATTGCGTTTGGGATCTCGTGGAATTTTTTTTCTCATCCGTAAATATCCATTTTATCCCTCGCGTAGAGAATCTGCATGTTGATGCATTGGCAAAGGCAGCTTCAACGTTCTCTCCTCCCACGACCTTCAAACTGAAGTATCACATTGAAATCATATATAAACCCTCCATACCAGATAATATCTGACACTGGAAAGTCTTTGAAGATGACGAACAAATTAAGAAATTCCTTACAGCAGCAGACGAATTCTCTGAAAATCACGATGACCAAGAAAATAAAAACGACTCGAGGTGGATCATGCAAGAAGGAGAGGAACCTGAAACCTTCCGAGAAAAAATTGCGGATCATCGTATGCTGGTCCTTAAAAGAAATCATATCCCCAAAGGATTGATTCCTTTGGAAAGACTTTTCGATCAGAACGATGTACCTGTAAATTCCACTTTGCAGCCCCAACCAGAAGAAGTGGAGGACTGTGATTTAGGAACCGAAACGGAACCCCGGATGGTAAAGATATCGAAGTTCCTCCCTCCCAAAGAGAAAAATAAGTATAAAGACTTACTCAGACAATACAAATATGTTTTTTTCTGGTCCTATGATGAACTGAAAACATATGACACTTCCATTATTGATCACAAGATACCTTTGAAGCCTGGGGTCAAACCGTTTAGGCAAAAGCTTAGGCAAATTAACCCCATTCTGTTACCTGTGATAGAAAAGGAAGTTAAAAAACTCTTGGATGCAAAAATTATCGTACCTCTAAGATACTCTGACTGGGTAGCTAACCTAGTCCCAGTCAAGAAAAAGAACGAGGAAATTAGACTGTGTGTGGATTTCTGAAACTTAAACAAGTCATCTCTCAAAGATAACTACCCGCTGCCCAAGATGGACCACATTTTAGAAAATGTTGTTGGAGCTAATCGAATGTCTATGATAGATGGTTTCTTTGGTTATAATCAGATCGCTATGAATGAACAAGACAGGGAAAAAACTGCTTTCACCACGCCCTGGGGTACTTTCATGTATGATAAGATGCCTTTTGGTTTGATGAATGCAGGGGCCACTTTCCAACGAGCCATGGACATCGCCTTCGTGGGAGAAAAGGACCAGTTCGTAGTTATTTACCTCGACGATCTGACGGTTTTCTCTAAAACTGACGAAGAACATCTGATGCATCTAAAGCAGACTTTCGAAAAGTGCCGCAGGTTTGGCCTATCCCTGAACCCAAAGAAATCACATTTCGCTATGCGGGAAGGTAAGCTTTTGGGCCATGTCATATCTAAGGAAGGAATCAAGATTGATCCTAAGAGGATTGAAGCGATAGATACTATCTCTATCCCGAGAAATATAAAAGAAATTCAATCATTCTTAGGAAAGATAAATTTTCTACGAAGGTCCGTTCCCAATTTCGTTGAGATTGTCAAACTGATTACAGGAATGTTGAAGAAGGACAGCGGGGTAAACTGGACCACCGAGGCCAGGACGTCGTTCGCACATATTAAAAAATTCATAAGTGAGGCACCTATGTTAGCAAGTCCATATTATCTGAAAGATTTTCTCATCTTCTCTTTTGCTTCCGAACATACCATTTCTGCGGTACTCTTGCATAAAAATGAAGAGGGGTTCGAACAGCCGATAGCGTTTTTCAGCAAAAGCCTCAGAGATGCAGAACTGAAATATGACATAATGGAAAAATAAGCATACGCAATGGTAAAAGCATTGAAAGCGTTCAGGACCTATGTGCTACATTCAAAAATAATCGCGTATGTGCCCACCAGTTCTGTAAAAGACATATTGGTACAGCCGAACAGTGACAGAAAACGAGGGCGATGGCTCGCTAAAATACAAGAATTCGATCTGGAATTCAAGTCGACTAAATTGATAAAGGGGAAGGGTCTGGCCAAACTCTTGGTTGAGTCGAATCTTAGAGCTCTTAATATTAATTGCCTCCAAGAAGAAGATGGAGACACACACCTGCACGAGCCAGATGACCAGACAGATCCAAGCAAAAATGAGGAAAAGTTCATAGCATCAGACTGGTATAAAGACATAGTGTTCTACTTATTGAACCTGAAATGCCCAACTGAACTATCACCAGCCAAATGTAGAACTTTAAAACTCCATGCTGTAAAATATTGCATCGCCGAAAATCAGCTATACTGGAAGGATCCACTCGGGTTCCTGCTAGTCTGTCTGGTTGAGTCGGAAACTCCACGGGTTATAGAGGAATTTCATGAAGGAGTCTGTGGAGGACACCATGCATGGAGAGCTACAACCTATAAGATTTTGAGAGCCGGATACTATTGGTCGAAACTATTTTCAGACGTCAATGCCAAAGTACGCGCGTGCAACCCTTGTCAAATATTCGCTGGTAAACAGAAACTCCCTGCACTACCACTCATTCCAGTCAAAGTTGAAGCTCCATTTCAACAATGGGGTCTAGACATCATAGGGGAAATTAATCCTCATTCCAGTGCTCAGTATAAATGGATCCTAACAGCTACGGATTATTTTACTAAGTGGGTGGAAGCCATTCCAACCAAAAGGGCAACACACTCGGTGGTGATCGATTTCTTGGAATATAACATCTTGTCAAGATTCGGGTGTCCCCGAAAGATAGTCATCGATAACGCCCAGGATTTCAAATCTATGGCTATGATAAGCTTATGTCAGAAGTATAATATTGTTCTCGGCCATTCTACTTCATATTACCCCTAGGGGAACAGATTGGCCGAATCATCTAACAAGAGCCTGGTGAACATAATCAAGAAAGTGTTGGATGAAAATAAAAGGTCTTGGCATGTGCACTTGAAATACGCATTATGGGTGAACCGCATCAGCACTAAAAGGTCTATCGGCATTTCGCCGTTTCAAATGGTCTATGGGACAGAGGCGGTACTACCTATAAACCTGGAACTTCCAGTGATGAAGCTATGGCAGGATCAAAACGAAGAACCCAATCATGTAACCAGGAGAATTAACCAGTTGATCGAGGTTCAACAACACAGAGTTGAAGTCGATGAAAAAATGCAGAAGTACCAGGATGAGATGAAAGCATTGTTCGATCTCAAGGAGAAAGATAGGGAATTCCTTCCAGGTGACTTAGTACTAAGATGGGATGCCAGAAAAGAGGAAGCCGCGAAGCATGGTAAATTTGACCACCTCTGGTATGGGCCATTCAGGGTCTCAGCTCCAGAAGGAAAAAATTCCTCTCTGCTGGAAAACATTCTTATGAAATTGGTCTTGTTTCGTGAGTAGAGAAGCATTGTTTCTCACGCGACCAGGTTTCAGAGGTCTCATCATCTCGAAAGGAAAATTGTGACAGGCCAAAAACAAAGGCGGCTCCAACACCTGTTATCATCCATGGAACATCAACTCAAGAAGAATTTGAAGTTATTAGGTTTTTTGAGAACAACGCCCCTTTTCCACTTTTGTTAGGAACGACTTGGATCGAGAAGGATCAGATCAGAAGGAAAGCAGAGGAACAAGCTATAGAAAAGAAAAAGCAAAAACTAAGAGATTCCATAGCTAGAAGAATAGATTGACTGATGGAAGAACAAGAAGTTGAGTCGAAGAAACAGAACGCAAGAGAATTAGAAATCGGGGTTGAAAGAACACAAGAAGGTTTGAAGGACCTATCCATGCAAGAAAGAAGAATACCCACCCTGGAGTTAATAAGAGAAGAGGTATTACCTTTGAACCCTTTAAAAGCTCATCAGCAGTGTGAAGATACTACGCTAAGAGAAGATTAGAATAAGAATGAAAAGAGGAATCCAATGACTCACATCACAGGAAAGGAAGCTCAGTAAGAAAAAATTCAAGTTATAAAAACTACAGGAAGTTCCAGAAAAGACTTCGCAGGAGGCAGGCTTGCAGGATCTGAACCTCGCCAGAACAGCAGAACCACCCAGAATGGTACTTCACCCCAATGAAGCTATATGACCGTTGGAGGTGCCCCGACTGTTAGAGAAACGCTCTGAATGGATAGGAAATGCATTTATGGGCAACTAGACTGAGTTTGGGATATTAAGACCGTGCCCTAATGGACTAATTCGTATTGATTGAGGCATGTCTGCCCGTTGGAGGAATTTGCTACGACACTTGCTTATGTAACCCGTCGAACGTTGCACCGAGACCACTTTTTCCACCCGTGATTATCTAAGATAACAGAGAGTGATTATGTTTGTCAAGCTATTCTATCAGACCTTTCCATCTGTTGGTTACCTCATTATTCATTCGCCTACCCCGATTTATTTGTCAACAGTGAGAATGTTGACCGAGCGCACCAAGATAGAGAAATCAGTCAAAGAATTTTTGAAGTAGTTTATGGATGATAAATCTATGTCTGAGGGAGTACATGCATCGTTGACCATGGGACTGCAGGCGTCCCCCTCGAGCAGACGTCGCTCAAAATGTGTCAACCCTACTACTAAGAAACAAAGTAAGAATCACGATGATCTGGCTAACGCAAAGCAGATCCCGTCGATCTTACCCGATTACATCTCACCTTTGGCTAGCATGGTTAACCATGAAATCATTCCACATGACTTCGAGTATACATTAATCACCGTGTACATCCCGAAGGGGATACGCGTAGAAGGAAACCAGTTGGGACAAATCCCAGCCTTGAAGAACAGTGATTTCAACCTTGGGGATAGAAAGAACTACGTGATGCTCGCGCCCCACAGATACCTGATGAAGATGATTGGAAATAAGTCTCACATAGTCTCCCAACCATGGATTAAGGAGCTCGCACAGTCCACGATACTCAACGTGATGAAGATCCCTCACTTTGGCTGACATCAGGAGGTTAATGCTTGCTTTAAACTCCTCTTGGCGTTCTATCATGGAGGATACATGTGTTTGACAGGTGCATCACTGTGGATTCAACATTGATCCACCTGATCATAGGATTGAGCATGCAGAGCCCCGACCCTCAGCAATTCTACCCAGGGAAGGCCTCAGATCACTCCCTGGCACAGTGCATAAAGGAGGCATATGGATAAGTTTTGAAGGGAAAGCAAGGCTACAAGGTAGCCTCCATCCAGGATGGCGGAGTGCGCCTAGATTTTCATCTTATAGCTGGAAAGATCATTAGAAATAACTACCCCAAGCAGGTCATTGGGTTCGTGGTGGACCTTGCAGGAAAGTGCATGGAGGGGATGCAAATAAATTGGGTGAGCTACCTCATCAACGAGATCGAGAAAGACTGTCGTGAAGCATAGGACCAAGGATATGAGTTCCATTTTAGTTGGTTGTTGGTATTGATCACATTTGTCGCTTGGAAAATGTTGGAAGTAGCAGCCTTCCCAGAGATAGAACCATCGAAGCCATTGGCCACGAAGTTATCAACCCTATGGTACACGAATGACATGTCAAAGTAGTGGAAATCGAACATAGTATTCCACGCCTACTATTAGTAGTTGAAGGTTGCTATTGATTCATTCCCACACATGAATCTGTGAATATTGCACAAGTATAGATTGATGGCTAAGTTTCACACAAATCAACATTTAATTTATATCATTGTGTGCAGGGATGAGAGAAAGGAGAAATTACAATCTTACTATAAGCTGACCGATGAAGATATGGAGGAGATCACCAAGGAATAGACGGTAGAGTTCCTTGTATCAGTTGATGATTCAGAACTCTCTTACCATAACATCATCAGAAGCCCCTTAGTCACCCGGGCTGAGCATGTTGGACAAACCAGCGCAAAGAAGAAGAAGAAAAGGGAGGAAGTTCAAAACATAGAAACTGACGAGGAGGACAACGCATCAGAAGAAAGTAGACCTAAATCGCTTGTAGGAGGAGGAGATGAAGTAAATCAAGAAGGAGGAGGGTAATAATGAGAAAATAAAGGTGAAGCTACACTGCCGAAGGATCCCCCTACTAAGGCTGGAACACAGAAGAAGAGGAAGGTTTCTCCACAGAAACCCTCAGCAAGAAAGAAGACCCACGCCAGTAAGCCCCAGATTGAGGCCACCCTCACAGAAGATGATATAAGCCGAGTCCACGAAGCGATGGAAGATGCGTCTGAGGGCCTATTACAGAGATATGGCATGAAGTAGGAGGCAATGTATGTAAGAGTTGAGAAGGAACTACAGGAAATTCAGCGAGCCATTCAATTGAGCCGCGTAGTATCTACTGCACCTTCCCCATCGAAAACTGTAGAGTTGGGGGATGAACCTGCCCAACTTAGAATATTGGCAGATGCAACAGAGGCTCAACTTCAGGGAGTCTAGAAGAAAAGGATAAGGCCATAGAATCCTTGAAGAAAGAGAAAGACGAGATCTCGGAGCAACTGTGAGTTGAGCGGTACTACGTGACCACTTATGAAAATGAGAAGGATGAATTTTGGGCGATGCTCGAGAGAGACAAAGAGAAGATACATAATGAAAAATACCAGTTGCTCGTAGAGAAGACGGGAGTCAAGGAAGTGGTAAGAAAATCACTGTGCTCTGTTTCGGGCTTGGCACAAGAGGAACATGAAGCAGTTGAGGTCCAAGTGATGAAGCTCTTTGAGGCCATCCAGCAGCTTCAAGCAAGGGTAACAGAATTGGAGCTTCAAGCAGTACCTAGAACTCCGCAGGAAGTGTGTGATTATAGGGAGAAAGCTGTTAAAAGAGCAGTTGGAAGGATCAAGATCCTCGCCTTAGAATTGAAGTAGTTAAGCGACATAAGTGCACAAACCTACGAACGCCTCATTGAAGACACAGATCATAGGAAGTTGTAAGCACATCTACAGGAGGTGCAGCAGCAGGCACTGACAGTACAAGCACAGATGAAGTCACTCGCTGCGGTCGAGAAAATGAAGAGATCACAAGAACAGCACGTAGCCCAGTAGCAGATTACTTCCATACTAGGCAGAGTCATGGAGGTCACACAGAGGCTACAACTGATTCAAGAGGAAGCATGCACGGTGTTTAAAGAGATCAAAGGGAAAGGATCGCAACTGGACCAAGTGGTTTCGACAGTGGAATAGTGCCTGGAAGCGCCTGTTACAGAAAAAATGATACAGGAGTTCCCTGAGCAGGAAGATCAGGCAAAGCAACAAGTCGAGGAATCTTGAGCCAAGCTCGAGGCTTTAGAAGCAGCACTGCCCAGATTTGAGTGACTCAGGATGAGTCACGGGTGAGTGTTGGGGGCTTGTTGTCCCTCGACCAATTTTTGAGGAAACATTGGTCGGGTTTGACCACTTTTGGGACTTTGACGCAGCGATCGAAGATGGAGTGCCCAGGCGGAGCTGATATCACGGGATCTCACTTATTTTTCCGACTTGTGGAACCAGCATGGGGTTCATTAAGGTTTATGTAATGGGTTATGGGATGTCGACCCATAGGTTTACCCATGATTAGTCCTTTTTGTAAATGTATAAATATGTAAGGATGTAATGTATAAGTAGGAAGTGGCTAAGTGCAATCGATGTAAGTAGCTAAGTGTTAATTTAGTAGCTAAGTGAAAGAGGCAAGTAGTTCTTACTTTCTTTGTGCAATAGAACATGTATGTAAGGCTTTGTGCTTGATAGAGGACTTGGCTCTATGAATTGACCTGATTTTGGGGAAGGTGGATCTGGTGCGCAGTGTGCAGATCACATGTCCATTGCAAAGCTTGGCTCTCTGGCTTAGTGCACATGAGAAGATAAATGTAAGATATTGAAGAAGACTAACAAAGAAGAAGAAGTTTTTGGTGGACGTAGCCCCACACTGGGGTGAACCACGTAAATCTTGTGTTGATGGTTTGTTTTTTGCTATAATGTTTATGTTTTTTATTAGTGCAATGAATGTTATGAATGATAGATAGATATATGAATTATTAGTGCTTCGTCTATGTTGAATGTGATAGATCTCAGTCATGGTGCTAAGTGTGATGTATATTTTTTCATTGTTACTGTGTCGATCTGTACTTAGGGTTTGATCTGCGATGTGAATAAAACTAATGAACTTATGTGTGTTGATACTAAGTACTCTGTGAAATGTTATAATCACATATCTGTGTCCCATCTTTGTTACAAACACTTGAGTCCTGTAACCCCCTCTGCCTCTACCTCGGGTGAGACTGTATCTGCTTCACAGTTGTTGCTAAAAGGGCCAGTAGTTAGGGTTTTGTTGGTGTGTTGTTGAAACATTGAACCCTGGGTCTGCCCTTGTCCCAACAAGGACATTTGCAGACTTCAAAGTGATTGAGATTGTTGATGATATTTTCCCCTACCTTGTATTGTTAGGAAATCATTGGGATTTCAACAATTCGACTATTGTTGACCTAAAAAAGAGAAGAATGATATTTGAAGGTGATGGCCTGAAGGTTATTGCACCTCTTGATCTCGATGAAGGTCGTAGATACACAAAACCTATAAGAGAAGAAGATCATGCCTATGAGATAGAGAACATCTATAAACTGACAGCAGGATAGAAGGATTATATTAATCCTACAGAAGATGGAAATCTAAGTTGGCGAAGTGAAAGTGCATGCTCATCAGATTCAGAAGAAGCATTGGAAAATTGGCAGAACATAATGTATGAAGTCTCTACGTGGAGGTGTACCAGATTGACCAAGGAAGTTCGTTGGATCAGCACATAAGTAAGTAATCTCCCTACATTTGATGGCCTTAATCATTTAGAGACATTTCTAGTTGAATTAGAAGGAATTGTCCCAGTACAAAAGAGGTTGTTAGCACTAGATGAAGCCCTGAAAGCAATGCTAGATAGATGGTGGGGAACACACAAGAAGAACATTGCGGAGTGGGTACAATGTCGCACCTTGATGACAGTGTGCTTTTCAGATCAAGATGAAGGTTGCAAATTTTGATACATAGGTCACAGCTATCCTAAGATCCATGTGCGAAGTTGTGAGGAATCTTGGAGCAGCATTCCTAAAGAACAATGCTTACATAAGTTCATTAACACTTTGGATACTACGCCTATCAACTGGTATCTTCAAGAAGAATTGTGCCTCATCACTACAGATTGGTATGGAATGACCCAGAACTTTATATCTACATTATTATATGAGATTCAGTACCCCACAATAGATCAAGTTTTACAAATTGTAAGACAGAAGGTCTTTGAAGAAGCACCTAATCCCCTTCTTGACCAAGAAGAAGATGAATGGATTGCACCTCTTCAGTAATTACAGGGTTGTTATAATATCAATGTTGATGAGGATGATGACCCTAGGGATGTAAACATTGCAAAAACTGAACGACAGAGAGACATAGAAGGGCCAGGAATCGAATTACCTTTTATTAGGAAACCTATTAAGATTAAGAAGGTTAATATTGGAATAGAGAAAACACCTAAGTTTGAAAATGTTGGAGACTATTGGGATGATGCTACTATTGATAAGATCACATAACTACTGCATGAGTATCAGTATGTGTTTCCAACCAAGTTCACAGACATGAGGGGGATAAAAGGACCCATGGGAGAAATGAATATTCCTTTGAAACCAGATGAAAGGCCTGTCAAGAAGATACCTTACAGACTGAATCCCAAATACAAGAAGAAAGTTAAGATTGAATTAGATAGAATGTTGGAAGTAGGAATCATAGAACCTATTGAAGAATCTGAATGGATCATCCCTATGGTGGTCCAAGATAAGAATTCAGGAGAAATCAGAATCTATGTAGATCTAAGGAAACTGAATGATGCATGTTTACATTATCCATTTCCTACACCTTTTACTGATGAGGTTCTAGATAATGTAGGAGGACAGGAAGTACTTTATTCATTCACAGATGGATTTTCAGGTTATCACCAGATCAAAATTGCTAAGGAGGACATACCAACCATCTTTTCCAGGGTTTCATCGAAGAATTTAAGGAGTTTTTACACAAGTTTTTGGAAGCATATTTTGATGACTGGACAATTTTTAGCCTACTGAAATATCATATTGCATGTTTGATATTAATGTTAGACAAATGTAGGCAATGTCAAATTGTCCTGAATCTGAAGAAGTGTATTTTCTTTTCACCTTTTGGAGTGTTGTTAGGACACATTGTGTGTAAGCAGGGGTTGTTGGTAGATCCTTCCAAGATCGTTATCATTGTTGATCTACCTCCTCCTACTTCAGTTAGATAGTTGTGCATTGCATTGGGACACACTAGATACGATAGAAAGTTCATTAAAGGTTATGCATAGATAACAACACCTATTGAGAAGCTATTAAAGAAAGATAGTAAGTTTCAATGGACAGAGGAATGCCAACAGAACTTCGACACGCTAAAGCAAAAAATGGTTATTGCACCTATTTTGGTTTTCTTGGATTGCATTAAGGATTTCCATGTTCATGTCAGTGATTCATCCATTGCATTAGGATCAATCTTAGCACATCCAGGAGCAGGAGATATCCACCAACCTATAGCCTTTACTAGAAGGAATCTTTCTACATCTGAGATAAACTATACTACCACTGAAAGAGAAGGCTTAGCTATGGTATATGCGTTGCAAAAGTTTAGAAACTACTTGTTGGGAGGACATTTTAAGATGTTTATTGATCATTCTGCATTGAAGTACTTAGTCAACAAGCCAGTGTTGGGGGGAAGAATATGCAGATGGCTATTATTATTCCAGGAATATGATTTTGAGATTGTGGGCAAGCCAGGGAGAATGAATAAGGGACCTAACCACTTATCCAGTTTAGAACATGGAGAGAAACCTACCAGCTTGGATGATACACTACCAGATGCACAATTGTTGGCCATCAGGAAAGTTGATGATCACTTCGTCGAGATAGTCCAATTCTTTTCCACAGGAATGGCACCTCGCGAGTACACAGTCATTCAGAAGGAACAGTTGGTAATTCGTGCTACATATTTTCAACTTATAGTTGGACAGTTATATAAGATGGGACCAGATGAGATCTTGAGGATATGTGTTATGGAGGCAGAAAGACCATTGATTCTAGCAAAAGCACATGAAGGCATCGCAGGAGGACATTATGCAGGGAAAGAAACAGCGCAGAAGGTTCTCAAAGGTGGCCTATGGTGGCCCACTTTACATAAGGATGCTAAGGAATACTACAGAGCCTGCAATGTATGTGAAAGAATAGGGAAGCCTTCTAGAAGGGATGAGATGAATTTAGCACCTCATTTAAATTTACAGACATTTGAGAAATGGGCTATTGACTTTGTGGGACCTATCAACCCACCAGGAAGGCACACAAGAACTCGATACATCATCAATTCTACAGATTATTTGACCATATGGGTATAATCAAGAGCAGTTAAGGACTGCAGTGCAAATACAGTTGTGCGATTCATCTTTGATGATATAATAACCAAATTTGGATGCCCAAAGATCCTTATGAGTGATCAAGGTACACACTTCATTGACAAAACTATTGAAGCCTTGAATCAGGAGTTTGAAGTTCACCATAATAAGAGAACACCATGCCACCCACAGGAGAATGGTACAGTCGAAGATTTCAATAAGATCTTGGAGACTGACCAAGATTTGCATCGTTAACGGAGATGATTGGGATTTAAGAATTTCAGCAGTGTTATGGGATTATCGAACTACTTGCAAAAATATGACAACACAGACTCCCTTTAAATTAGTTTATGGCCAGGAAGAAGTGGTACTTATGGAATAATTGGTTCCTAGTTTGAGAATTGCAACATTTACAGGTATGGATGACACTGGAACTGTTCAAGACAGGCTCACGCAGTTCATAGAATTAGAGGAAGACAGTTTTTTTGCGGGATTTCATCAGCAGGTACAAAAAGAATAAGAAAAGGCTTACCATTACCGTCATATCAAGAAGAAATCATTTAAACAAGGAGATTTGGTACTTGTATATGATAGTAATTTCATGAAGCATCCAGGGAATTTCAGGACACATTGGCTTGGACCGTTCAAAGTTACCTATGTTACATAAGGTGGAGTTGCGTAGCTGAAGACTCTTAATGGAGAATGGAAGGATGGTTTAGTAAATGGGAGTCGGTTGAAATTGTATTATGGCAACCAGCTACCTCCATCTCTCAGTAAAAACAAAGGAAGAAGGGTCTAGGTACCAGGTGCAGTTGAAATTGGGTACAAGACATAGAAAAGACAGTATGCACATAATAGAGGGGGACAAATCAAAAAGCATAGGCTACCCTGCGTAGTCTATAGTCGAAGTGATACAGAAGGTTCAATATTGCAGTGACTCGGGACAAGTCATAGGTGAGTGTTGGGGGATTGTTGGCCCTTGGTTATGAATTAAAGAAGAAAACAAAGATTAAGGAATAAGAAAGACAAAATATGAAGTACACGGAAGGCACACAAACCGAGGAAGGTTCGAAGTGGTGTTGGCCCTTGACCAAGTTTTTAGAGATTCTTGGTCATGTTGACCCATTTTGGGACTTCAAAAGCCTGTCGAAGGAGGAGTAGAAGACGAAGCGGATATCACGGGATTTTGGCCCCCTTTTGGGTCCTTTTTGGGTTTTTGGGAATATGTAACGGGAATGGGATGTCAGCCCATGGGTTTACCCATGTTTAGGCCTATTTTGTAAAGTATAAATAGATGTCTAGGCAATGAAAGGAGAGATATATATGAGCATCTATGTGATGTAAGGCTGATAAGCTAAGTGCAAAGTTGGGTTTGGGGATGCTTTGTGCATGTTGTGAGAACTTGCAAAGTTGAGTGTAAGTGGTTGTGACAGATTGTGAAGGGATTTGTGCATACTATGTGAGACTTGCAGAGTTAGGTGCAAGTCATTGTAGCAAGACTGTGGAAGGCTTAGTGTTGGAATGAAAGGAAGAAGGATCTAGCGAGCTGTGTAGATATTTTGTTCTATGTGGAGTAAGGGTTTTGAGGCTCTGTGCTTGTAACCAATTGAATGAAGACAATAAAGAAGAAGGGTTGGTGGAAATAGCCCTAGGGTGGGGGTGAACCACGTAAACACTCTGTTATGTTGCTTTGTGATTTGTCTTGATGTGCTCTCGTGTTATTTTCTAAGTTCTTTGATGTATTTAGATAGATATATTTTATTTTTTCTTATTAGATGGGAGAATGTTAGATCTAACCTATATGGTTATGCTTAGTGCTTGATCTACTCGATTTGACCTATTTACCTATGCTAAGTTATTGAATACATTAGATTAGTGTGAATGCTGCGAAGCTCTATTTTATCAGCGAAGTGAATATTAATTACATATTGAGGAACTGACAGTGCTAAGTGCTTTATTAAGTGTTATAATCACAGATCTGTGTCCCAACTAAGGTTACAGACACTTGAGTCCTACAACCACCCCTACTTCTACCTTGGGTGAAAATTCATCTCCTTCGCAGGTCTTGTTGAAAGGGTCGGTAGTTAGGGTTTTGTTGGTGCATTGTTGTAACGTTGAACCTTAGGTCTACCCCTGTGTCAAAAAATGGTATTCGAAGCTCGCCTTCGACAAGCACAAGAGGAAACAGTGCAAGCCACCCAGGATTTAGCACAAGTACATGGATACCTTTTAGAGAAACGCAGTACTGCAGAATGGGAAAAGTTTGCTCTCCAAGCAAAGTGGGATGAAGAAAAAGTCCAACTGCAGAAAGAAAAGGAACAGTTGTTCGAGGAGAAACTCAAAGTAAAGGAAAGGGTCAACAGATCACTTCGCTCTGTGACAGTTGTAGAAGTAACAACTGAAGAGAGAATTCCACAGCAGGTGGCACAACTCGAAGAAGTGATTCATCAACTACAACAATGCATAGCCGATTTGGAGCTACGCATAGTACCTGAGACCCCTCAAGATGTAAGAGACCAAAGGGAAGCAACCGCCAGGAGCGCAGTTGACAGAATAAAATCTCTTTCCCTAGAATGCAAGCAGTTGAGTAATCGTAGAACCCAAACATATGAGAATCTCACTGAGAATCTAGAATCGCAGGCACTAGAGTCGTATCTCCAAGAAGAAAATAAGCACGCAAACACACTACAAGTGCAACTGAAGGCCATGTCATTTATAGACAGAATGAAGAGATCTCAAGAGCAACGCACCACTTAGCAATAGCTCCATACGATCCACATAAAAGTGATGGAAGTAACTCAGCGGCTCCAACCTGTGCAAGATAAGTCATGCCAATTGTTCACAGAGGTTGAAAGCCGAGGAGAAGAGCTAGAACAAGTTGTCACTACAGCGGAACAGTGCCTAGAAGGGCCAATTAATGATGCAGTGATCTAGGATTTCACCGAGCAAGAGGTCATAGCAAAGAAGTAAGTTGAAGCAACTCAAGCCAAAATCGAAGCATTCAAAGCAGAACTGATCAAACCATAGTGACTCGAGACAAGTCACAGGTGAGTGTTGGGGGCATGTTGGCCCTTGACCAAGTTTTGGGAGATTCTTGGTCATGTTGACCCATTTTGGGACTTCGACAACCTGTCAAACGAGGAGTGGAAGACGAATTGGAGATCACGGGATTTCGGCCCCCTTTTGGGTCCTTTTTGGGTTTTGGGGAATATGTAACGGGAATGGGATGTCGGCCCATGGGTTTACCCATGTTTAGGCCTATTTTTTAAATTATAAATATATGTCTTGGCAATCAAAGGAGAGATATATATGAGCATCTATGTGATGTAAGGCTGATAAGCTAAGTGCTAAGTGCAAAGTAGGGTTTGTGGATGCTTTGTGCCTATTGTGAGAACTTGCAGAGCTGAGTGCAAGTGGTTGTGACAGATTGTGCAAGTGGTTGTGACAGATTGTGACAGACTGTGTGAGACTTGTAGAGTTAAGTGCAAGTCATTGTAGCAATAATGTGGAAGTATTAGTGTTGGAACACAAGGAAGAAGGATCTAGCGAGTTGCGCGGATATTTTGTCATCTGCGGAGTAAGGGTTTTGAGGCTCTGTGCTTGTAACCAATTGACTAAAGACAATAAAGAAGAAGGATTTTTGGACGTAGCCCCAGGGTGGGGGTGAACCACGTAAACATTGTGTTATGCTACTTTTTGCTTTGTCTTGATGTGTTCTCATGTTATTTGCTAAGTGCTTTGATGTATTTAGATAGATCTACTTATGCTTCATGCTTATTATATGGGAGAATGTTAGATCTGACCTGTATGGTTATGCTTAGTGCTTGATATCATCGATATGATCTATTTACCTATGTTAAGTGCTTGAATACATTATATTAGTGTGAATGTTGCGAAGCTATGTTTTATCAGTGAAGTGGATATTAATTACATATTAAGGAACTGACAGTTCTTAGTGCTTTATTATGTGTTACAATCACATATATGTGTCCTAAATAAGGTTGCAGACACTTGAGTCCTGCAACCACCCCTGCGTCTACCTCAGGTGAGACTTCATCTACTTCGCAGGTCTTGCCGAAAGGGTCAGTAGTTAGGGTTTTGTCAGTGCGTTGTTGTAGCGTTGAACCCTGGGTCTTCCCCTGTGCCAACAAGTGGTTAAAGAAGTAGAAAAGAAGGAACGAGGTAAAGGAAAATCAAGTCATTGAAAGAGAAGATCAAGGAATACAAAGCAGCAAAGAAGATAGATCGTGGACAAGTCAGCAAGCGGAAGAAGACACCAACAGGTGCTTTGGAGCACCTCACAGAAAAGCAGGAAGAACAGGTTGGCGAAGCCCTTAAAACACGGGTCAAGTGGATCAAGGGTTTTTTCACCTAGGGTTTTGGATCTAGGGTTTTGACACCTAGAATTCGGTCTAAGGTTGTCCAAGAGTCATGTAATGTATAAATAAAGGTCTAGAAAATTCGAGAGGTTGCTTGTATTTTTGTTGTTCATTTTGTTGGTTATGAGTAGTGTTTTTTATGTTATGAGAGAAGTGTTTTTTTGTAATAGCATTCTGTATTCTGGATCTTCAGCTGGGTGTAAAGATAAATCATACAGCTGGGTGCGCAGGGAGGAGAGAATAAGAGAGAGAAAGAGAGAGATTTCCATCTAAGTGTGTAGATAGAACTGTATGTTTTCATCTAATATATCAAGAAACACATTTTTGTGGATGTAGACATAGGGAGAGGGTGAACCACGTAAATCTTGTTGTTACTTGTGTTTGATGGGTGTTATTTTCTATTTGTTATACTATTATTGCATTGTTGTGTTCCCTATTAAATATAGGAGGTATAAGTTGACTTCGTGAAGCTAAGTGTAAGACTGTTAAAGGATCTCTATGTTATATTGTGTTGTTGTTCTGGATTCACTTTGAATTTCCTCTAGTTGTAGACACTTGTGTCCTGCAACCCCCTTATTGCTACTTCGAGTGAGACTTCATCTGCTTCACAGGGGTTTCCGAAAGGGCTAGTAGTTAGGGTTTGTTGGTGCACAGTTTAAGCGTTGAACCCTGGGTCTGCCCCTGTTCCAAGATGAAATTCCAAGATGGATATTCAAGAGGGAGTTTCAATATAAGGATCAAATTCAAGATGAAGTTCCAAGATGGAAAGCAGTTCCAAGATCGAGATCAGTCAAAGTGCATATTAACAAGGTGCAAGAGTGAGGAATTTTTATGATCACTAAGTTGTTGAATAATCCATAAAGTGTATTTCAGTAAGGTGGAAGAGTGGGGAAACATTATGATCACTAAGTTGCTAAATAATCCATACTTTTGTAGGTTCAAAAGTTCTTCAGTGGGGAGGTGTGATCCAGGAGGATCCATAATGCTCAAAAATTGATCATCTCAAATGATAATGAAAATGATTTCATTGTGTATAGATCGGCGAGATATTTCCAACAATGTGTGAATTGCCTCAAATGGGCATCGTATGAGAAACTTATGTCCTTTTAAATTTTCAACAAAACAGGGAAGAAGGCAAAATTAAGGATGCCACATGGCAAGCCCACAGGCTTACACGTGGACCGTTCGTATGGAGTTAGGAGTGATACATGGTAGGATTATGTCATGTTTACATTGGCATGGTGATGTAGTAGCATGACAGAGTGCCATGTGTCACTCAAATTTGGACAAATCGGCACTCAGTTGGACCAGTAAAAAGTGGTCACATGTCATATGTATGAATGACGTGGAAACTGTACGGTCCACGTTGCACCACTGAAAGGGTGACACATGGAAGGTCATACAATGATGTGACAAATACAGTGGCAGTATAGTCAGCAGATGATATGGAATATATGTACAATGGCAATGATGTGGACCAATCAAAGAGTGCCACATGGCATTCTCCAAATGGACAATATTAGTGAAGGTATAAAAATTAGTTGGGGTCGACGGGAATCAAACTTATGACCTCCAGTTTAACAACCAATGGTATTAATCAATCAAGCTAACATATCCATCGAATATTCCAATGGAATGTATTCTATTTAAATTCATACTAATCTCATATTACTATATAAAGAGTGTCAGCCACGGTCGACCCTGTGACCTTTGGGTCGGCCCAATGTCTTAACAATAATACACCAACCAACCTACCACATATTTTGGTTGGTTAGAATGACCAACCACTTTATATTTAAGTTGTAACCATGCCCATTCAAGTATATAGGAGGGTCGGGTGGGGTTCAAACCCCCCAACCTCCCATATATAAACTAGCACTCAGACCAATGCACCACAGAAGGCTCATGTGCCAGAACTTTGAAACGAGTTCATTTTGGCTTTGGAATGTGTACCAAGTTGGAGTGTTGGGTTTCCTCGTAATTTGTGCCAAGAGATGTCTTTCTTGGTAGTGCATTGTTTTTGGTGCCAAAAGACTTCTTGAGGAAAGTATAGAGTGTTTATACTCATTTTACTCATAATTTTGAGAGGAATTTAGTGGTAACCTTTGTTTCTATGATTGAGCAACATAATTGAAGAGTGACTTAAAATTTAGCATTTTAAGTCATTTTATTGTAATTTTGGAATTTTGAGATTAATAAAGAGTGGTCTCACTGTTGGAAAGTGACCCGAAGATGTAGCCCGGGAGGGGTTACTCCATCATCAAATCTTGTCTTCTTAGTTCTTTTATTTTATGTTCTGTTAGCTCTCATATTTTTGCAAGTTAATCATCATGTAATGAATTTTTGGATAAGAAAAAGTTTTCACGTGTGTTTTGCAAATAGTCAAAGATGATCATAATATTATGAATCAGGTTAGATATTGATATGTTTTGAAACAGTAATTTGACATCTAAGTATTTTCAACTTAGTATATGTACGAAAAACTCTCTCCACATGTGCGACCTTCTTTACTTATGTGATTGTCTTTCTCCTAGGCCAGATTTGCCTCCATTACAGAATTTTCCTTTGCTAAGATCACCAATCCTCCTTGGCACAAGTGTGGACTCACTTATGCCAACTCCATCATGTCACCACTCTCTATGACACATGATGTGCAATGTCACAGTGACCTCTCTTATTTATATACAATCCTTAGGGATCAACATAGAATCCCCTCCACGGGTCAACATCAAACTAGGATTTCCTTGTGGGTGTGAAGCCCCAACCCAATCCCACAAATCCCATCACAAAACCCATCAAGCCCCCGCTCAAATATAAGGGGGTTTTCACCAAATTGAAAGTGTGATGTGGTGCCCACGATGATTCTTGCATGCGCAAAACCTAGGGTCATGTGAGAATACTTGCCTAAAACTACAAAAATAAACACTCCCTCTTAGCGAGGAAGTTATTCTCACCACACTCCACAAGTGGGAATGCATCTCGATGCTACAAATTCATCAATACTCCCATCCTCCATCCTCCATCATCACTTGGAAGTAGCTCTATCTCCCATCATGGATATTCTACCACAGTTTCTCTCCAATCTTCCTAATTGGTTGCTCCCTCTATCACCAAAGAAAATCCATCTCTCCAGTACTCTTAACTGGTTGTATCCTCGGTCACTGAAGAAAATCTCGTTGTCTGACATGATATCATCCTGGAAGACACCCTTATCCTAGAATCCTCCTACCTATGAACCTCCTTTATGTCCATATCAACCCATGTCACCATCCCGATGGTCTTGGAATATGCATCTCTCCCATATGGACCTAAATGTTGGCTCCTACTGAGCGACTAACTCTCCTTATGAGCCCCCTAACTCCATTTGAAGTCGAACTCCCTCTAAGTATCCTAAATCCCACTGAAGTCGAACTCCCACTAAGTATACGCAACCTCTGAAGCTACTTTCTCTATGTCCATTGTCCTCTGCATAGTCTTGGGAGGATGCTCCTCCCTATTGGATCCTTAGGGCCAACTCCCTCTACACATTCCTAGGAGGATTCTCCTCCCTATTGGATCATGAGGGTTGGCTCCCTCTAAGATGATACTACTAGTGGGGATACCTGCCTCATCATTGTTGGAGCTACCTTCTCCCTTTGTGTTAATGGTGGGGAAACCTGCCTCACCATGAGTGGAGCTATCTTCTCATTTCTACTGCTTGTGGGGACACCTCCCCCGCCACTAGTGGAGCCACCTACTCCTCCTCATATGTATCACTACTCCTTCTATATGGAAAGATGCTTCTATATCCACCAACCAAGGCCACCTACATGAGATTTTACTTGAAATGGTGGAGACCAACAATATCTCCCTCTGGAACATGTCTGCAACCTCATCAACCTTTATTGTTGATTCCTACTATCTTATTCCTCTTCCCCTCTGATGTGGAAATTGTGAAGCATAATTCCAAAAGTCATGAAACTCAAAACATATGATCTTACTAATATCCTTCCTCCATCTTGGCTCTGGATATTATTCTCTCTCGGGATAATCCATTCTCCCTTACGAACCTCTTATGCATGGAGAACCTCTTCTTCCCTTCCTATTGAAAGTTGTAAGGGCATGGTTCTCATCACTTCAACTCTTCACCATCGAATTCATATCATCCTTGGAAATAAACTGGGTCTCCTCCTGAATACAATTAGTCCATATCCTCTTAAACCATGGCAACATCTCTCGTGCACAGATCCCCTACACAAAAGGTTCCCAAGACTTGGGAAAACCAACTCAACATCCAATAACACATGTCCATCCTAGAAAAACACTGCATAATCCTACTCCTCAATCCTTGAGACTTAGAAGTCTTGGCACCCATAGCACATTTTCCATATGGCACTCTTTGAATGGTCAATATTGGTTAAGGTATCAAAATTAGTTGGGTCCGACAGGAATCGAACCTATGACCTCAATTTCGACAACCAAGGGTCTTAATCAATCGAGCTAATATATCCATCGAATATTCCAATGGAAAGTATTGTATTTAAATTCATATTTCTATATAAGGAGAGTTGGTCAGGGTCAACCCCATGACCTCTAGGTCGACCCAACGACTTAACACTAATATTCCAACAAACATGTCACATATTTTGGTTGTTTAGAATGACCAACCACTTTATATTTAAGTTGTAACCATGCCCGTCTAGGTATATAAGAGGATTGGGTGCAGTTCGAAACCCCCCAACCTCCCTTATATAAACTAACGCTCAATCCAGTGTGCCACACAAGCCTCGTGTGCTAGAACTTTGAGATGAGTTCATTTTTTCTTTTGAATCTGTTCCAAGTTGGAGTGTTGGTTTTCCTCGTAATTTGTGCCAAGAGATGCCAAGTTTCTTGGTAATGCATTTTTTTTTCATCCCAAAAGACTTCTTAAGGAAAGTATATAGTTTTTATACTCATTTTTCTCATAATTTTGAGAATAATTCATTGGTAACCTCTGTTTCTGGGACTAAGTAGAAGAATTGAAGAGCGACTTCAAATTTAGCATTGTAAGTCCTTTTATTGTAATTTTGTCATTTTGAGATCAATGAAGAGCGGTCTCATTGTTGGAAAGGGACCCGGAGATGTATTTTAGGAGGGGTGAACTCCATCATCAGATATTATCTTCTTAGTTCTCTTATTTTCGGATGTGTTATCTCTCATATTTATACAATTTAATCATCATGTAATGAAGTTTTGGATAAGAAACGGTTTTCACGTGTGTTTTGCAAATAGTCAAAGACGGTCCTAATATTTTGAATTGGGTTAGATATTGATATGTGTTGAAAAATTAATTTTACATCTAAGGATTTTCGGACTAGTATCTGTACGAAAAACTTGTTCCACACATGCAACCTTATTTTCTTTTGTGGTTGTCTTTCTCCTAGGCCAGATTTTCCTCCATTGCAAAATTTCCCTTTGCTAAGATCACCAATCCTCCTTGACACAAGTGAAGCCTCACTTATGCCAACTCCATCATGTCACCACTCTCTATGACACAATATGTGTAATGTCACAATGACCTCCTGTATTTATATACAAACCTTAGGGTTCAACATAGAATCCCCTCCCCATGTCAACATCAAATTAGGATTTCCTTGTGGGTGTGAAGCCCGAACACAAGCCTAGAAATCCCATCACCAAACCCATGAAGCCCCCACTCAAACCTAAGGGGGTTTTCACCAAACTAAAAGTGTGATGTGGTGTCTATGATGATTCCCACATGCCCAACACCTAGGGTCATGTGAGAATACCTACCTGAAGCTACAAAAATCAACACCCCCTCTTAGCGAAGAAGGTATTCTCACCACACTCTACAAGTGGGAATGTCTCTCGATGCTACAAAATCCAATAATCCCTCTTATCGAAAGAGGCATTCCATCCTCCATAATCACCTATAAGTGTAGAACATTCCAAAGGAAGGATAACAGTGAAGGATGATAGCAAGGATGAAATAATTTATCATTGGTGCATGATAACGGAGAACTCCTTACAAAAAGGTATAAAATGTTTATTGCTAATATGTCATTTTAAAGAGATCAAAGAACAGAATTTGTTTGAGAAATCATGTATACTAAACATGCATATTGGAGATATGCATTATTGGTTTCAGAAGTATTTTTTTAGTGTTCAACATTATCAATAAATTGAGGACATAAGAGAGTGTGGAGACAAGGAGATGGCAGCAGCTAGAAAAAATATATGTGGACATTTTATCTATCCAAATTGAAGCAATGGTGTGTACCAGAAAAGGACAATATTGGAAATTGAATTGGAAGAGTTCTAGAAGCATTTGTTAAATATTTCCAAGTGGAAATACCAAAGGAAGAAGAAGGAGGGCAGTATGCAAGTACAGTTTATCAAAAAAAGAAAGGAGATTGAGCAACAACAAAGTAAACTTTTGGATCTTGGAAGATTGCAGGAAGAAACAATACAGTAGCAAGGAAACAAGGAAAGTGAAAAACAACATAATATTTTGGATCTAGGAAGACTTCAATAAGTAGAAGACTCATGATCAGGAGATCATGGAAATTTTTGCCCTGGGAGTCTAATGCAGGAGCATTTCCCATCGGAAATTGATTATTTTGAGAATACCTAGTAGGGTCTTAGATTTTACTAAAGGGAGTGGGTTACCTAATTAAGTTAGTGTATTTTCATAAGTTTTAATTAGATTTTAGAAGGGTTTTTAATATGACTTGTTTGAAAATCATGTAATTGAATTTGCCTTTAGCAAATTTCGAGGATTTGAGAGAGATATTAGGATTAAGTTGCATATTGATGGAGAGTAATCAGGATCTTAAAAAAATTATTAATTTGGCCTACGGGCATAGATAGGTGTGGCCAATTGGATAGGAATATGGTCAAAGAGAGAGTGTGGCCAATAGAGAGAAATCGTGCCAAAAAGAGAGAAGGTCGAGGACAAGTCCAGATCATGGAATCAGGCTAGAGTGATATTCTAAATGTGTATAGAGTAAATGAAAGTATGGTGTTTCTTTTTTATGTGTGTGTGTGTATTTTATTTAAGGGTTTCACTTAATGGATCCGTGAATGAATAGAGACCCTCTGTATAACCTGAGAGAAATTTTGAGTGAGTTGTGGACATAGCAATTTTATTATGAATGTGAGATCTAGAGGTAAGGTATGCATTTTACATTTAATTTTGAAGAATCGTGTATTTGTTAAAAGGAATAATTGTGTGTGTTAGAGTAAAGGAAAAAAATTATCATATGAACTATGAAACTAGTGATTAGAGGTCATTCCAGACAAGGATCAGAGTTGGATAAAAATGTTTGGAGGTCTATATCTTGGAACAGATCTTACAGGTAATGAGTCTCGTGTTATGAAAATAACTCTAGTAAAGAAATATTTGTGTTTACATATAGCAACAAAGAAATACATTATGACAAAAACCTTGCAATTAGTTAAGTTGTAACAAAAGAAGGAGAATAGTGGATGTTCTCAAAGGAAAGAGTGCAGAAGCCTAGAGGATCATAGGAATCTCAAGAAGGTTCCAAAGGAGAAAACCGAAGATACCAAAAGGCCAGGCTCGGGAAGAAAATATTGGTGAGGTATATTGTAGCAAGGAGAAAAGGACTTGTTACTACAGAGGCTTATTGTGGCTCATAGTTGAGAATGGAGAAACTCACAAAGGAAGAGATGAAGATGACTAGATACAGTCAGATGAAGGGTTCATAAGAAAGCCACAACCAAATGAGAAAAAGTCCCGGAGTAATTGGAAAAATCAAGATGAATGATAAGGAATTTGATAGAGAGATTGTTGAGTTAAAAGAACGGCTTAGTGATATGATGAATTTTCTACATGAGAGAGTTAGGAAGACCAGAGAAATGGTTGGAATTTGAGGAAGAAGGTTAATTGGCCTATAGTGCAGTTGTTTGTAAGAAATTTGAGATGAAAATTGAAGCACAAATTAAATGCTTGGATCATAAGAGAAGAAGAACTCGGGGAAGACGAGTAAAGAAATTCCTTGGAAGCAGGACAAGCAGTTCACTTTTGTGAACCAGAGAAAGTAGTAATGATTAGAGAGGAAGATAAGGGGCAAGATGAAGACCTCATGAAGTTCTTGGAGAGGTTAGTCCAGTATAAAGAAAGGAATCTATAGGAATTTGAAGGGACTCAAAAGTCTCATGTTTTTGAAACTAAGAATTTGTGTCTGTGTGCAAGTTATGGAGGTTATGAAAATGGACAGTGATTAAAAACTATCATAAAAAAGTGGACGATGCAGAATTGTCTAATGGAAACAAAGATCGGGAGATTCCATCATATGGAATGAGAGGAAGTATCTTTGTGACAGAGAAAGAGAATGAAAATACTGAAGAAAAGAGATAGCACTAAGGGGTAGTGCCATTAAATTTCAATGAAAAACTAAATTTGTTGGAAGATTGGTTAGCAAAGCCTAAGGTTGAAAATGAATATCTGAGGAAATTGAAGAATTTGAGGTAATGTATTTACCTTTATCATATTCAATTTTGTTGAGTAAATGTGGATGTATGTTGATAGAAAATGGATGAGGAATTGTCTCTAAAGACAATAACAAGGTTCTAAGAAAAAATACTCTACAAGAGAACAAGATGGATGAATAATATGCCAAAATTGCAGAACCAATTGCTCAACGCGATAAGTTTGAGGAAGTGTCAAATCAGCATAACAAATTAGTAAAAAAGGAGTGGGACATTCCTTTGAAGCAAGTCAAGCCATAGGTGGATTCCTTATTAGAATAATAGGTGTGATCATTTCACCGTAGACAATATAGCAATATTGTCACCCAAACATAGCACAAAGGCCACCCCTGAGCACCTTAACCCTGAAAAACAGAATAATTCTCGAAGAAAACCCTAGAACCAATAGCTAACCAAGGTAGTGTACCTCTCTCCAAAGCTCGAGTACCAAGCAGAAATTCCAAACCATAACTAGGAAGAAATTCCAACCATAACCAAAGACCAAGTCACCGCTATAGCAGCTACAGCTCTCCTCCAGTCATGTGCACAACTTGTCCTTATGCAGTTATGAGAGTGAGTGTGACAAATGAGTTCTAGCACCCTCTTATTTATAGTCCTCTAAGTGACCTAACTGGGATGAATTCTACTTCTAGAGGATAATAATTTAATATAAATTATTATCTTGAGTCGACTTGTCTTCTAAGGTTATTTCCTAACCTTATAGGGTTTCTCTTGCTTCCCGAAATATTCTAGACTCGTCAAAGGTTACACATAGAGGTTAATACCTCCCGCAGCTAATGTAATATCAACACTCCCACCTAGATAGGGAGGTATTAAAGGCACTGGTCTTGAGCACAAACAGGCCATTTGACCAGTAGCATCATCATAGCCACACAGGCTATCTCGTGATCAAATCATGAGAACCATCATCACTATCCAACTAGATAGTCTCTATGTAAATCAGAACAGTTCCATCCAATAGAACACAATTGTATATATTCATAGTAGTATGCAACTACTATCCAGTGGTACACAACTACTCCTAGTAGCACACAACTACTATCCAGTGGTACACAACTACTCCTAGTAGCACACAACTACTAACCAATGACACATAGTCACTACCAGTGGATCACATCCACCATAGTAGCGTACAATTATTGTCCAGAGACATACAGTCTCCACAACAATCATATCATATGATATCAACATTTTCATGATATGAACTGAATCATTTGGGCCACTCTTCCACTCACATTTGTGAAATATGGAAGAGCTCTGCCCTCTAAAAGTTAAACATCATCCATGGGATGTCTGGACTATTCTTCTCAAGCAAAGAAGAATAATTGTCCTTGATTTATGAACCTAGACCATTCAACCTAATTGGGTCATTCTTTCGGCACGATTCACACCTGGAGAGAATGAGTTTTCCCTGGGGAATGATTGTCCCTGATTGTTGAACCTGGACCATTCAACCTAATTGGGCCATTCTTCAAGCATGTTTCGCATTGCAACCTGGAGAGAATGAGTCTTCCATATGGAATGATTTTCTGGACTATTTCCTATGGAAATGATTTTCTTGCACCAACCTCCTACATCGAACCATTCTTTGAAACTGCTCACAACTGTGAAATTTGAAAGAATGACTGCTTGGAGAGGCAGACCATTCTTCTTGACCAATTCTCAGAGTGACGGATAAGGAGAATGACTATCCTAGACCATTCTCCCACACTGGCCACAAGGGAAATCGTTGTCTATGGTACATCAATAATCTGTAAGACTGTGACTGTCTATTCTGGACAATTTTTTGAACTGGAAAATGACTTTCCATCAAAACTCTTGGACCACTTTCTAGATTGGAAAGTGACTGCCCAACCTGGACCATTTTCTAAACTGGAAAATGATTGTCTATATATCAATAGCATATGAGTTCTCCCTCCCAACCTGGGGATTAATCACTTCCCTTTCCAATAAGGAAGTCATCTCCACAAGTCCCAGCTTGTCCCTTAAGCATGAAAACTTTTCATCTTGGACAGAGGCTTTACCAAAATATATTTTATGTTCTCATCAATGGAGATATATTGGAGAACTACTTCTCCCTTCTAGACTTTATCACGTAGAAAATAATGCTTGATCTCAATGTGATTTGACCTGTCATGGAATACTCGATTCTCTGAGAGCTTTACACAGCTCTGGTTATCACAATATATTACGGTTGAATCTAGCACCTGATCAAAAAATCCAGAAACCATCTTATGAAGCCACACTACTTCCATACAAGCATAACAAACTACAATATACTCTACTTCTGCAGTGTTGAGTGCAACAGAATTTTGTTTTCTGGTAGCCCATGATATCATAGAAAATATCAAACTGAAACATATCCAAGAAGCACTTCCTATGTTATCTGCACTCCCTACCCAATCTAAATCGATAAATCCATGCATCTATATATCATAATTCAAACATCCCATGAAGACATTTCAAGGCATGCTTTGCAATTATTCAATTCTCATGGCTAGGTTCCACCTGGAACTATTTTCATAGAAAATCAAATATCTGACTAAGTATTCTCCAAATACATCAACGAGCCATTCAATTGTCGATACAGGGATGGTTCTACTGGATCAAAGTCTCTCAACTTCTTCAGATCTGTCATCATGGGATTTTTCCATGGATTTACAATCCATTGTCCTGGACTTCTGAAGAACCATTTCGATGCACTTTCTCTATCATAGGAATTTTTCACCATGCTTGTGTTGTACATGAGAGGCTCTGCACCAAGTTGCTTGAATTCATACAAGGTCTTCTTCCATCTGCATACATGGGTCTCTTTCTGGTGTACCTCAAAACTTTGAGGTTTCTCTATATATGATTCTTCTTCAATTACTCTATTGAGAAGAATAGTCTTTACATCCATATGATGTAAACTCCAACCCATGTTTACTGCAAGAGATATAATGGCTCAGCTAGAGGTATATCTGGTTACTGGAACAAGCTACTGTCATAGTCTTCTCCCTCCTTCTGGGAGAACCCTCTAGTTATGAATCTCACCTTATATCTATAAATCCTTCCATTCATAAGTATTTTTCACAATTTCTCACATACATATTTCTTCATCACAGCTTCCTTCCATTCCTTCTATTTGACTGCTTCTAGTGGGTTCAAAACATGTTGGTAGTCTTATGATTCTTGGTATAATAACTGGTTCAATTGGTTGTTCTGACTTTTCTTTCTTTCTTGGAATCTTCATGTTCTTCCTCATGTTTATATTTAGTGTTGGAGTCCATGGAATCTTCTATAGATTTTATTCCCTTCCTTTCTGAAGGTTCCAACTTCTTTTCGTCATAGGAACACAAATGTAGATGGACAACCAAGGATATCCAAGGATTCTTTTTGAAGAATACTTCTTCTAGAGTACAACTGAACATGTGTTTCTTATCATGGTTGTTACTTCTAATGAAGAACATGGACAGATACTTAATAGTCTTCACAGGTTCTTTAATGGATCACATCATTGACGATTAGCTCCCTCCTAATCCCATATTCATGCATGAATGAGAAATATGCATTATCTTCTTTTGGAATTCTGTAATCATCTCCCTCCATCTGAGAGAGTCCATGATTCCATCTACATCCTTCTTGCTTTTTGTAAAGTGTCACAAGTCTATTCTAGTTTCCTCTTTATTACTGACTTCTTTCTGGTCAAACTCCTTCATGGTCTCTTCAAGTTTGGTTCTGATTGTGGCCCATATTGCAGTTGTTACTTATATACAATTTTAATAGCTTCCACAGGGATTGTTACCAAAGGTAGTCGTCATACTTCATCCTTTTCAAAGACATTACTAGTATTCATTGTAATGGAAATCCTTATCTTGTTCTACTCCCATAGGTATTGTTTCATTGAAACTAACCATATTATCTTCTAAGAAATAGATACACATTATATGTATGTAAACATGGTATGTGCAAGGACTATGTTACAGAAGAATATTGTTACCATGAATAGTAGAATAAGTTTTCTTCATCCTGCTTGAATTTCTTTAAGGGTTCCTTTTCTTTGGCAATTGTTGCTTCATGTGTTTCCTTCCTTTTCTTTAACTCAGGACACTCATTCCTATAGTGACCATATTTTCAACAATTGAAGCATTCTATTTTTGACATATCCTTTTTTTGATTTGGTTTCTTCCTTGAGCCAAACTTCTTCCTATTCCTGAATTTCTTGAACTTTTTGTGTAGGATTGATCATCATCTTTCTTTTGGGATTTCTATTTTGTGATAACCCTTGATTCTTCTTGTGCATAGCAAGTCTGAAGTTCTTCAAATGTGGTATACTTCATTCTTGTGTTCATGCTTGCGAAAAATGCATCTCATGTCTTGGGAAGGCCATTAAGTACTATATTTACTAGTTCCTTTTATGAAATTATTTCCTCAATAGCTTGTAGTTGATCTCTTAACTGAGATATTCTTACAAATTATGATGTTATGATGTCATCATCATTCATTTTCATGTCACTGAGCTCATTCTTCAGACTCGTCACTTTTCCAATATTTATGACTCATAAGAGGTTAGTTAGGGCATCGTACATATTCTTAGATGAGTCAAGATGAGAAATGTAGGGTATCAAATGGTCCTTTACAGAGTCCAATATGATGCTCATAAAATTGATGTCATTGTCCTTGAACTTCTCCATAACTGCAATGTTCTGAGGTTCCTTCTATTTTCCTGATGTTAGCACTAATCAAATTGTGGCCTTAAAGGTGCTACAGGAAGTTCCAGATCCCAGTAGCGCATCCATCAAAATTCAGTGAGATGGTACTATATGGGTTTTATTTTGGCTCCTATAGACCAAGTGGGATGTTTTCCTCACCTTTTAATAGCTCTCATGTTTTCCAAGTCTTCAAATGCCATAAAGGACAAATATTGTAAAAAAATATTTTGTTTTAAATCTATTTGATTTGGTTTTGGAAATCAATGTTTTTTTTTATATCTAAAGCATTTGGGATTTATTATTTGGAAAAATATTGGGTTGTTTTCCTAGTATCCAAGTGTACATGCCATTCAACACCTACATCAATACACAACATGGGATAGCGCCACATACTAAGTCAAGCCACGATGAGGTAATGTTCACATGGTATGAGGGTTCAAACATAGAGTTCAAAGGTCGACAACATGACCAAAGCACAAAAAGGAGAGATCCCACTAGGGGCGGTGGATTTATTCAATTTGTTTACATACAATGAAACCTACAGTGCATATAAATGAGATCACGGCTCGAAATTATATCGACAGTGAAAACTAAGTGTCTCTTTAATTGCCCGGGTGTTGAAGAAAGTTTACAAATGTCAAAATGTGTTGGTGTGAATAGTGTGATGGTGATCCCATAGAATTTGTGCGCCCAAATAAATTGAAACCAACATCAGTTTCTATCTCAAGAATTATCGAGCCCAAATCCACCACGCATCAAGTGTATTTGAATTTGCAACCAAACCAAGTATATAAAGATCTCTATATATTATGAGGTTTTTGCTTATTATTATAGCTTCTTTCAAGCTCCAAAAGGTTCGATGGAACTCATGTGCTATTAACCTCTGTGGAAAGGTATTGAAGAGATAGCCCAAGATAGGAGAAGTCCCGAGAAAATAATAGCTCCTTGCTCACGATGGGTGTGATTACAAACATAGAAGGAATTTCATGGATGCCCCTTTCAAGAGTTTTCATCCAATAATGGATCCTTATTGTCTTTGGTGAATGGTGATATAATAACATCCTGGTCAAAATCGTAATGCCAACAAGTTTCCAGTTTTTCAAGAGCACTCGCAGTTAAGGGATTTGGAATGTGGATTTTATATTGTGGTTGTCACTCTTGGAAGACCAAATGATAAATAAACCTTCAACATGTTTCATTCTTGGCATTTGATGAAGCTAATCGTATGGTTGATATGGGTTTTGAGCTTCAGATTTCATGATGGGCATCAAATCATAACGAAATTGAAGATATGTTATTTGGCATCAAATTAGTTTGAAGATCCATATTTTCAAGATAAAATCTCATATCTTTAGGCATAACTCAACAGGCAGAATCAGATTTTAGGGCATTGAATTAATAGGAAAAAACGTATCACAAAGAAATTTAACTAATGGAAAACAAGTGGCGGTAAATATCCAAAAGTGTGGAATCGACATTCAAAGAGGAGCTCAATGAAAGTGGCTTGAAAATATAGGAAGCGGGACACCTAGCAGTAAGATGAATATCAACCAAGAATATCATTCCCATTCCAAGGATATTTGTGACCAACAGTTCTTAGTTATTCGAGACTTCATTTCAACCAATTCATTTTTAATTTGTTTTTTGTTATTTCTAGAAAATCAGCAAACAATTAGTTTATTGTGATTGTTATTTAATTCATGATTTGTAGTAGAATCTAGGGGGAAGAGAGAGGATTCAGTCAGAGGCACTGAGAGAGAGATGCAGAGGGTTTGATCCATGTTTTCGCTTGATATTTTATATCTAAATATTGTTTAGATTCATCTTTCCTATGTAAAGACTTTAGCTGCTAATAAAGTTAATGGTTAGTTTTGTGTTCCTTCTCTATTTATCATCTTCCTTTTTTCTTCTGAAACACTCTGTTGATGTTATATGATGGTATGAAAAATTCTTATGTGTTGAGAAGGTTTCTTTAAATGATTTTCAGTAATCTTTGCCTCATTGGTGCTTCTTCGCCTTAAATATTATTTGGAATGATTTCTAGATAAAGGTTTATTCTTCTACTGCATAAGGAAACTTAGGACAAGATTTGTTTATTGGTGTAGTTATCAATTTTGTCTTTCCCTTCTCTCAATCACATCACCCAAAAACTTAAACCACTAATCATTAGTTTTATTTACCTGACTTGTTGCACCTAGGTAAGTGATCTTAATAGATCACACCATTATTTCCTTTCAAACCAAGCAAGAATTTATCCATATCTAAAACCCTTATTGAACATTTTGAAACAAGGTGTGCTAGGATTGACTCAATAGAAGTCATGAATTTAATTCTAGCATTAACCTCTTTTGGCATCGTTGCCAGGGATGGAAATGAAGTAATATTCGTTGGGAGAACAACATAAAACAAATCCAGTCTTTGATGGTGAACAAGGGTTGGTCACATAATAGAGATTGCATCATTCACCTAGCGACTCCACTCTATGAAGAAATAACATGTTGGTGACTTCATTGATACAGGACGGAAATGGAAATGGATGCTATCCTTTCTCATAGGTATGCATTTTGTGATTCCTCAAACATAGTTGGTTTTCCACATCCAGTGCCTACTATAGCTGAATGGGATGACTATCTTCCCATATTCAAAGGAAGAAAGCATGATCATCCCGGTGAATAGTTATTAATATTTCATAAATGCATGCTTGAACATGATTTTGTCCTCGAGGATGCCTTAATCAAGATGATCAGATTTTCTTTAGAAGAACATGCTCATGAAGGGCATCAAATCAACTCAAAATTGAAGATATGCTATATGGCATCAGATTAGTTTTAAGATCCATATTTTGAGGCTAAAATCCAAGATCTTTAGGCATAACTCAACAGGCATAATAGGATTTTAGGGAATTGAATTAATAGGCAAAAACTTATCACAAAGACACTTAACCAATGGAAAACAAGTGGCAGTGCAAATCCAAAAGTGTGGAATCAACATTCAAAGAGGGTCCCGATGAAAGTGGCTTGAAAATATAGGAAGCAAGACACCTAGCAGCAATTCAAAGATCAACCAAGAAGATCATTCCTATTCCAAGGAGATTTGTGACCAACAGTTCTTAGCTATTCGAGACTTCATTTCAACCAATTTCATTTTTAATTTATTTTTTGTTATTTCCATCAAATCAACAAACAGTTAGTTTATTTTGATTGTTATTTAAATCATGATTTGTAATGGAAGTTGGGGGGAAGAGAGAGGATTCATTCCAAGTGACTGAGAGAGAGTTGCAAAGGGTTTGATCCCTATTTTGGCTTGATATTTTATATCTAAATACTATTTAGATTCATCTTGCCTAAGTAAAGACTTCAGCTGCTAATAAAGTTAATGGTTAGTTTTTTGTTCCTTCTATGTTTATCATCTTCCTTTTTTCTTTTGAAACACTTTGTTGATGTTATATGATGGTATGACAAATGGTTATGTGATGATAAGGTTTCTTTAAAGTATTTTCAGTAATCTTTGCACCATTGATGTTTCTTCTCCTTAAATCTTATTTGGAATGATTTCTAGATAAAGGTTTATTCTTCTACTGCATAAGAACATTGAGAACAAGATTTGTTTATTGGTGGATTTATCAGTGTTGTCTTTCCCTTCTCTCAATCACATCATCCAAAACCTTAAACCACTAATCATTAGCTTTATTTACCTGACTTACTACACCTAGGTAAGTGATCTTAATAGATCAGACTATTATTTCCTTTCAAAACAAGCAAGAATCTATCCATCTCTAAAAACCTTATTGAACATTTTGAAACAAGGTGTGCTAGGATTGACTCAGTAGCAGTCTTGAGTTGAATTCTAGTGATAACATCTTTTGGCTTCCTTGTCGGGGATGGAAATGAAGTAATCTTCCATGGGAGAACGACATAGAACAGATCCAGTCTTTGATGGTGAACAAGATTTGGTCACATAATAGAGACCGCATCATTCACCCAGTGACTCCACTCCATGAAGAAAGAACATGTTGGCAACTTTACTGATACATGACGGAAATGGAAATGGATGTTATCATTGCTCAGAGGTATGCATTTTGTGATTTATCAAACATAGTTGGTTTTCCACATCTAGTACTTACTATAGTTGAATGGGATGACTGTCTTCTCAGATTCAGAGGAAGAGAGCATGATCATCTTAGTGAACACTTGTTAAATTTTTGCAAATGTGTGTTTGAACATGATTTTTTCCACCAGGATGTCTTAATCAAGATGTTTAGATTTTCTTTAGAAGAACATGCTCGTGAATGGTTTCAATCCCTCCCTGCTGCTAGCATTCATTCACTGAAGGATTTGTATGTTGCATTTAAACAAAGATACTTTTTTGACCTTCTTTTTGGGGAATGTTGTATGGGGTTTGAAGTTTAAAATGTTTGTAATCAAGAAATGGTTAAAGAAGAAATTGTTCCTCAAGATATTCAACATGATTCTCATGGTTTTCAAAATGACGTACTTTCCCAAGAAACTAAAGTTGAAGCATATGAGCAGATCACTAGCCTATTTCTTGTTGAAGGTTTTCTTTTCTTTGATAAACATAAGGATATGTTTTATACATTAGAAGCTCCACTTGAAAGTAGTGAAATCATCCTACAACAATCTTCAGTTTTGTAGACAAATGAAATTGTAGCTGATCTAACACTGAGATAATCTTCTTTCTTGGAACAGTTGGAGGTTCTTTATGAGTTTAAGGATACAGTGTACATCTATATGCAATTGAAATGCAGTAAGAAGCCTTTTATTCTTGTTTTTATTAAAGAAGAATCCAAGAGCTATAGGTATGGGTTTTCAAATATTTTAAATCCTTTTGTCCTACTAGAATTCAAAGGTGAAAGCAAGATGCAAATTGTTAATTAGTTTGTTGTATGGATTCATTGGAAGTTCAGTTTTACATGAGCAATTAATTCTAGTTGGACTAGAATAGCTAGTGTATAGATTAAGCTCGCTTCTGGATCATTTGGTTTGCAGCAGTATGTTTTGTTTTCAGTAGTGTATTTTCATATTTTTGAATAAGTTGCAAAAGTTTGGAAGGAATTAATTGACTCCATAATCCCAATGAGTAAGGCATGGGTCTAGAAAATTTCTTGGCAACTCATAGGGAGTATGTCATCCCATGTGGATCCCATGTTAGCACTCTTGTTTTCATAATCAAATTGTGGCCTTAAAGGCGCTATAGGAAGTTCCAGATCCTAGTAGCGCATCCATCAAAATTCAGTGAAATTGTACTATAGGGGTTTTACTTTGGCTACTATAGACCAAGTGGGATGTTTTTATCACCTTTTAATAGCTCTCAATTTTTCCAAGTCTTCAAATTCCATAAAGGCCAAATATTGTAAAAAAATATTTTGTTTTAAATATGTTTGATTTGGTTTTGGAAATCAATGTTTTTTATTATATCTAAAGCATTTGGGATTTATTATTTGGAAAAATATTGGGTTGTTTGCCCAGTCTCCAAGTATACGCGCCATTCAACACCTACATCAATACACAACACAGGTTAGAACCACCTACTAAGTCAAGACATGATGAGGTAATGTTCACATGGTCTGAGGGTTCAAACATCAAGTTTAAAAAGTCGACAACACGACCAAAGCACCATAAGGAGAGATCCCACTAGGGGCAAAGGATTTATTCAATGTGTTTACATACAATGAAACCTACAATGCATATAAATGAGATCATAGCCCAAAATTAGATCGATAGTGAAAACTAAGTGTCTCTTTAATCACCCAGGTGTTGAAGAAAGTTTACAGGTGTCAAAATTTGAAAGTGTGAACAGTGTGATGGTGATCCTGTAGAAGTTATGCGCCCAAATAAATTGAAACCGACAATAGTTTCTATCTCCAGCATTCTTGAGACAAAATCCACCAAGCATCAAGTGTATTTGAATTTGCAACCAGACCAAGTATATAAAGCTCTCTATATATGATGGGGTTTTTCTTATTCTCTTAGCTTCTTTCAAGATCCAGAAGGTTTGATGGAATTCCTATGATATTAACCTATGTAGCAAGGTATCAAAGAGATATCCCAAGATAGGAGAACTCCATAGAAAATAATATATCCTTGATCATGGTGGGTGTGATTACAAACATAGAAGGAATTTCGTGGATGCCCCTTTCAAGACTTTTCTTCCAATAATGGATCCTTATTTTCTTTGGTGAATGGTGATATAATAACATGAAATCTGGTGGACGATATGGCCCAAGCTTGTGGTCAAAATCATAACGCCAACAAGTTGTCAGTTTGTCAAGAGCACTCGTAGTTAAGGGATTTGGAATAAAGTTGATACTATAGTTGTCACTCCTGGAAGACCAAATGATAAATAAACCATCAGCAAGTTTCATTCTTGGCATTTGATGAAGCTAATCGTATGGTTGATATGGGTTTTGAGACTCAGATTTCATGAAGGGCATCAAATCAACTCGAAATTGAAGATATGCTATCTGGCATCATATTAGTTTGAAGATCCATATTTTCAAGCTAAAATCCCAAATCTTTAGGCAGAACTCAGCAGGAAGAATCAGATTTTAGGAAATTGAATTAATAGGAAAAAACTTATCACAAAGACACTTAACCAATGGAAAGCAAGTGACAGTGCATATCCAAAAGTGTGGAATCAACATTCAAAGAGGATCTCGATGAAAGTAGCTTGAAAATCTAGGAAGAAGGACACCTAGAAGAAAGTCAAAGATCAACCAAGAAGATCATTCCCATTCCAAGGAGATTTTTGACCAGCAGTTCTTAGCTATTCAAGACTTCATTTCAACCAATTCATTTTTAATTTTTTTTTTTTTTATTTCCAGCAAATCAGCAAACAGATAGTTTATTGTGATTGTTATTTAAATCATGATTTGTAATGAAAGATACGGGGGAAGAGAGAGGATTCATACCGAGGGACTAAGAGAGAGTTGCAAAGTGTTTGATCCTTGTTTTGGCTTGATATTTTATATATAAAGACTATTTAGATTCATCTTTCCTATGTAAAGACTTCAATTGCTAATAAAGTTAATGGTTAGTTTTGTGTTCCTTTTATGTTTATCATCTTCCTTTTTTCTTCTGCAACACTTTGTTGATGTTATATGATGGTATGAAAAATGCTTATGTGCTGAGAAGGTTGCTTTAAAGGATAATCAGTAATATTTGCCACATTGGTGTTTCTTCGCCTTAAATCTTATTTGAAATTATTTTTAAATAGAGGTTTATTCTTCTACTGCATAAGGACATTAAGGAAAAGATTTGTTTATTGGTGGATTTATTAGTTTTGTCTTTCCCTTCTCTCAATCACATCACCCAAAACCTTAAACCACTAATCATTAGTTTTATTTACCTGACTTGTTGCACCTAGGTAAGTGATCTTAATAGATCACACCATTATTTATTTTCAAACCAAGCAAGAATATATCCATATCTAAAACCCTTATTGAAAATTTTAAAACAAGGTGTGCTAGGCTTGACTCAATAGCACTCTTGAGCTGACTTCTAGTGCTAACACCCGCTTCAAACTGTGGTTCCATGATCTTTCCTTTCATGATATCCAACACTTTATTCTTGGAAAGGATGAGGTAAATCCTTGTCTTCCATGCTCTGAAGTTAGAAGCACCTTCTAACTTGTTTTCAGACTTCATAGAGTAAGTCATGACTGCTTTGACTTGGTCAAATTTTGAATTTGACTTGGTCAACCTTTGACTTTGACCAAAAACTCAAACTTGATGCCTTGGCTTGCTGAGAGTACTAGGAGGTGTGCTAGGCTAGGGTGCACTAGCTTATCCAGGAATTAGGTCAAGTGCTTTACTTAAGGTGCCTCAACACGAGGTTTAGGGTTTTGTTGTTGCAGAAAAACTTTTGACTGCAACTGCAACTAAGCAAATCCTCCCAATATACCTTCCAGTGGCTAGACTATATGAAGATAGTGTGGGCCCATAACCTATTAGAATAATAGGTGTGCTCATTTCACCATAGACAATATAGCAATATTGTCACCCAACCATGGGCACAAAGGCCACACCAGAGAACCTTAACCTTGACAGAGAGAATAATTGTGGAAGAAAACCCTAGAACCAATAGCCAACCAAGGTAGTGTACATCTCTCCAGAGCTAGTGTATCAAGCAGAAATTCCAAACCATAACCAGGAAGAAAGTCCAACCATAACCAAAGACCAATTCAGCACTTCAACAAGGATAACAGTGAAGTATGATAGAAAGGATGAAATAAATGATCATTGGTACATGATAACGGATAACAGTGAAGGATGATAGAAAGGATGAAATAAATGATCATTGGTGCATGATAATGGAGAACTCCTTACAAAAAGGTATAAAAATTGTATTGCTAATATGTCATTTTAAAGAGATCAAAGAACAAAGTTTGTTTGAGAAATCATGTAGATTGAACATGCAGCTTGGAGATATGCATTATTGGTTGCACAAATATTTATTTAATGATCAATATTCTCAAAAAATTGAGGACATAAGAGAGTGTGGAGACAAGGAGATGGCAATAGCCAGAAAAAAAAAAATTGTGGACATTTGAACTATCCAAATTGCAGTAATGGTGTGTACCAACAAAGGACAAGAATGGACATTGAATTGGACGAGTTATGGAATCATTTGTTAAATATTTCCAAGTGGGAATACCAAAGGAAGAAGAAGGAGAGCAATATGCAAGTACATTTTATCAAAAAAATCAAGGAGATTGCGCAACAACAAAGTAAAGTTTGGGATCTTGGAATATTGCAGGAAGAAACAATACAGTAGCAAGGAAACAAGGCAAGTGGACAACAACATAATATTTGGGATCTAGGAGGACTTCAAGAAGCAGAAGACTCGTGATCAAGAGATCATGGAAATTTGTTCCCTAGGAGTCTGATGCAGGAGCATTTCCCATCAGAAATTGATTATTTTGAGAAGACCTAGAAGGGTCTTAGAGTTTACTAAAGGGAGTGGGTTCCCTAATTAAATTATTTTATTTTCCTAAGTTTTATTTAGATTGTAGAAGGATTTTTAAGATGAATTGCTTGACAAGTATGTAATTGAATCTGCCTTTAGCATATTTCGAGGATCTGAGAAAGATATTAGGATTAAGTTGCATATTTATGGAGAGTAATCAAGATCTTAAAAAATTTAGTAATTTGGCCTACAGGAATAGATAGGTGTGGCCAATTGGAGAGGAATATGACCAGAGAGAGAGTGTGGCCAATAGAGAGAAAGCATGCCAAAAAGAGAGAAGGTCGAGGACAAGTCCAACTCATGGAATCGAGCTAGAGTGATATTCTAAATTTGTATAAAGTTGTATAGAGTAAATGAAAGTATGGTGTTTCTTGTTTATGTGTGTGTGTATTTTATTTAATGTTTTCACTTAATGGATCCATGAATGAATAAATACCTTGTGTATACCCTGAGAGAGAAACTAAGAGTGAGTTGTGGACATAGCAATTTTATAATGAATGTGGCAGTGAAAGGTATTTGTTTAAGAAATAGAGGATGATTTGATTTAGCGTATGTGAGATTTGATAGAATTAAATCAAGATTGAAGAGTTGAAGTTGGGTCAACATTTGTATTATGTGTCTGAACCAGATATTTGTGCATCTGTGGGCGAAATTGTGCAAACAAATGAATGAATGGTGATGATTAAACTAGAGGTGACAACATGCCAGATCAATGGTATACTAAGGAGACACGTGGTGCAGTTTTATTAGGAAGCCCCATATTGGGATCGGGCTTGATGATAATTGTTAGGTGTCAAATTTATTTTGGGAGCGATATCTGATATATCGGGGAAGCAACAGTTTGTATAATTGATAGTTGGTGATTCAACATAGTCAATATTGGAGTTCCATTGTCTTAGTTCCATATCATCGCAACGATATTTACAAGTGCCATATCTTTTAGATAGGCGATACGGTGATATTAGATATCCTTGTTCCATAGAAGGGTTCTATTTTGATATGCTACCATATCGATAAATTTATATGCATTGTGATGCAATAATACAAGAGGCAATATCATGGTATAATGGTTCCACCACAGAGTTCCATATCGGACCCCAACCTATATATGTAAGTGTTGTGTTATATGCTATAGCCGATAAGAGAAATGTTGATATTCTGGTGTAGTGGTTACTTGCTCATACTTCCATAATGGCTCCGGCCATATCGTAAGGTTTTAATGTTTTTTCATTGTGACATTTTGATAAGCGATACACTGGTATCACGGTTCCATAGCACAATTTTCGTATATCAGACCCCGTGAATTTGTGAAGTGTCATATGATTGATATTCCAGATATGTGATATGATGATATTGATATTGTTAGCACCTGGTCATAGCCATTATATTATGGAGGTTTAGTGCTCAGGTTCTAGCACTTGGTTTTGGCATAATATCCTATGAAGTTTAGCACCTAGGTTTTGGATTAGTACTGAGTTTAATACACAAGTTGTGTGGAGAATAACCCCTAGTGCTTGGGTTTAAAAAAAAGATTTGAAGAAGAATATGGTTTGTCGCAGGATTTTAGCATTTGATCGCATTTGATACAATCATTTTAAGGAGTATTTGGGTTGTAGAGAAGTTGATTACGCGGGTCGATGAAAGAAATTGGCATGCCCTACCTCCATCAGGTGGTATCAAAATGCAGCAATACTCTTTGGAAAGAGAAAACTAATATTAAAAGGAATAGCCAAGTAATTTATTTGTTTGTATTTTGCAGTTAAACTCTGGCAAAATTATTTGAGATGTATTGTACAGAAAGAGGAAGGAATAATTCCAGCAGTAGAGTTGGGTAATAAAGGTGAAGATGCAGAAGAAAGGGAAAGTCTACAAATTAGAAATTACAGAAGGAATATTGTGAATGACAATATACAGAGGATACATGTTAGGTGAGATCTGGAGGTAAGGTATACATTTTAGATTTAATTTTGAAGAATCATGTATTTGTTAAAAGGAGGACTTATGTGTGTTAGAGTAAAGGAACGATGTTTAGTAGAGGAATTTTGAAATTGTAGATTAGAGGTCATTCTAGCCAAGGAGCTGAGTTGGATAGAAATGTTTGGAGGACAATATCTTGAAACAGGTCCTACAGGTAATGAATCTCATATTTTGCAAATAACTATGGTAAAGAAATTTTTGTGTTTACAGATAGCAGCAAAGAAATGCATTGTGGCAAAAACCTTACAGGTAGTAAAGTTGTGACAGAAGAAGGAGAACAATAGAATTTCTCAAGGGAAAGAGTGAAGAATGCTAGAGGAGCAGATGAAGCTCAAGAAGGTTCCATAGGAGAGAATTGGAGATATGAAAAGGCCAGGCTCAGGAGGAAAATATTGGTGAGGTATATTGTAGCAAGGAGAAAAAGACTTGTTACTACAAAGGATTATTGCAACTCATAGTTGAGCATGGAGACACTCACAAAGAAAGAGATAAATATGAATAGAGACAGTCAGATGAAGGGTTCAAAAGAAAGCCATAGTAATATGAAAGAAAGTACTAGAGTAATTGGAAAAATCAAGATGAATGATAAGGAATTTGATAGAGAGATTCTTGAGTTAAAAGAACAGCTTAGTGAGATGATGAAGTTGTTATAGGAGAGAGTTAAAGAAGACCAAAGAAATGGTTGGAATTTGAGGAAGAAGGTTAAATGGCCTATTGTGCATTTGTTTGCAAGAAAGTTGAGATGAAAATTGAAGCACATATCAAATGATTGAATCAGAATAGAAGAAGAGGAAACTGAGTACAGAAATTCCTTGGAAGCAGGATAGGTAGTTCACTATTATGAACCAGAGTAGGGAGTAATGATTGGATATGGAGAAGAGGGACAATATGTATACCTCATGAATGGCTTGGAGAGTTTAGTCTAGTATAAAGAAAGGATGCTAGAGGCATCTGAAGGGACTCAAAAGGCTCATGTTTTTGAAACTAAGAATTTGTGTGTGTGTGCAGGTTATGCAGGTTATGCAGGTTATGCAGGTTATGAAGATGGACAGTCATTAAAAACTGCCATAAAAAACGTGGATGATGCAAAATTGTCTCAAGGAAACAAATATTAGGAGATTCTAGTAGATGGAATAAGAGGAAGTAGTTATGTGACAGATAAAGAGAATGAAAATAATGAAGAAAAGAGACAACACTCAGAGGTAGTGCCCATAAATTTTAATGAAGAACTAAATTTGTTGGAAGATTGGTTAGCAAAGCCTAAGGTTGAAAATGGATATCTCGAAGTGGAAATTGAAGAAATTGAGGTAATAGATTTTCCTTAATTGGATTCAATTTTGTTGAGTAAATGTGAATGTATGCTGACAGAAAATGAATGAGGGATTGTTTCTAAAGACATGTTGATGGCCAAAAATGACCATAATCAACATTGGGGAAATCACCCGGTCAGGACCCCAATTAGGCCCTTATCTGTTTGGAATGGTGATTCCAACTAGTTAAAATGGGTCCAGTTACCCTTTTCCTAATACTAACCTAAAGTTAATTTAGCCTAAGCTATCTTGTATATGAAATTGTCTATGTACAAGGCCTTCAACTTGTTAGTGTATGATAGTAGATTATTATTATTAAAAAATTGAAGAGAAATAAATCACTTGTATGTTATTACTTTCGAAAATATGATCCCTTTAAGGTGAATGAAATCAAGGTTCAGTCTAGCCACAATAAGGCATGCTCCTACGAAAGGAGACTTAAAGAATGAAAAGAATTTTAATCAGATTGCAAATGCAGATTAATCCTAAAATGCAAGTGAACAAAATGAAAACCTATCTTAACCAGCAGAAGGATAGCCTTACTCCTAATCAAGAGCAATATTATCTATTAATAAGAGGGAAGGATTGTAATTGTGACTGTGGTTAAGATGGATCTATGAATCATCAAAATAGTTCAAGGATTCATAGGTTGTTCAAGAAAATACACAATAAAATAATTCTGACAAATAGTTATAAAAAATACTCATGTATATACCCAAATACAATCTGTAATATGAATTCATTGTGAGATTTATATTGAACAAAATAAGTAGTTCATTTTAATCCAATATAAAGGAAATCAAGACAAGTTTGAAAATGATCAATAAATAGTTATTAGTCATTACAAACTAATCTCCATGAAATCATAATCAATCTTGGTTCAAATCTTGTGCAGCCCTGTAAAGATAGCTTTAAACAAAGCATTCACGAATATAAAACAAATGAGATGAACAGTAGTGTTCATATTAATTGTCAATACACTAATGGAAACAGAATTTAAACCAAAATAACTACAACATCAAGAAATAGTAATAATCCAGCAATTCAAATACAATAGTGCAAAGGAAATGAAAATTATTATTATTAACTCCATATGTTGTTATACAGTCCTTTGAGTCCTGAAATCCTTCAAGAAGCAGCTTTACAATAGTGCAAATTCTTCTTCTCTTAGAGATCAAAACTCTACCTATTCTTACAATAGTGCCATTGAAAGTATCTTCCTGCAGAATTTTTCCTCTCAAGTTTCAGATCTAGAACCTTAGTACAACCTGAATAAACAGATTTTTATGCATTCCTTTTTCCTTCAATTTGAATCTTCCTTGAGTCATCCAAAACTTTCTCATCAATCGACCATAGCATTCGGAACAAAATCAGCTACAGAATTTGCAAAATGTTAATTCTCGACAAAACCTTCCCAAAAAAAGCATCATATCTCCAAAAACGTTTGACCTCTTTGCAAATCCTTTTAGGATAATGTAAATGAGAATGTTTTTTAAGTCGGTTTTCAACTGTTTGAAGAGATTATTCACTAATTGACCTGCAAAATTGCTTGTTGTGAGTTGGTCGTAACATCAAATCTGGGAAATTTTGCCTCCTTCCTAATAAGATTTCTCCCAAAATATTAACTTTCTGAGGAAAAACCTTGTTTGAGAAGTAAATGGACCCATTATGCAATTGGTTTTTCGACCGTTTTCGGAAATTCTTCTATGATCACTCGAAACCCAACTTGCAAAATTGCTTCCTATGAGTTGGTCATAACAACAAATCTGGTTTGCCTCCTTCTTGATAATATTTCTCCCAAACGGTTGAGATTTTGAGAGAATCCTTTTAGGATAAGGTAATTGACCATGTTTTAGAAGTGGTTTTTCAACTGTTTGAAGAAATTTCTCACTGTTCTTTCAAAATGAAAGCTGAAAGATAGCCTCCTGAAACTGATACAAATTTTCCATTTAATGTTTCCCAAGTATTATGTCTTTTAGAGATGAATAATTTTAACTAAATGAATTATTTTGGGCATATTTTGGAGATTATAGTTGAACTGCAGATTTGTAATAGACACCTATAACAAAAAGAAATTAAATTAATAACAAAAATATATTAAAAGATGAACTACAAGATATTCAAATATTAATTAACCAAAATCAATTAATAAAATCAAATCTGATTGATATCACATATTCTAAATATACCAGATTGGACATTATATTTCAGGATTGAGGATATTTTTCAAATTGAAGAAATTAACTCCATAAAATTTAATAATCATTCAATTGTTGGAAAATTTAAATCAATTAATTGAACCATATTTTATAATCACATGTTAATTATTGAATGATATAAAAATATTCCTCATAATCTTGTTTGAGAACAAAGTGAATGTGAGGAATTCACATTAAATATACTATCAATAATTAACCAAGTTGTTGTGATATAATAATGTCCAATCAAAACCAATCCAATCACCTAAATGATAAAATATTTACATGACTATACAAGAAAATCAAACCAAATAAATCATGTAAATGGAAATATATCAAAGAGAGGGAGATAATGAGAACGTCAAAAAGACAAACAAGACATGAAAAAACACTAGAAATATAAAACCAAGAACAAATCAAGGTAACATTACCAAAATTAATAAGGGGGCCCCTTTACTTTCTTTAAAAATAAAGGAGGGTTGTTGTTTGCCACAATAAGACAATAAAAAGGTTCTAAGAAAAAAGTCTCTATAAGAGAACAAGATGGATGAACACCACACCAAAATTGCAAAACCAGTTATTGAACAGGATAAGTTTGAGGAAGCATCAAATCAGCATAAGGATTTAGTAAATAAGGAGTGGGACATTCCTTTGAAGCAAGTCAAGCAACAGGTGGATTCCTATGATGAGGTTTTCAGACATCCATATACCTTATGGAAGTATGAGGAGAATGCAATACAAAGAAGTACATTATATAAAATTATTTTAGAGGACAAGAAAGAGGACAAAGATACTGCTAAGGTCAATGAGATTTCAAGGACTATAAATGAAGACAAAGCTCAAGGATATGCATATGAATTATTAAGTGTTGTGGTGGAAAATAAGATAGAAAAACAAGTTGTGACTAAAACTGAGCTCCAAGAATGTCTTGAGAATTATTTTTTTTGTAATGTGTTTATTATGTGTGCAGGTGTAAACATAAATGAGATTTATGAAGATGGAAGAAGACAGTTTTTCAAAAAGCAACAAGAATATTGGAGGAGACAATTATGTGCCTTAGAGATTTGTGAAGAAGAATGGGAGAGATTTCTTATAACTCTCACACAAAATATTGTTGATACAATGAAAACCAAATGGAGATTTAGCATATATGGCCAAAATTGTGTTCTAACAGAAAATTC
>ML795715.1:214595-278942 GCA_009831015.1 Picea engelmannii | reverse complement strand
GAGAGAGTTAGGAAGACCAGAGAAATGGTTGGAATTTGAGGAAGAAGGTTAATTGGCCTATAGTGCAGTTGTTTGTAAGAAATTTGAGATGAAAATTGAAGCACAAATTAAATGCTTGGATCATAAGAGAAGAAGAACTCGGGGAAGACGAGTAAAGAAATTCCTTGGAAGCAGGACAAGCAGTTCACTTTTGTGAACCAGAGAAAGTAGTAATGATTAGAGAGGAAGATAAGGGGCAAGATGAAGACCTCATGAAGTTCTTGGAGAGGTTAGTCCAGTATAAAGAAAGGAATCTATAGGAATTTGAAGGGACTCAAAAGTCTCATGTTTTTGAAACTAAGAATTTGTGTCTGTGTGCAAGTTATGGAGGTTATGAAAATGGACAGTGATTAAAAACTATCATAAAAAAGTGGACGATGCAGAATTGTCTAATGGAAACAAAGATCGGGAGATTCCATCATATGGAATGAGAGGAAGTATCTTTGTGACAGAGAAAGAGAATGAAAATACTGAAGAAAAGAGATAGCACTAAGGGGTAGTGCCATTAAATTTCAATGAAAAACTAAATTTGTTGGAAGATTGGTTAGCAAAGCCTAAGGTTGAAAATGAATATCTGAGGAAATTGAAGAATTTGAGGTAATGTATTTACCTTTATCATATTCAATTTTGTTGAGTAAATGTGGATGTATGTTGATAGAAAATGGATGAGGAATTGTCTCTAAAGACAATAACAAGGTTCTAAGAAAAAATACTCTACAAGAGAACAAGATGGATGAATAATATGCCAAAATTGCAGAACCAATTGCTCAACGCGATAAGTTTGAGGAAGTGTCAAATCAGCATAACAAATTAGTAAAAAAGGAGTGGGACATTCCTTTGAAGCAAGTCAAGCCATAGGTGGATTCCTTATTAGAATAATAGGTGTGATCATTTCACCGTAGACAATATAGCAATATTGTCACCCAAACATAGCACAAAGGCCACCCCTGAGCACCTTAACCCTGAAAAACAGAATAATTCTCGAAGAAAACCCTAGAACCAATAGCTAACCAAGGTAGTGTACCTCTCTCCAAAGCTCGAGTACCAAGCAGAAATTCCAAACCATAACTAGGAAGAAATTCCAACCATAACCAAAGACCAAGTCACCGCTATAGCAGCTACAGCTCTCCTCCAGTCATGTGCACAACTTGTCCTTATGCAGTTATGAGAGTGAGTGTGACAAATGAGTTCTAGCACCCTCTTATTTATAGTCCTCTAAGTGACCTAACTGGGATGAATTCTACTTCTAGAGGATAATAATTTAATATAAATTATTATCTTGAGTCGACTTGTCTTCTAAGGTTATTTCCTAACCTTATAGGGTTTCTCTTGCTTCCCGAAATATTCTAGACTCGTCAAAGGTTACACATAGAGGTTAATACCTCCCGCAGCTAATGTAATATCAACACTCCCACCTAGATAGGGAGGTATTAAAGGCACTGGTCTTGAGCACAAACAGGCCATTTGACCAGTAGCATCATCATAGCCACACAGGCTATCTCGTGATCAAATCATGAGAACCATCATCACTATCCAACTAGATAGTCTCTATGTAAATCAGAACAGTTCCATCCAATAGAACACAATTGTATATATTCATAGTAGTATGCAACTACTATCCAGTGGTACACAACTACTCCTAGTAGCACACAACTACTATCCAGTGGTACACAACTACTCCTAGTAGCACACAACTACTAACCAATGACACATAGTCACTACCAGTGGATCACATCCACCATAGTAGCGTACAATTATTGTCCAGAGACATACAGTCTCCACAACAATCATATCATATGATATCAACATTTTCATGATATGAACTGAATCATTTGGGCCACTCTTCCACTCACATTTGTGAAATATGGAAGAGCTCTGCCCTCTAAAAGTTAAACATCATCCATGGGATGTCTGGACTATTCTTCTCAAGCAAAGAAGAATAATTGTCCTTGATTTATGAACCTAGACCATTCAACCTAATTGGGTCATTCTTTCGGCACGATTCACACCTGGAGAGAATGAGTTTTCCCTGGGGAATGATTGTCCCTGATTGTTGAACCTGGACCATTCAACCTAATTGGGCCATTCTTCAAGCATGTTTCGCATTGCAACCTGGAGAGAATGAGTCTTCCATATGGAATGATTTTCTGGACTATTTCCTATGGAAATGATTTTCTTGCACCAACCTCCTACATCGAACCATTCTTTGAAACTGCTCACAACTGTGAAATTTGAAAGAATGACTGCTTGGAGAGGCAGACCATTCTTCTTGACCAATTCTCAGAGTGACGGATAAGGAGAATGACTATCCTAGACCATTCTCCCACACTGGCCACAAGGGAAATCGTTGTCTATGGTACATCAATAATCTGTAAGACTGTGACTGTCTATTCTGGACAATTTTTTGAACTGGAAAATGACTTTCCATCAAAACTCTTGGACCACTTTCTAGATTGGAAAGTGACTGCCCAACCTGGACCATTTTCTAAACTGGAAAATGATTGTCTATATATCAATAGCATATGAGTTCTCCCTCCCAACCTGGGGATTAATCACTTCCCTTTCCAATAAGGAAGTCATCTCCACAAGTCCCAGCTTGTCCCTTAAGCATGAAAACTTTTCATCTTGGACAGAGGCTTTACCAAAATATATTTTATGTTCTCATCAATGGAGATATATTGGAGAACTACTTCTCCCTTCTAGACTTTATCACGTAGAAAATAATGCTTGATCTCAATGTGATTTGACCTGTCATGGAATACTCGATTCTCTGAGAGCTTTACACAGCTCTGGTTATCACAATATATTACGGTTGAATCTAGCACCTGATCAAAAAATCCAGAAACCATCTTATGAAGCCACACTACTTCCATACAAGCATAACAAACTACAATATACTCTACTTCTGCAGTGTTGAGTGCAACAGAATTTTGTTTTCTGGTAGCCCATGATATCATAGAAAATATCAAACTGAAACATATCCAAGAAGCACTTCCTATGTTATCTGCACTCCCTACCCAATCTAAATCGATAAATCCATGCATCTATATATCATAATTCAAACATCCCATGAAGACATTTCAAGGCATGCTTTGCAATTATTCAATTCTCATGGCTAGGTTCCACCTGGAACTATTTTCATAGAAAATCAAATATCTGACTAAGTATTCTCCAAATACATCAACGAGCCATTCAATTGTCGATACAGGGATGGTTCTACTGGATCAAAGTCTCTCAACTTCTTCAGATCTGTCATCATGGGATTTTTCCATGGATTTACAATCCATTGTCCTGGACTTCTGAAGAACCATTTCGATGCACTTTCTCTATCATAGGAATTTTTCACCATGCTTGTGTTGTACATGAGAGGCTCTGCACCAAGTTGCTTGAATTCATACAAGGTCTTCTTCCATCTGCATACATGGGTCTCTTTCTGGTGTACCTCAAAACTTTGAGGTTTCTCTATATATGATTCTTCTTCAATTACTCTATTGAGAAGAATAGTCTTTACATCCATATGATGTAAACTCCAACCCATGTTTACTGCAAGAGATATAATGGCTCAGCTAGAGGTATATCTGGTTACTGGAACAAGCTACTGTCATAGTCTTCTCCCTCCTTCTGGGAGAACCCTCTAGTTATGAATCTCACCTTATATCTATAAATCCTTCCATTCATAAGTATTTTTCACAATTTCTCACATACATATTTCTTCATCACAGCTTCCTTCCATTCCTTCTATTTGACTGCTTCTAGTGGGTTCAAAACATGTTGGTAGTCTTATGATTCTTGGTATAATAACTGGTTCAATTGGTTGTTCTGACTTTTCTTTCTTTCTTGGAATCTTCATGTTCTTCCTCATGTTTATATTTAGTGTTGGAGTCCATGGAATCTTCTATAGATTTTATTCCCTTCCTTTCTGAAGGTTCCAACTTCTTTTCGTCATAGGAACACAAATGTAGATGGACAACCAAGGATATCCAAGGATTCTTTTTGAAGAATACTTCTTCTAGAGTACAACTGAACATGTGTTTCTTATCATGGTTGTTACTTCTAATGAAGAACATGGACAGATACTTAATAGTCTTCACAGGTTCTTTAATGGATCACATCATTGACGATTAGCTCCCTCCTAATCCCATATTCATGCATGAATGAGAAATATGCATTATCTTCTTTTGGAATTCTGTAATCATCTCCCTCCATCTGAGAGAGTCCATGATTCCATCTACATCCTTCTTGCTTTTTGTAAAGTGTCACAAGTCTATTCTAGTTTCCTCTTTATTACTGACTTCTTTCTGGTCAAACTCCTTCATGGTCTCTTCAAGTTTGGTTCTGATTGTGGCCCATATTGCAGTTGTTACTTATATACAATTTTAATAGCTTCCACAGGGATTGTTACCAAAGGTAGTCGTCATACTTCATCCTTTTCAAAGACATTACTAGTATTCATTGTAATGGAAATCCTTATCTTGTTCTACTCCCATAGGTATTGTTTCATTGAAACTAACCATATTATCTTCTAAGAAATAGATACACATTATATGTATGTAAACATGGTATGTGCAAGGACTATGTTACAGAAGAATATTGTTACCATGAATAGTAGAATAAGTTTTCTTCATCCTGCTTGAATTTCTTTAAGGGTTCCTTTTCTTTGGCAATTGTTGCTTCATGTGTTTCCTTCCTTTTCTTTAACTCAGGACACTCATTCCTATAGTGACCATATTTTCAACAATTGAAGCATTCTATTTTTGACATATCCTTTTTTTGATTTGGTTTCTTCCTTGAGCCAAACTTCTTCCTATTCCTGAATTTCTTGAACTTTTTGTGTAGGATTGATCATCATCTTTCTTTTGGGATTTCTATTTTGTGATAACCCTTGATTCTTCTTGTGCATAGCAAGTCTGAAGTTCTTCAAATGTGGTATACTTCATTCTTGTGTTCATGCTTGCGAAAAATGCATCTCATGTCTTGGGAAGGCCATTAAGTACTATATTTACTAGTTCCTTTTATGAAATTATTTCCTCAATAGCTTGTAGTTGATCTCTTAACTGAGATATTCTTACAAATTATGATGTTATGATGTCATCATCATTCATTTTCATGTCACTGAGCTCATTCTTCAGACTCGTCACTTTTCCAATATTTATGACTCATAAGAGGTTAGTTAGGGCATCGTACATATTCTTAGATGAGTCAAGATGAGAAATGTAGGGTATCAAATGGTCCTTTACAGAGTCCAATATGATGCTCATAAAATTGATGTCATTGTCCTTGAACTTCTCCATAACTGCAATGTTCTGAGGTTCCTTCTATTTTCCTGATGTTAGCACTAATCAAATTGTGGCCTTAAAGGTGCTACAGGAAGTTCCAGATCCCAGTAGCGCATCCATCAAAATTCAGTGAGATGGTACTATATGGGTTTTATTTTGGCTCCTATAGACCAAGTGGGATGTTTTCCTCACCTTTTAATAGCTCTCATGTTTTCCAAGTCTTCAAATGCCATAAAGGACAAATATTGTAAAAAAATATTTTGTTTTAAATCTATTTGATTTGGTTTTGGAAATCAATGTTTTTTTTTATATCTAAAGCATTTGGGATTTATTATTTGGAAAAATATTGGGTTGTTTTCCTAGTATCCAAGTGTACATGCCATTCAACACCTACATCAATACACAACATGGGATAGCGCCACATACTAAGTCAAGCCACGATGAGGTAATGTTCACATGGTATGAGGGTTCAAACATAGAGTTCAAAGGTCGACAACATGACCAAAGCACAAAAAGGAGAGATCCCACTAGGGGCGGTGGATTTATTCAATTTGTTTACATACAATGAAACCTACAGTGCATATAAATGAGATCACGGCTCGAAATTATATCGACAGTGAAAACTAAGTGTCTCTTTAATTGCCCGGGTGTTGAAGAAAGTTTACAAATGTCAAAATGTGTTGGTGTGAATAGTGTGATGGTGATCCCATAGAATTTGTGCGCCCAAATAAATTGAAACCAACATCAGTTTCTATCTCAAGAATTATCGAGCCCAAATCCACCACGCATCAAGTGTATTTGAATTTGCAACCAAACCAAGTATATAAAGATCTCTATATATTATGAGGTTTTTGCTTATTATTATAGCTTCTTTCAAGCTCCAAAAGGTTCGATGGAACTCATGTGCTATTAACCTCTGTGGAAAGGTATTGAAGAGATAGCCCAAGATAGGAGAAGTCCCGAGAAAATAATAGCTCCTTGCTCACGATGGGTGTGATTACAAACATAGAAGGAATTTCATGGATGCCCCTTTCAAGAGTTTTCATCCAATAATGGATCCTTATTGTCTTTGGTGAATGGTGATATAATAACATCCTGGTCAAAATCGTAATGCCAACAAGTTTCCAGTTTTTCAAGAGCACTCGCAGTTAAGGGATTTGGAATGTGGATTTTATATTGTGGTTGTCACTCTTGGAAGACCAAATGATAAATAAACCTTCAACATGTTTCATTCTTGGCATTTGATGAAGCTAATCGTATGGTTGATATGGGTTTTGAGCTTCAGATTTCATGATGGGCATCAAATCATAACGAAATTGAAGATATGTTATTTGGCATCAAATTAGTTTGAAGATCCATATTTTCAAGATAAAATCTCATATCTTTAGGCATAACTCAACAGGCAGAATCAGATTTTAGGGCATTGAATTAATAGGAAAAAACGTATCACAAAGAAATTTAACTAATGGAAAACAAGTGGCGGTAAATATCCAAAAGTGTGGAATCGACATTCAAAGAGGAGCTCAATGAAAGTGGCTTGAAAATATAGGAAGCGGGACACCTAGCAGTAAGATGAATATCAACCAAGAATATCATTCCCATTCCAAGGATATTTGTGACCAACAGTTCTTAGTTATTCGAGACTTCATTTCAACCAATTCATTTTTAATTTGTTTTTTGTTATTTCTAGAAAATCAGCAAACAATTAGTTTATTGTGATTGTTATTTAATTCATGATTTGTAGTAGAATCTAGGGGGAAGAGAGAGGATTCAGTCAGAGGCACTGAGAGAGAGATGCAGAGGGTTTGATCCATGTTTTCGCTTGATATTTTATATCTAAATATTGTTTAGATTCATCTTTCCTATGTAAAGACTTTAGCTGCTAATAAAGTTAATGGTTAGTTTTGTGTTCCTTCTCTATTTATCATCTTCCTTTTTTCTTCTGAAACACTCTGTTGATGTTATATGATGGTATGAAAAATTCTTATGTGTTGAGAAGGTTTCTTTAAATGATTTTCAGTAATCTTTGCCTCATTGGTGCTTCTTCGCCTTAAATATTATTTGGAATGATTTCTAGATAAAGGTTTATTCTTCTACTGCATAAGGAAACTTAGGACAAGATTTGTTTATTGGTGTAGTTATCAATTTTGTCTTTCCCTTCTCTCAATCACATCACCCAAAAACTTAAACCACTAATCATTAGTTTTATTTACCTGACTTGTTGCACCTAGGTAAGTGATCTTAATAGATCACACCATTATTTCCTTTCAAACCAAGCAAGAATTTATCCATATCTAAAACCCTTATTGAACATTTTGAAACAAGGTGTGCTAGGATTGACTCAATAGAAGTCATGAATTTAATTCTAGCATTAACCTCTTTTGGCATCGTTGCCAGGGATGGAAATGAAGTAATATTCGTTGGGAGAACAACATAAAACAAATCCAGTCTTTGATGGTGAACAAGGGTTGGTCACATAATAGAGATTGCATCATTCACCTAGCGACTCCACTCTATGAAGAAATAACATGTTGGTGACTTCATTGATACAGGACGGAAATGGAAATGGATGCTATCCTTTCTCATAGGTATGCATTTTGTGATTCCTCAAACATAGTTGGTTTTCCACATCCAGTGCCTACTATAGCTGAATGGGATGACTATCTTCCCATATTCAAAGGAAGAAAGCATGATCATCCCGGTGAATAGTTATTAATATTTCATAAATGCATGCTTGAACATGATTTTGTCCTCGAGGATGCCTTAATCAAGATGATCAGATTTTCTTTAGAAGAACATGCTCATGAAGGGCATCAAATCAACTCAAAATTGAAGATATGCTATATGGCATCAGATTAGTTTTAAGATCCATATTTTGAGGCTAAAATCCAAGATCTTTAGGCATAACTCAACAGGCATAATAGGATTTTAGGGAATTGAATTAATAGGCAAAAACTTATCACAAAGACACTTAACCAATGGAAAACAAGTGGCAGTGCAAATCCAAAAGTGTGGAATCAACATTCAAAGAGGGTCCCGATGAAAGTGGCTTGAAAATATAGGAAGCAAGACACCTAGCAGCAATTCAAAGATCAACCAAGAAGATCATTCCTATTCCAAGGAGATTTGTGACCAACAGTTCTTAGCTATTCGAGACTTCATTTCAACCAATTTCATTTTTAATTTATTTTTTGTTATTTCCATCAAATCAACAAACAGTTAGTTTATTTTGATTGTTATTTAAATCATGATTTGTAATGGAAGTTGGGGGGAAGAGAGAGGATTCATTCCAAGTGACTGAGAGAGAGTTGCAAAGGGTTTGATCCCTATTTTGGCTTGATATTTTATATCTAAATACTATTTAGATTCATCTTGCCTAAGTAAAGACTTCAGCTGCTAATAAAGTTAATGGTTAGTTTTTTGTTCCTTCTATGTTTATCATCTTCCTTTTTTCTTTTGAAACACTTTGTTGATGTTATATGATGGTATGACAAATGGTTATGTGATGATAAGGTTTCTTTAAAGTATTTTCAGTAATCTTTGCACCATTGATGTTTCTTCTCCTTAAATCTTATTTGGAATGATTTCTAGATAAAGGTTTATTCTTCTACTGCATAAGAACATTGAGAACAAGATTTGTTTATTGGTGGATTTATCAGTGTTGTCTTTCCCTTCTCTCAATCACATCATCCAAAACCTTAAACCACTAATCATTAGCTTTATTTACCTGACTTACTACACCTAGGTAAGTGATCTTAATAGATCAGACTATTATTTCCTTTCAAAACAAGCAAGAATCTATCCATCTCTAAAAACCTTATTGAACATTTTGAAACAAGGTGTGCTAGGATTGACTCAGTAGCAGTCTTGAGTTGAATTCTAGTGATAACATCTTTTGGCTTCCTTGTCGGGGATGGAAATGAAGTAATCTTCCATGGGAGAACGACATAGAACAGATCCAGTCTTTGATGGTGAACAAGATTTGGTCACATAATAGAGACCGCATCATTCACCCAGTGACTCCACTCCATGAAGAAAGAACATGTTGGCAACTTTACTGATACATGACGGAAATGGAAATGGATGTTATCATTGCTCAGAGGTATGCATTTTGTGATTTATCAAACATAGTTGGTTTTCCACATCTAGTACTTACTATAGTTGAATGGGATGACTGTCTTCTCAGATTCAGAGGAAGAGAGCATGATCATCTTAGTGAACACTTGTTAAATTTTTGCAAATGTGTGTTTGAACATGATTTTTTCCACCAGGATGTCTTAATCAAGATGTTTAGATTTTCTTTAGAAGAACATGCTCGTGAATGGTTTCAATCCCTCCCTGCTGCTAGCATTCATTCACTGAAGGATTTGTATGTTGCATTTAAACAAAGATACTTTTTTGACCTTCTTTTTGGGGAATGTTGTATGGGGTTTGAAGTTTAAAATGTTTGTAATCAAGAAATGGTTAAAGAAGAAATTGTTCCTCAAGATATTCAACATGATTCTCATGGTTTTCAAAATGACGTACTTTCCCAAGAAACTAAAGTTGAAGCATATGAGCAGATCACTAGCCTATTTCTTGTTGAAGGTTTTCTTTTCTTTGATAAACATAAGGATATGTTTTATACATTAGAAGCTCCACTTGAAAGTAGTGAAATCATCCTACAACAATCTTCAGTTTTGTAGACAAATGAAATTGTAGCTGATCTAACACTGAGATAATCTTCTTTCTTGGAACAGTTGGAGGTTCTTTATGAGTTTAAGGATACAGTGTACATCTATATGCAATTGAAATGCAGTAAGAAGCCTTTTATTCTTGTTTTTATTAAAGAAGAATCCAAGAGCTATAGGTATGGGTTTTCAAATATTTTAAATCCTTTTGTCCTACTAGAATTCAAAGGTGAAAGCAAGATGCAAATTGTTAATTAGTTTGTTGTATGGATTCATTGGAAGTTCAGTTTTACATGAGCAATTAATTCTAGTTGGACTAGAATAGCTAGTGTATAGATTAAGCTCGCTTCTGGATCATTTGGTTTGCAGCAGTATGTTTTGTTTTCAGTAGTGTATTTTCATATTTTTGAATAAGTTGCAAAAGTTTGGAAGGAATTAATTGACTCCATAATCCCAATGAGTAAGGCATGGGTCTAGAAAATTTCTTGGCAACTCATAGGGAGTATGTCATCCCATGTGGATCCCATGTTAGCACTCTTGTTTTCATAATCAAATTGTGGCCTTAAAGGCGCTATAGGAAGTTCCAGATCCTAGTAGCGCATCCATCAAAATTCAGTGAAATTGTACTATAGGGGTTTTACTTTGGCTACTATAGACCAAGTGGGATGTTTTTATCACCTTTTAATAGCTCTCAATTTTTCCAAGTCTTCAAATTCCATAAAGGCCAAATATTGTAAAAAAATATTTTGTTTTAAATATGTTTGATTTGGTTTTGGAAATCAATGTTTTTTATTATATCTAAAGCATTTGGGATTTATTATTTGGAAAAATATTGGGTTGTTTGCCCAGTCTCCAAGTATACGCGCCATTCAACACCTACATCAATACACAACACAGGTTAGAACCACCTACTAAGTCAAGACATGATGAGGTAATGTTCACATGGTCTGAGGGTTCAAACATCAAGTTTAAAAAGTCGACAACACGACCAAAGCACCATAAGGAGAGATCCCACTAGGGGCAAAGGATTTATTCAATGTGTTTACATACAATGAAACCTACAATGCATATAAATGAGATCATAGCCCAAAATTAGATCGATAGTGAAAACTAAGTGTCTCTTTAATCACCCAGGTGTTGAAGAAAGTTTACAGGTGTCAAAATTTGAAAGTGTGAACAGTGTGATGGTGATCCTGTAGAAGTTATGCGCCCAAATAAATTGAAACCGACAATAGTTTCTATCTCCAGCATTCTTGAGACAAAATCCACCAAGCATCAAGTGTATTTGAATTTGCAACCAGACCAAGTATATAAAGCTCTCTATATATGATGGGGTTTTTCTTATTCTCTTAGCTTCTTTCAAGATCCAGAAGGTTTGATGGAATTCCTATGATATTAACCTATGTAGCAAGGTATCAAAGAGATATCCCAAGATAGGAGAACTCCATAGAAAATAATATATCCTTGATCATGGTGGGTGTGATTACAAACATAGAAGGAATTTCGTGGATGCCCCTTTCAAGACTTTTCTTCCAATAATGGATCCTTATTTTCTTTGGTGAATGGTGATATAATAACATGAAATCTGGTGGACGATATGGCCCAAGCTTGTGGTCAAAATCATAACGCCAACAAGTTGTCAGTTTGTCAAGAGCACTCGTAGTTAAGGGATTTGGAATAAAGTTGATACTATAGTTGTCACTCCTGGAAGACCAAATGATAAATAAACCATCAGCAAGTTTCATTCTTGGCATTTGATGAAGCTAATCGTATGGTTGATATGGGTTTTGAGACTCAGATTTCATGAAGGGCATCAAATCAACTCGAAATTGAAGATATGCTATCTGGCATCATATTAGTTTGAAGATCCATATTTTCAAGCTAAAATCCCAAATCTTTAGGCAGAACTCAGCAGGAAGAATCAGATTTTAGGAAATTGAATTAATAGGAAAAAACTTATCACAAAGACACTTAACCAATGGAAAGCAAGTGACAGTGCATATCCAAAAGTGTGGAATCAACATTCAAAGAGGATCTCGATGAAAGTAGCTTGAAAATCTAGGAAGAAGGACACCTAGAAGAAAGTCAAAGATCAACCAAGAAGATCATTCCCATTCCAAGGAGATTTTTGACCAGCAGTTCTTAGCTATTCAAGACTTCATTTCAACCAATTCATTTTTAATTTTTTTTTTTTTTATTTCCAGCAAATCAGCAAACAGATAGTTTATTGTGATTGTTATTTAAATCATGATTTGTAATGAAAGATACGGGGGAAGAGAGAGGATTCATACCGAGGGACTAAGAGAGAGTTGCAAAGTGTTTGATCCTTGTTTTGGCTTGATATTTTATATATAAAGACTATTTAGATTCATCTTTCCTATGTAAAGACTTCAATTGCTAATAAAGTTAATGGTTAGTTTTGTGTTCCTTTTATGTTTATCATCTTCCTTTTTTCTTCTGCAACACTTTGTTGATGTTATATGATGGTATGAAAAATGCTTATGTGCTGAGAAGGTTGCTTTAAAGGATAATCAGTAATATTTGCCACATTGGTGTTTCTTCGCCTTAAATCTTATTTGAAATTATTTTTAAATAGAGGTTTATTCTTCTACTGCATAAGGACATTAAGGAAAAGATTTGTTTATTGGTGGATTTATTAGTTTTGTCTTTCCCTTCTCTCAATCACATCACCCAAAACCTTAAACCACTAATCATTAGTTTTATTTACCTGACTTGTTGCACCTAGGTAAGTGATCTTAATAGATCACACCATTATTTATTTTCAAACCAAGCAAGAATATATCCATATCTAAAACCCTTATTGAAAATTTTAAAACAAGGTGTGCTAGGCTTGACTCAATAGCACTCTTGAGCTGACTTCTAGTGCTAACACCCGCTTCAAACTGTGGTTCCATGATCTTTCCTTTCATGATATCCAACACTTTATTCTTGGAAAGGATGAGGTAAATCCTTGTCTTCCATGCTCTGAAGTTAGAAGCACCTTCTAACTTGTTTTCAGACTTCATAGAGTAAGTCATGACTGCTTTGACTTGGTCAAATTTTGAATTTGACTTGGTCAACCTTTGACTTTGACCAAAAACTCAAACTTGATGCCTTGGCTTGCTGAGAGTACTAGGAGGTGTGCTAGGCTAGGGTGCACTAGCTTATCCAGGAATTAGGTCAAGTGCTTTACTTAAGGTGCCTCAACACGAGGTTTAGGGTTTTGTTGTTGCAGAAAAACTTTTGACTGCAACTGCAACTAAGCAAATCCTCCCAATATACCTTCCAGTGGCTAGACTATATGAAGATAGTGTGGGCCCATAACCTATTAGAATAATAGGTGTGCTCATTTCACCATAGACAATATAGCAATATTGTCACCCAACCATGGGCACAAAGGCCACACCAGAGAACCTTAACCTTGACAGAGAGAATAATTGTGGAAGAAAACCCTAGAACCAATAGCCAACCAAGGTAGTGTACATCTCTCCAGAGCTAGTGTATCAAGCAGAAATTCCAAACCATAACCAGGAAGAAAGTCCAACCATAACCAAAGACCAATTCAGCACTTCAACAAGGATAACAGTGAAGTATGATAGAAAGGATGAAATAAATGATCATTGGTACATGATAACGGATAACAGTGAAGGATGATAGAAAGGATGAAATAAATGATCATTGGTGCATGATAATGGAGAACTCCTTACAAAAAGGTATAAAAATTGTATTGCTAATATGTCATTTTAAAGAGATCAAAGAACAAAGTTTGTTTGAGAAATCATGTAGATTGAACATGCAGCTTGGAGATATGCATTATTGGTTGCACAAATATTTATTTAATGATCAATATTCTCAAAAAATTGAGGACATAAGAGAGTGTGGAGACAAGGAGATGGCAATAGCCAGAAAAAAAAAAATTGTGGACATTTGAACTATCCAAATTGCAGTAATGGTGTGTACCAACAAAGGACAAGAATGGACATTGAATTGGACGAGTTATGGAATCATTTGTTAAATATTTCCAAGTGGGAATACCAAAGGAAGAAGAAGGAGAGCAATATGCAAGTACATTTTATCAAAAAAATCAAGGAGATTGCGCAACAACAAAGTAAAGTTTGGGATCTTGGAATATTGCAGGAAGAAACAATACAGTAGCAAGGAAACAAGGCAAGTGGACAACAACATAATATTTGGGATCTAGGAGGACTTCAAGAAGCAGAAGACTCGTGATCAAGAGATCATGGAAATTTGTTCCCTAGGAGTCTGATGCAGGAGCATTTCCCATCAGAAATTGATTATTTTGAGAAGACCTAGAAGGGTCTTAGAGTTTACTAAAGGGAGTGGGTTCCCTAATTAAATTATTTTATTTTCCTAAGTTTTATTTAGATTGTAGAAGGATTTTTAAGATGAATTGCTTGACAAGTATGTAATTGAATCTGCCTTTAGCATATTTCGAGGATCTGAGAAAGATATTAGGATTAAGTTGCATATTTATGGAGAGTAATCAAGATCTTAAAAAATTTAGTAATTTGGCCTACAGGAATAGATAGGTGTGGCCAATTGGAGAGGAATATGACCAGAGAGAGAGTGTGGCCAATAGAGAGAAAGCATGCCAAAAAGAGAGAAGGTCGAGGACAAGTCCAACTCATGGAATCGAGCTAGAGTGATATTCTAAATTTGTATAAAGTTGTATAGAGTAAATGAAAGTATGGTGTTTCTTGTTTATGTGTGTGTGTATTTTATTTAATGTTTTCACTTAATGGATCCATGAATGAATAAATACCTTGTGTATACCCTGAGAGAGAAACTAAGAGTGAGTTGTGGACATAGCAATTTTATAATGAATGTGGCAGTGAAAGGTATTTGTTTAAGAAATAGAGGATGATTTGATTTAGCGTATGTGAGATTTGATAGAATTAAATCAAGATTGAAGAGTTGAAGTTGGGTCAACATTTGTATTATGTGTCTGAACCAGATATTTGTGCATCTGTGGGCGAAATTGTGCAAACAAATGAATGAATGGTGATGATTAAACTAGAGGTGACAACATGCCAGATCAATGGTATACTAAGGAGACACGTGGTGCAGTTTTATTAGGAAGCCCCATATTGGGATCGGGCTTGATGATAATTGTTAGGTGTCAAATTTATTTTGGGAGCGATATCTGATATATCGGGGAAGCAACAGTTTGTATAATTGATAGTTGGTGATTCAACATAGTCAATATTGGAGTTCCATTGTCTTAGTTCCATATCATCGCAACGATATTTACAAGTGCCATATCTTTTAGATAGGCGATACGGTGATATTAGATATCCTTGTTCCATAGAAGGGTTCTATTTTGATATGCTACCATATCGATAAATTTATATGCATTGTGATGCAATAATACAAGAGGCAATATCATGGTATAATGGTTCCACCACAGAGTTCCATATCGGACCCCAACCTATATATGTAAGTGTTGTGTTATATGCTATAGCCGATAAGAGAAATGTTGATATTCTGGTGTAGTGGTTACTTGCTCATACTTCCATAATGGCTCCGGCCATATCGTAAGGTTTTAATGTTTTTTCATTGTGACATTTTGATAAGCGATACACTGGTATCACGGTTCCATAGCACAATTTTCGTATATCAGACCCCGTGAATTTGTGAAGTGTCATATGATTGATATTCCAGATATGTGATATGATGATATTGATATTGTTAGCACCTGGTCATAGCCATTATATTATGGAGGTTTAGTGCTCAGGTTCTAGCACTTGGTTTTGGCATAATATCCTATGAAGTTTAGCACCTAGGTTTTGGATTAGTACTGAGTTTAATACACAAGTTGTGTGGAGAATAACCCCTAGTGCTTGGGTTTAAAAAAAAGATTTGAAGAAGAATATGGTTTGTCGCAGGATTTTAGCATTTGATCGCATTTGATACAATCATTTTAAGGAGTATTTGGGTTGTAGAGAAGTTGATTACGCGGGTCGATGAAAGAAATTGGCATGCCCTACCTCCATCAGGTGGTATCAAAATGCAGCAATACTCTTTGGAAAGAGAAAACTAATATTAAAAGGAATAGCCAAGTAATTTATTTGTTTGTATTTTGCAGTTAAACTCTGGCAAAATTATTTGAGATGTATTGTACAGAAAGAGGAAGGAATAATTCCAGCAGTAGAGTTGGGTAATAAAGGTGAAGATGCAGAAGAAAGGGAAAGTCTACAAATTAGAAATTACAGAAGGAATATTGTGAATGACAATATACAGAGGATACATGTTAGGTGAGATCTGGAGGTAAGGTATACATTTTAGATTTAATTTTGAAGAATCATGTATTTGTTAAAAGGAGGACTTATGTGTGTTAGAGTAAAGGAACGATGTTTAGTAGAGGAATTTTGAAATTGTAGATTAGAGGTCATTCTAGCCAAGGAGCTGAGTTGGATAGAAATGTTTGGAGGACAATATCTTGAAACAGGTCCTACAGGTAATGAATCTCATATTTTGCAAATAACTATGGTAAAGAAATTTTTGTGTTTACAGATAGCAGCAAAGAAATGCATTGTGGCAAAAACCTTACAGGTAGTAAAGTTGTGACAGAAGAAGGAGAACAATAGAATTTCTCAAGGGAAAGAGTGAAGAATGCTAGAGGAGCAGATGAAGCTCAAGAAGGTTCCATAGGAGAGAATTGGAGATATGAAAAGGCCAGGCTCAGGAGGAAAATATTGGTGAGGTATATTGTAGCAAGGAGAAAAAGACTTGTTACTACAAAGGATTATTGCAACTCATAGTTGAGCATGGAGACACTCACAAAGAAAGAGATAAATATGAATAGAGACAGTCAGATGAAGGGTTCAAAAGAAAGCCATAGTAATATGAAAGAAAGTACTAGAGTAATTGGAAAAATCAAGATGAATGATAAGGAATTTGATAGAGAGATTCTTGAGTTAAAAGAACAGCTTAGTGAGATGATGAAGTTGTTATAGGAGAGAGTTAAAGAAGACCAAAGAAATGGTTGGAATTTGAGGAAGAAGGTTAAATGGCCTATTGTGCATTTGTTTGCAAGAAAGTTGAGATGAAAATTGAAGCACATATCAAATGATTGAATCAGAATAGAAGAAGAGGAAACTGAGTACAGAAATTCCTTGGAAGCAGGATAGGTAGTTCACTATTATGAACCAGAGTAGGGAGTAATGATTGGATATGGAGAAGAGGGACAATATGTATACCTCATGAATGGCTTGGAGAGTTTAGTCTAGTATAAAGAAAGGATGCTAGAGGCATCTGAAGGGACTCAAAAGGCTCATGTTTTTGAAACTAAGAATTTGTGTGTGTGTGCAGGTTATGCAGGTTATGCAGGTTATGCAGGTTATGAAGATGGACAGTCATTAAAAACTGCCATAAAAAACGTGGATGATGCAAAATTGTCTCAAGGAAACAAATATTAGGAGATTCTAGTAGATGGAATAAGAGGAAGTAGTTATGTGACAGATAAAGAGAATGAAAATAATGAAGAAAAGAGACAACACTCAGAGGTAGTGCCCATAAATTTTAATGAAGAACTAAATTTGTTGGAAGATTGGTTAGCAAAGCCTAAGGTTGAAAATGGATATCTCGAAGTGGAAATTGAAGAAATTGAGGTAATAGATTTTCCTTAATTGGATTCAATTTTGTTGAGTAAATGTGAATGTATGCTGACAGAAAATGAATGAGGGATTGTTTCTAAAGACATGTTGATGGCCAAAAATGACCATAATCAACATTGGGGAAATCACCCGGTCAGGACCCCAATTAGGCCCTTATCTGTTTGGAATGGTGATTCCAACTAGTTAAAATGGGTCCAGTTACCCTTTTCCTAATACTAACCTAAAGTTAATTTAGCCTAAGCTATCTTGTATATGAAATTGTCTATGTACAAGGCCTTCAACTTGTTAGTGTATGATAGTAGATTATTATTATTAAAAAATTGAAGAGAAATAAATCACTTGTATGTTATTACTTTCGAAAATATGATCCCTTTAAGGTGAATGAAATCAAGGTTCAGTCTAGCCACAATAAGGCATGCTCCTACGAAAGGAGACTTAAAGAATGAAAAGAATTTTAATCAGATTGCAAATGCAGATTAATCCTAAAATGCAAGTGAACAAAATGAAAACCTATCTTAACCAGCAGAAGGATAGCCTTACTCCTAATCAAGAGCAATATTATCTATTAATAAGAGGGAAGGATTGTAATTGTGACTGTGGTTAAGATGGATCTATGAATCATCAAAATAGTTCAAGGATTCATAGGTTGTTCAAGAAAATACACAATAAAATAATTCTGACAAATAGTTATAAAAAATACTCATGTATATACCCAAATACAATCTGTAATATGAATTCATTGTGAGATTTATATTGAACAAAATAAGTAGTTCATTTTAATCCAATATAAAGGAAATCAAGACAAGTTTGAAAATGATCAATAAATAGTTATTAGTCATTACAAACTAATCTCCATGAAATCATAATCAATCTTGGTTCAAATCTTGTGCAGCCCTGTAAAGATAGCTTTAAACAAAGCATTCACGAATATAAAACAAATGAGATGAACAGTAGTGTTCATATTAATTGTCAATACACTAATGGAAACAGAATTTAAACCAAAATAACTACAACATCAAGAAATAGTAATAATCCAGCAATTCAAATACAATAGTGCAAAGGAAATGAAAATTATTATTATTAACTCCATATGTTGTTATACAGTCCTTTGAGTCCTGAAATCCTTCAAGAAGCAGCTTTACAATAGTGCAAATTCTTCTTCTCTTAGAGATCAAAACTCTACCTATTCTTACAATAGTGCCATTGAAAGTATCTTCCTGCAGAATTTTTCCTCTCAAGTTTCAGATCTAGAACCTTAGTACAACCTGAATAAACAGATTTTTATGCATTCCTTTTTCCTTCAATTTGAATCTTCCTTGAGTCATCCAAAACTTTCTCATCAATCGACCATAGCATTCGGAACAAAATCAGCTACAGAATTTGCAAAATGTTAATTCTCGACAAAACCTTCCCAAAAAAAGCATCATATCTCCAAAAACGTTTGACCTCTTTGCAAATCCTTTTAGGATAATGTAAATGAGAATGTTTTTTAAGTCGGTTTTCAACTGTTTGAAGAGATTATTCACTAATTGACCTGCAAAATTGCTTGTTGTGAGTTGGTCGTAACATCAAATCTGGGAAATTTTGCCTCCTTCCTAATAAGATTTCTCCCAAAATATTAACTTTCTGAGGAAAAACCTTGTTTGAGAAGTAAATGGACCCATTATGCAATTGGTTTTTCGACCGTTTTCGGAAATTCTTCTATGATCACTCGAAACCCAACTTGCAAAATTGCTTCCTATGAGTTGGTCATAACAACAAATCTGGTTTGCCTCCTTCTTGATAATATTTCTCCCAAACGGTTGAGATTTTGAGAGAATCCTTTTAGGATAAGGTAATTGACCATGTTTTAGAAGTGGTTTTTCAACTGTTTGAAGAAATTTCTCACTGTTCTTTCAAAATGAAAGCTGAAAGATAGCCTCCTGAAACTGATACAAATTTTCCATTTAATGTTTCCCAAGTATTATGTCTTTTAGAGATGAATAATTTTAACTAAATGAATTATTTTGGGCATATTTTGGAGATTATAGTTGAACTGCAGATTTGTAATAGACACCTATAACAAAAAGAAATTAAATTAATAACAAAAATATATTAAAAGATGAACTACAAGATATTCAAATATTAATTAACCAAAATCAATTAATAAAATCAAATCTGATTGATATCACATATTCTAAATATACCAGATTGGACATTATATTTCAGGATTGAGGATATTTTTCAAATTGAAGAAATTAACTCCATAAAATTTAATAATCATTCAATTGTTGGAAAATTTAAATCAATTAATTGAACCATATTTTATAATCACATGTTAATTATTGAATGATATAAAAATATTCCTCATAATCTTGTTTGAGAACAAAGTGAATGTGAGGAATTCACATTAAATATACTATCAATAATTAACCAAGTTGTTGTGATATAATAATGTCCAATCAAAACCAATCCAATCACCTAAATGATAAAATATTTACATGACTATACAAGAAAATCAAACCAAATAAATCATGTAAATGGAAATATATCAAAGAGAGGGAGATAATGAGAACGTCAAAAAGACAAACAAGACATGAAAAAACACTAGAAATATAAAACCAAGAACAAATCAAGGTAACATTACCAAAATTAATAAGGGGGCCCCTTTACTTTCTTTAAAAATAAAGGAGGGTTGTTGTTTGCCACAATAAGACAATAAAAAGGTTCTAAGAAAAAAGTCTCTATAAGAGAACAAGATGGATGAACACCACACCAAAATTGCAAAACCAGTTATTGAACAGGATAAGTTTGAGGAAGCATCAAATCAGCATAAGGATTTAGTAAATAAGGAGTGGGACATTCCTTTGAAGCAAGTCAAGCAACAGGTGGATTCCTATGATGAGGTTTTCAGACATCCATATACCTTATGGAAGTATGAGGAGAATGCAATACAAAGAAGTACATTATATAAAATTATTTTAGAGGACAAGAAAGAGGACAAAGATACTGCTAAGGTCAATGAGATTTCAAGGACTATAAATGAAGACAAAGCTCAAGGATATGCATATGAATTATTAAGTGTTGTGGTGGAAAATAAGATAGAAAAACAAGTTGTGACTAAAACTGAGCTCCAAGAATGTCTTGAGAATTATTTTTTTTGTAATGTGTTTATTATGTGTGCAGGTGTAAACATAAATGAGATTTATGAAGATGGAAGAAGACAGTTTTTCAAAAAGCAACAAGAATATTGGAGGAGACAATTATGTGCCTTAGAGATTTGTGAAGAAGAATGGGAGAGATTTCTTATAACTCTCACACAAAATATTGTTGATACAATGAAAACCAAATGGAGATTTAGCATATATGGCCAAAATTGTGTTCTAACAGAAAATTCGTCAAGAAGCAGACCAAATGTAGAAGAAATTCAAGGAAGGAAAGTCAAAGAGAAAGGCAACCAAAACACTTTAAAGTTGAGACAACATTGTGAGGAAAATGAATATGTGCAGAAACCACTAAGTTGGCTTGGATATATTTCAAATGATGAAGTACATGGAATCTTGAAATGGGTTATGCAAGACTACAGTGATGCATGTATGGAACTTGCCAAAGGAACGATAACAATGAAGGATGTTAGCAAGTCTGAAATAAATGATTATCGGTGCATGATAATGGAGAAATCCTTACAAAAAGGTACAAAATGTTTATTGCTAATATGTCATTTTAATGAGATCAAAGAACAGATTTTGTTTGAGAAATCATGTAGATTGGACATACATCTTGGAGATATGCATTATTGGTTTCACAAGTTTTTATTTAGTGATCAGTATTCTCAATAAATTGAGGACATAAGAGAGTGTGGAGACAAGGAGATGGAAGCAACCATACAAATATTTTGTGGGCATTTGAAAAAACCAAATTGAAGCAATGGTGTGTACTAGAAAAGGACAAGAGGGGACATTGACTTGGACAAGTTCTGGAAGCATTTGTTAAATATTTCCAAGTGGAAATACCAGAGGAAGGAGGAGGAGGGAAACATGCAAGTACATTTTATTAAAAAAAGAAAGGAGATTGAGCAACAACAAAGTAAAGTTTGGGATCTTGGAAGGTTGGAGGCAGCAACAATACAACAAAAAGTCAGTAAGGCAAGTGGCTAGAAGCATCATATTTGGGATCCAGGAGGACTTCAACAAGTATAAGAGTCATGATCAGGATATCATGGAAGTTTTGTGACCTGGGTGATCCGGATTATTTTCGGCACGAAATGAGAGCAGAGATATAATAATGAAATGCACAGAGATATCGCAGATATTCAATAATATAACATAAATGTATCAGAGATGCAATCGTAAACACTGATATACAGTAATACAAGATTTCTATTAATGAAATAAATGTACAGAGATTGTAAAAATACAGAGTGAAAGACTCGTTAGAATGGCGGTAGCTTATCTCTGAGAAGAGATGTAGTGGCTACTCGCATTCGCAAGAAGATGATTACAATGAGGCTCTGAAGGCCTTTTTAAAATAAGTGGGAATGCCAAAAACCCTAGATATCCAAAAACCTAACCCTAGGAGATGAAGCGCCAAAAGTCATGTGGGCCCCGTTTGGGTAAGTTGGTGCATCAACTTCTCGGGGTCGTAACGTTTGCATACGATTTCCGTTTTAGGCATATGATAGCTCATTGGAAAGGTATCATCGAGGAGATTCATTTTGGGGGCTCAATTATGCCTTTGGATATCATTGAGAACCTTGATCCCTAAAAACCTTCATTTGGGCCCTCAAAATGGCCCCGAAAGTTAAAAACTGCTAAAAATAGTAAATTGCCAAAATTGCCAGAAAATTGTTTTGAGCCAGTTGGAAAAGGTGGGTGGCCACCAATATCCACATGGATCAATCCTCCCTCTTTAGGAAGCAATGGTATCCATTGCATTGAGTTACTGGGGGAGAGGGAAAAGCGTTTGCTGAATCTTCATCTTGGTGAGCTGCTTGCCTTGTTGGAGACATCGTGTTGCTCAGTTTGTGGAAGTCTGTCACAAACCTTTTGAGGTTGAGGTTGTAAAACAAGTTGGGATACATGAGAGGATGATGTGCAGAAGGAATCTTTGTGCTTTGCTACAACATTTTTGAACTGCTTCTGTTGGATAGAAGGTGCTCGGGGCGAGGCTGCAGTTCTTGCAGTGTCCTTTTGTTCCCCTTTTGAACAGATTGTGATGAAGTTGAATTTTGCAGTATGAGATAATACCTTGCGGCACTTTTTAGGTGGAACAATAGTTAGAACTACCTCTGATATTCTGTAGAGATGAACCCCCAGAGAAATAATGACACTGGGAGGTCGAGACTCATAAACAGCATGGCGCTTCCACATATATGGTTGGCCCAAGAGAACATCACAAACATCCAGTGGGGAAACATCACATAATACCTCATCCTTGAAGGGTTGGATGCCATATGACAATCGACATTGTTGGCTGACACGAAGATCTCGTCCTTGGCGAAGCCACCCGATGTTGTATGGTTGTGGGTGTGGTGTTGTCGACAATCCCAACTGTTTGATGACCTCTATTGAGATGAGGTTCTTTTGGCTTCCGCTATCAACAATAAAATGCAGCAGGGTCCCCTTCACCCACATCTATGAATGAAAACGACACTCCCCCTCTTCAGGATTTGTTGGTTCTTCTGGTTGAATTGTTGCGGTCACAACAATAGCAGTGGAGTTTGCGTCAATGATCTGTCCTTTACCAGTATTTTCAGAATCAGATTTTGAATCAGGGTTCGGCTCCTTGTCTTTGATCTCGTCCACCAATGACTTTTTTGAGAGACATTCATCGGTGTTGTGTTAGGGGCTTTTGCGGAAATCTCACCATTTTCTGGTGTCCTTATTTGTCTTCTCGTGACCCTTCTTTTCCTGTGGCTTGCACTGGTTTTCAGGAGACTGTTTGTTAGGGTTGTATTTTTCATACTTTGGTTGTTGGTGATTTGCAGAACCGAACTTGCGTTTTTTCTAGTGCTTAAATTTATTCTCAATTTTAACATCATATCGATAAGCAGCACCTGGTGATGAGATGTCTAGAAAATCCATTTTAGTTTGGATGTATCTATGTAGAGCCCCACGGTATTTTAGAACCAAATGTCGTTCGGAGTCTTTGATACCCAGCTTGGTGCGCAAGGTATGGAAGGTATTGGTGAACTCTAGAACCGCTTGTCCCCTCTCTTTCTACAGTGTGGTCCATCTCATGTATTGGTCCTCATAGTTGCCAACAGGGTAATATTGTTCCTTTACCGCATCCACAAAAAAATCACAAGTGAGCTCGGCCCCATATATTCCAGAATCCTCTGTGGAACTTTGCTCCCAGTAAGTTTCCCACCAATGTTTGACATGGGGGAGATATTTAAGGAGTACGAAGGTGATCTTTTCTTTGTCGGAAAAATTGTGAACAAAGAAATACCCTTCTAGCAGATTTAACCATTTTTCTAGGGCTTCTGCATCTATTTGTACTTCAAATACAGGAATATCAAAATTAACTTGTACCTTGAAAGGCGAGGTGCTTCCAAAGTGGTCACTTGATGAAGATGCACCTTTTTCTATCGACAAGCATTGAAGGATGTGGGAAAAATTCTCCATCATTTCGTCCCTCTGTCGCGTGAGAGCTTGCTCAAGCAACAGACTGATAGGATCGTCTGCTCCGTTGTTTTTCTTTTATTCCTCCATTAAGGGTTTCTTGGGTGTGCGAGAGTGATTGTCTTCAATAGAGACAAGCTCGAGACCCAAATTTCTATACTTGGATCTCGTCGAGGACATGCACTAAAACAACAATCAAGAGCAGCCTGCTCAGATACCATTGATCCGGATTATTTTCGGCACGAAATGAGAGCAGAGATATAATAACAAAATGCACATAGATATCGCATATATTCAATAATATAACATAAATATATCATATATGCAACCGTAAACATTGATAAACAGTAATACACGATTTCTATTAATGAAAGAAATGTACAGAAACTGTAAAAATACAGAGTGAAAGACTCGCTAGAATGGTGGCAGCTTATCTCTGAGAAGAGATGTGACGGCTACTCGCATTTGCAAGAAGATGATTACAATGAGGCTCTGAAGGCCTTTTTACAATAAGAGGGAATGCCAAAAACCCTAGATATCCAAAAACCTAACCCTAGGAGATGAAGTACCAAAAGTCATGTGCGCCCCATTTGGGTAAGTTGGTGCATCAACTTCCCAGGGTTGTAACTTTTGCATACGATCTCTATTTTAGGCGTATGCTCGTTGGAAAGGTATCATCGAGGAGATTCATTTTTGGGGCTCAATAATTCCTTCAGCTATCATTGAGAACCTAGATCTCGAAATAACCTTCATTTGGGCTCTCAAAATGGCCCCGGAAGTTAAAAACTGCAAAAAGTAGTAAATTGCCAAAATTGTCAGACAATTGTTTTGAGCCAGTCAAAAAAGGTGGGTGGCCACCGATATCCACCTGGATCACTGGGATTCTGATGCAGGATAATTTCCCATCATAAATTGATTAATTTGAGAAGACATAGGAGGGTCTTAGATTTTACTAAAGGGATTGGGTACCTTAATTAAATTATTGTATTTTCCTAAGTTTTAATTAGATTCTAGAAGGATTTTTAAGATGAGTTGTTTGAAAAGTATGTAATTGAATCTGCCTTTAGCATATTTTGAGGATCTAAGAGAGATCTTAGGATTACATTGTATATTTTTGGAGAGTAATTAGGATATTAACAAATTTAGTAATTTGCATTCCTTTTTATTGTGTAATCCTACGTGCATAGATAGTTGTGTCCAATTGGATAGAAATCAGGCCAAAGAGAGAGTGTAGCCAATAAATATAAATCATGCCAAAAAGAGAGAAGGTCGAGGAGAGGTCCAGATCATGGAATCAGACCAGAGTGATATTTTGAATTTGTATAAAGTTGTACACAGTAAATGTAAGTATGGAATTTCTTATTTGTGTGTGTGTGTTTCATTTAAGGGTTTCACTTAATGGATCCATGAATAAATAATGACCATGTGTATACCTTGAGAGAGAATATTCAAGTGAGTTGTGGAAATAGAAATTCTATTATGAATGTGGTAGTTAAAGGTCTTTGTGTAAGAAACAAAGAATGATTTGATTTAGCTAAGGTGATATTTGATAGACTTAAATTGAGATCAAAGAGTCGAAGTTGGATCAGTGTTTGTATTTTGCATCTGAACCATATGTCTATGCATCTGTGGGAGAAATTGTGCAAACAAATGAATGAATGGTGGTGATTAAACTAGAGGCGAAAACATGCCAGATCGATGGTCTATGAACGAGACATATGGCACAGATTAATTAGAAGCCCCATATCAGTATCGGGCTCGATGATAATTGTTAGGTGTCAAATGTATTTTGGAAGCGATATCCAATATGTCGAGAAATAAATAGTCGGTATAAACGATAGACGATGAGTCAATGTATTTAATATTGGGGTTCCATTGTCTCGGTTCCATATCAGCTCGGTGATATTTATAAGTGTTGTATCTTTTAGATAGGTGATACATCAATATCTTATATCGTTGTTCCATAGCACGGTTCCATTTCAATCTTCTATTATATCAATAAATTTATATGCATTGTGACATGATATTCCAAGAGGCGATATACCGATATAATGGTTTCACCACAAAGTTCCATATTGAACCCTGACCTATATATGTAAGTGTTGTGTTATATGTGATATTCGATAGGAGATATGCTAATATTCTGATGTAGTGGTTACTTGATGATAGTTCCACATCGGCTCCAGCTATATCGTAAGATTTTAATGGTTTTGTGTTGTAACATTTCGATAGGTGATACACCGGTATCGCGGTTCCATGTCACAGTTCTAGTATATCGGACCTTGTGACTTTGTGAAGTGTTATATTGTTCATATTCCAAATATGTGATACAACTATACTGGTATTCTTAGCGCATGGTCATAGTCGTGATCTTATGGAGGTTTAGTGCTCGATTTCTAGCGCTTGGTTTTGGCATAAGATCCTATGAAGTTTATCTCTTGGGCTTTGGATTAGCTTATCTGGATTATGTTGAGAATGAGACAAGACAAAAAATATATATATAAGATAACATGGAAATATAGTGAAACCTGGCTTATATTAATGAATAAAGAGAAAACCATTGTAGAACACAAACTGGCATAATGGGGTAGCTTATCTCTGAAGAGAAATAGATGTTGGCTACACTTCATTCGCAACAAGATTTACATCACACTCCATTGCATGCCTATGAGAGAGTGAAAGGAGAACAATTCCCATGATGCATGTGGGATAAATTGGACTAAGTTTATAAAATTTCATAGGTATCTAAAACACTAGGACTTTCCAGGAGATCACCCATCCTAGTACTACTCTAGCTTGAGCACGCTTAACTGTGGAGTTCTAATGGGATCCGGTGTATTAGCATTATGTTGTAGGCATGTACATAAGACCACTGGGAAATCATTACATGATGTCTGCAATTAACAAATGACGATGGAATTACATTCCATTTCCCATCAAAAGGGTGAATATCATGGTTTATCAAAACCATAGGCTCAAAATGTTGACTCAGTGGAAAAGGTTTTTGGCCATCGAGATCCACCTAGATCATTCCTCTCCCCTTAGGAAGAAATGGTCCCCATTGCGTCAAGTTCCCTCAGGAGATGGGGAAACTTATGTTGAATATTAACCTTGTTGAGTTGCTTGCCTTGTTGAAGTAGATGTCTTGCTTGTACTTTGCATGTGGAAGGATGTCATGAACTTGTTGGAGGTGTTGGATCCGTTCAATATATTTGGCTACATGATTTTCCTAGGTCTAAGTCTGGGAGGACTTTGTCGATGAAGATGCAACAAGAAGAGTTATATCAATGGGGACTAATGGTTGGAACCCCAAGCACACCTGAGAAGGGTCATGGTCAATAAAGCTATGATTAACATATGAAAGACTCTCATTCTATTTGTGCTCCTCTACAATATTTTCCGCCTGCTTATGTTGGATAGAAACATCTTGGACCGAGGCTATAGTGGTCGTAGTGACCTTCTGCTGACCATCTGACTAGTTCGTGAAGAGGGAAAACTTTTTGGTCTGAGAGATTACTTTGCGGCATTATTTTTCCAAGATCAATGAAGTGGAAGTAGTTGGAGCTACCTATGGTACCCTATAGATATGACCTCCTGGAGTAACAATGACACTACGGGGTCAAGACTTGTAGATAGCATGACGTTTCCACATATATGGTTGTCCTAAAAGAACATCACAGACTTCAAGTGGAGCAACATCACACACTACCTCATCCTTGAAGGGCTTGATTTGATAGGATAGACGACATTGTTGGTTGACACATATGTCTTGTCCTCGGTTCAACCATCTGATGGTGTATGGTTGGGGGTGTGACATTGTTGGAAGATTCAATTTCTTGAAAACCTCATCTGAGATTAGGTTCTTTTGACTCCTGCAGTCAACAATGAAATGCAGTGGGGTCCCATTTATCCACATTTGTGAGTGGAAGAAGCACTCCCCCTCCTCAATCTCCTCTAGTTATTTTGGTTGTATTGTTGTGTTCGTGATGGTAGCACCGGGTTCCACATAGATGATTTGTTTTCCTTTATTGTGCTTTGTGTTGTTCCAGAGTCTATACTTAAGGCTTAGAAGTACAATGTCTAGGCATCCGAAAGTGTGTAAAGGGTGGAGAAGAGAGAAATGCAAACCTTCGGCAAAGGAAACTAAAGAAGATTCCTACGTTGGCATTGTCTAGCTTCCAACTATTCCTGGATGGTTATATCTTGTTCAATGGAAGCCCATGAACGTTCGAGTTCAACCCAGGTAATAGCTATTTTAAGAATAGTGTCAAAAAGGTTTAAGGCAATGTGTGTTTGATTTGATAATCTGGGTTCGATATTAGCCTGTGTTGGTACAGGGACAGTCATGGAGGAACAGTAAAATAAGAAAAACTTCAGGGAGAAATTAAGTGTTGTCGCAATTTGGTCGTATAAAAGAGAATTTATGATTTTGGAAATAAAACAGGTTGCAAATCAAAGGCTCTTTCCCGTAACTGAGTTATATCTTAATAAAAGGTATGAGGTGGGGGGAAAACATTTAGTTGTCTATGGTGTAAGGCTCTTATCAAGGGAGAATCTCATGTATAAATAGAAGAGGAAAACTGTAAGGAAATAACCGATGTAGCAGAGAATATATGTAGAATTCTGAAAATGTAGACTGGTCTTACACCCGTTGATAGCTGGTACAGAGGAAAAACAGTAAAAAAATACAGAAAACCAAAATTCATTCGCTATAATAGTGGTCGTACTAAATTATAACGAAGCATTCATCAGTTAAGAATATGAAATAAAATGAAATATGAGATACAAGAAAACAAACTCATAACACAGTCTTGACGGAATTGAGAATCTTCAGATTTGCTTTGTATTAACTCTCAAAATTTGTAAAAACTCTGTTACAATCGACACAAAAAGGTCCAGCCCTTTTCTTTTCTTTCTGTGGTACATTTATACAGTTTTACAAATGAGATAGAATCTCAATAGTCACAATATTTCGGTTATGATAGGGAGGAGAGAGATCGCTCCATTTCTTCTTCTCTGTCTTCACTTGGTGCCAGATGTTTGTCCTCACACGTGCTCGGTACAGGCGACACATCTTTCAACCAACTGAGATATCAGTCATGATGGTTCTGCTTGACAGCTAGCTTCAAAGAAGTAACATTCTCGGGATAACTGTGACAGTCTGTCTTCCATCTATCCATCTATGATGTCGATGGCGCATAATTGTGTGTTGGGTCTAATCATGCATTTGTCTATTTGGACTATGTCCACCATAGTCACCCGGGAAATATCGGCCGAATCTATTTCCTCCTTTTCCTTTATATCAAGCGAGATTTTTTCCACATTCATTTGCATCAACGTCTCGGCATTACCTCCGATATCAATTCCTAGCAGATCGCCATCTATAGAACTAAAGGCCTATTCTAAGGAATTGGTTATCTTTTTGGCTTGTTGCTTGCCTTCGGCAATGTTATGCTCCCATTCTTTTAATAGAATGTTTCCTCTGGTTTGCTCTGAAATGGTGAACCTGTGAATACTTTCCGAAACCCTATTGTTTGTGGCTATCACAGCCTCTTGGAAAGCGACCCGAGCTGCTCTGGCTTCCCTTTCTCTAGCAGATAAGTTCTCTGAAACCTGGTTGACTAGCAAACAGTTGTCCCGGATCACTTCTACCTTGGCGAGCAAATTTCGTTGTGCCGCAGAGACTCTTCTCTGAATCTTGATCGCCTAGGATTTGAACATCCCGATGTTTATCATTCTGTTCTCGGCAATCTCCACCCTAGCCTGTAGTTGTTCGATCAAACCCCTTTGCTGGCTCACTTGCATCTGACCATCCTGGACCACCAGTTGTGCTTGCTCAAGCTTTGTTTTGAGCAGCTCTATCTCTATTCCCTGGCCTGCTCTATTCCCACGCTCACCTGGTCTTTAGCAGTCTCCGTTGTTGTGGCCAGTCTGGCTTCAAGGGTCCTAATGAGACGATTTTTTCTTTTAAGTTGGTTTTTTAAGAGCCCGACTGAAAATTGATTCGTCGAGGCATATGCTCCTAGTGTCCTTTCTATTTCAGTAGCGAATTGTTCATTCTTCTTGTCCTTTCCATCATTTATAACTTTATATTTCTTGGCAGTTGACTCTCCTTCTTGATAGAATTCCCTTTTTACTACTGTCTTTCTCTTCTTATCGAAGAAAAACTCATTCGGAGGGAGTTCTTCTACCCTTATGGGCCTCAACTCTTCATTGAATATCCATCATGCATCGATATTTCCCTGCGTCGACTGCAAGGGCGTAACTGATGTGATAGGTTCTCCGATCTGCTTCGTTGATTTTCCCGGAGTAGCGACCGGACTCTGCTTCTTCGGCGGGTCGGGAGTCTTTATCTCTACTTCCGGACTCTTAGTTTTCTCCCCCTCGTCCTAGTGTTTTCCTTGATCGGGAGTCGCATCCTTAAAGCCTTCGGCATATTTCTGTTTCACCTCTGACGTACTTGGACCCTCACCTCGCAACATTGCGGGAAGACAGCTACGTCAATGTTCCTGGAACTTCAGAACATTGGCTCTTTCCTTGGGTGCCAAGGTTTGTATCCGAGCTAGAATCTCAGCATAGGACCTTGCGCCTCGAAAAATGTCATCCGAGGGTGAATTCTCATGCTCAAATCTCTTGAGCCCGCAATTGGCCAAATGATTGCTCACGACCCTCTGCAGATCGTGTTTCTTGTATTCAATGGAGACCAAATTTATGTCTTCCAGGGCTGCTGCCTCAGCTTTGGCATGCCCGAAATCTAATAAAGAATAAGAATTCAAATGAACAGGAAAAGGTGGCCATACCTTCTTCGAGTATCCCTTAAGCTCTTTGCTTATACCACCGATTACTGTCTGCCTGGCAACCTCGCGACAAGCCAGCTTGTCGGGAATGAACAATGGCAATGCATGCGGGGGAATCGAAGACCCGAAAACTCTGAGGTACGAAAATTCGGCCTCTACATACTAGTCTGCTATGTTTCTCAGATTCGTTACTATGTTTTCCGAGATCCTGGGTGGCGGGTGACCAAAAATGGCGACATGCAGGGGCACCATCACCCAGTTAAATATTTCTTACACAAAAAATTTCGTTTTGTTTTCCCATAATTTTGCATGATAAACGTGTATGGGTTTGTCTTCTGCTGGAGTCCAACTCCAGCTCATTAAGGGAAATGGAGTCAAAAAACAAACTGCGTCCATAATGTATGCAGACATGAAGAATGAAGACGCCTTCCCGTCCTCTTTCTGCGCCTGATACTCTGTGACCCGACTGGTCAAGCTATCGGAAAGCATCTTTTCCCAGTCAAAGGAACTTCCTTCGGCAACCCGAAACATTAGAGGCACCCACGGAAGGAAAAAATGTGAGGTGTCCTCTCTCCCGTATAACCTGCATGTCATCATGGCCACATATTTGTACTACGGTTCTAAAGAAGCGATTGAATATACGTCGTGGCTATCAACTCTAAACTTCGCGGTGTTCGAAACCCAATCCTTTATTAAATTGGACATGGTTTTATCATACTGTACACATTCCTTCTGCTTGAAATGGTCCAAGAATTCAGCGCCATATGTGTAGTCGGACGTCGCGGGCAGCTTATACATGGCTTGCAGATGTTCCGGCCTGAAATTCTCAATGGTGACTTTCTGCTCGTTCATGATGGTTCTGGTCGGTATGTCCACATGGTATGGAAGCAATCATGGCCTGGATGCTACTCTGTGCATTCTGGATTGGATGAATATTTTGTACTTGGTGATTAAATCATCTTTTTCATTGTCACTGGAGTCGTCATAATAGTCCACCAACTCTGCATGTAGCACATCCGAAACGAACGACCAATTCGGGACCGAATCGATACTTCGAGGTGAAGTATCAGCAACATTGTCAGAGCCTTGTCCCGAAACCTCAACATTTGCTTTTGATGCTTTTCGCGGAGCCATGGCTGGAGATTGTGTTTTGGCTCTTCTGCGATAGAAATGCGTATACATACAGAAGTCATCTGCTCAGAGATAATGTGCTTTGCGTAATATGAAATGCATTTGTTATAATGAACCACAGCCCTTATATATATTTGAAAACTCGGTACCTTTCAGAACAAGTTTGTCAAATCACATTTGGAAATAAATTTTGTCATAAAAATCTGATCTTATATTTATCGATTTACCCTATTTCCTCATTAATGTCATAAATTTTGGCGGTTTAAAAGTCAGTTGGTGTATGGAAAGAATAAGGCTACCTCGTGAATCGTGCAAGCATCAAAACACGGGATATGTCTTGATTTAACTTAATTAATCTGGTTTTACCAACGTTAATCAATATTTCGGTACTCGTTATATCGGGGATTTTATTTTAACACTTTGAATCTCTAACACCCGAGACTACGAAGATCGATTTTGGTTAATAAAAAGGTAATCGTGATTTGGGGCTAGATTAGTTTTATAATCATTATATTCGCCATATCGCGACTCGGAGCTTCGAAGATAAGTTTCTGGGAGATTTACATGCCGAGCTGCGAAACCGCGAGATCGTGATAACATGACTTAATTAAAAGTGAAGATAATATTGGGTTAAGTGATTGATTAATTACGTTATAACCGCATCGTGATTTCGCGAGTCGGGTTTTAGACGGTGTAACTTTCGAAAAGGACAACGCCGAGTGGCGAAATGTCGAGAGAATCTTTTACCACGGTTTAGCTTTTACCTTTAACCTTGACATGGGTTACTCAAAAAAAGGACCTCGTGTTCTCGGCTATCGGGGCTATGACAATAAATTTTTGGGTTTGGTGAACGTCGAGGCGCGAAACCCCGACGACGTTTAATCATGGGTTAGGGAAAAATTTACCCTCGTTACTGTCTTGAGTGAAAAATTAAAACGATTTCGTTGTTTCGTGGCTCGGGACGTGTGAACTACATGACTTATAGTATCTGACCTACGAGATCCCGAAGTAGAACAAAAGAGGAAACATTTTTACGAGAGGTAGGACTCATTTCGAGAGTATAATAATCATCGTTGCTCGCGTGATAAAGCGTCAGAGATCTCGATATCTCAGAGGGAAAAAATGAAAACCATCTTTAGATTTCAAGCATTAAAAATGAAATTTGTGACGGGCTAGAAAAACAAGGGCGGCTCCAACATAGGCTCCAACTAGGGATCCTGCCTTCCTGTGAGGTGGGAAGAACAGTAGACCACGTGCCAATATTGGGTAAATGGAGTCAATAGCTCGATCAGGCGAAAAGGTTCCCGAGAAGAGGGTATCGAAGGGGGAAAAAGACTTTGTTCTTTACCTTGAAAAGATTTTTTCAAAATTAGATACTCTTTTTAAACTTAGCTATAGTCCCTTTCACCACTTTCCCTTTCCCGCTACTAAATTCAGGTCTGCTTTAAGACAATCGAAACAGTCCGAGAATATTCAAGAGATCTTGTGGCTATTGGCTTGCATCAAAAGAATAAGATTAGATGTTTTTAATTGGGAAGTCCCGTCTGAATTTGGGATGTGGATCAAGTTTTAAAAAGAATTGGTTACTATAGTAGAGTGATATTCATGTATAACAGCCTTACAGATATCTCAGATATTGCTTCACTGCCAGCGAGCCTGTTCAGTACCCCGGTGAAGTTATCTGGCCCCTTTTTACTGAATTTCCTTTCACCACTTCGGAATATATTTATGCATTTAAATGTTGAGATGAGGGCAATCATTTCTGAATTTCCTTTCATTGTCTCTCGGACTAGGTGGGGGCAATCATTTCTGAATTTCCTTTCACCACCCGTCTTATAATTTTCTTTTTTGAGCACGAAGATGGGGGCAATCAGTTTGTATCAGGGTTGATATCTGTGTAATATTTTGTATTATAGGTCTGTCAACTTACTGTGATTACTCGGTGCCAACCTTCCCTTGACCTTCACAACATCTTTGTTCTTGGGGAGAAAAGGGAAAATAACTTTTTAAGGGCATTCTATTTGAGCAAGCTTCAATCCTTCGATGCCGTTGAAAAACCTAGGAAAGTTAGGATCACTCTAAACGTTCCTTCGCTTAGCAGGGGATCGAATAGTTGTGAAGACCCGCATTCTTTCCACGATCTGCTTTGAAGCTCACGAGGTTGACACGAAAAAAATTTATCCCTTCGTACATGAAACCGGAAAGATGATGACTTTTTAAAAGGTAAACCCGAAGATAGAAAGGATGCCAGGTAGTGACTTACTGACTAAAAATACAGAGGTCAATTAATTCAAAACTGACTCTTGTAGACATTTTCGGGGATATTTTACTTTGACTGATTGTTTTTAGATTGGGTGAATCGTTTAAATTGTCTTAATTTTTTCAAAGATTGTTAAACCAAGAGACAACTCTGTTATTTATCAGTTCAGTTGATGTTGTAGTTTGAATGGTGTTACCTCGGTTTTCTTTAACAGTCCTTTATAACATGCCTTTTGAGAAATCTCATCTTTACCTTTTCATTTCACTTTCTTTGCGCAATATGAAATTACTTTAGGTATCACCTGTTTATGCCGATTTATTTCCGACACCGACTTTCAGTTTACTTCTCCTGCTTGTTTCGTATGCAGTTGGAAGCCTGTAAAAGGCAAATATGAATCTTATATGAAATGTGTCAAAGGTTCATGAACGAAAAAGGGAAAAAAAAAAATCAAAAGCAATGTTTAAATGAAAATACATATGTGTACACAAAATACATATAATAATTAATTTTTTTTATTTTTTTTTATTTTTTTTAATCTGGCGACTGTTACGTCATGTAATGCTTTAGATATCGCCCGTTGACTGGGGCGTTGAGGAATTCTCCGTCTATATTTTCCAGTAGAAAATATTTTTTTCCTTCCAGAGTCGAGACCCTGAATGGCCCATACCAGAGGTGGTCAAATTTACCATGCTTTGCTGCTTCTTCCTTTCTTGCATCCCATTTTAACACTAAATCACCTGGGAGGAATTCTATGTCCTTTTCTTTGCGGTCGAACAATGCCTTCATGTCATCTTGGTACTTCTGCATCTTTTCATCAACTTCGACTCTATGTTGTTGAACCTCAATCAACTGATTAATTCTCCTGGTTACATGATTGGGTTCTTCGTTTTGATCTTGCCATAACTTCATCACTGGTAGCGCTAAGTTTATAGGTAGAACATCATCTGTCCCATAGACCGTTTGAAAAGGCGAAATGTCGATAGACCTTTTATTGCTTATGCGGTTTGCCCACAATGTGTATTTTAAGTGTACATGCCAAGACCTTTTATTTTCATCCAATAATTTCTTGATTATATTTACCAGGCTCTTGTTAGATGACTCGGCCAATCCATTCCCCTGGGGGTAATATGTTGTGGAATGGCCAAGAACGATGTTATACTTTTGACAGAAGTTGATCATAGCCATAGATTTAAAGGCTTGGGCATTGTCAGTAACTATCTTTCGGGGACAACTGAATCTTGACAAAATATTGTCTTCTAAGAAATCGATTACCACCGAGTTTGTTGCCATTTTGGTTGGAATGGCTTCCACCCACTTAGTAAAATAATTTGTAGCTGTTAAGATCCACTTGTGTTGAGCACTGGAATGGGGATTAATCTCGCCTATGAATTCTAGACTCCATTGCTGAAATGGGGCTTCAGCTTTGACTGGAACTAGAGGCAGTGTCGGGAGCGTCTATTTACCTATGAATAGTTGACAAGGGTTGCAGGCACGCACTTTGGAATTGATGTCCGAAAAGAGTTTTGGCCAGTAGTACCCAGCCCTCAAGATCTTGTAATTTGTAGCTCTCCATGCATGATGCCCCCCACAAACTCCCTCATGAAATTCATCTATAACCCGCTGAGTTTCTGATTCAACTAAACAGACTAACAGGAAACTGAGCGGGTCTTTCCAATATAGCTGACTTTCGGCGATACAATATTTAACTGCATGGAGTTTTAAAGTTCTGTCGTTAGATGGTGATAGTTCATTTGGGCATTTTAGAGTTAGCAGGTATGACACTATGTCTCTGTACCAGCCTGATGATAAGAACTTCTCTTCGATCTTGTTTGGACTTGTTTCCTCATTCAGCTCATTTAGGTCCGTGTCTTCGTCGCCTTCCTGTAGGCAATTGATATCTAGGGCTCTAAAATTTGACTCAGCTAAGAGTTTGGCCAAGCCTTGCCCTTTTATCAATTTGGTCGGTTTGACTTCCAGATCAAATTCCTGGATTTTGGCGAGCCATCGCCCTCTTTTTCCATCGTTGTCTGGTTGTACCAGTATATCTTTCACAGAACTGGTAGGCACGTACACAATTATCTTTGAGTGTAGTACATAAGTTCTAAATGCTTTTAATGCTTTTACCATTGCGTACGCTTGTTTTTCTATTATGTCATACTTCAGTTCTGCGTCTCTAAGGCTTTTGCTAAAAAACGTGATCGGTTGTTCGAATCCTTCTTCATTCTTTTGTAGGAGCACCGCGGCGATAGTGTGTTCAAAGGAAAATGGGAAAATAAGAAAATCTTTCAGATAGTCTGGGCTTGCTAACACAGGTGCCTCGCTTATGACTTTCTTAATATGCACGAATGATACTCTAGCCTCGGTTGTCCAGTTTACTCTGCTTTCCTTCTTCAACATACCTGTGATCAATTTTACGATCTCAGCGAAATTCGGGATAAACCTTCGTAAAAAATTTATTCATCCTAAGAAAGATTGAATCTCTTTTACATTTATGGGAATATTTATAGTATCTATTGCTTCAATCCTCTTAGGATCAATCCTGATTCCATCCCTAGATACAATATGGCCCAAAAGCTTACCTTCCCGCATGGCGAAATGTGATTTCTTTGGGTTTAAAGATAGACCAAACCTGCGACATTTTTCGAAAGTTTGTTTAAGATGGATCAAGTGTTCTTCATCGGTTTTAGAGAAAACCGTCAAATCATCGAGGTAAATTACTACGAACTTGTCCCTTTCTCCTATGAAAGCGATGTCCATAGCGCGCTGGAATGTGGCCCCTACATTCATCAAACCAAAAGGCATTTTGTCATACATGAACGTACCCCATGGTGTGGTGAAAGCAGTTTTTTCCCTGTCTTGTTCATTCATGGCGATTTGATTATAACCAGAGAACCCATCTATCATAGACATTCGGTTTGCTCCAACAACTTTTTCTAACACATGGTCCATTTTGGGCAGCGGATAATTGTCCTTGAGAGACGACTTATTTAAGTTTCGGAAATCCACACACAGTCTGATTTCCCCACTCTTTTTCCTGATCAGGACCAGGTTTGCTACCCAGTCCGAGTATCTCAGAGGTATGATTATTTTCGCATCTAAAAGTTTCTTAACTTCTTTTTCGATCACAAGTAACAAAATGGGGTTAATCTGCCTAAGATTTTGCCTAAACGGTTTGACCCCAGGCTTCAAAGGTATCTTGTGATCAATTATGGAAGTGTCATACGTTCTTAACTCATCATAAGACCAGGCGAAAACATCTTTATACTATATGAGTAGGTATTTATATTTAAATTTCACTTCGGGAGGGAGGAACTTGGATATTTTTACCACCCTGGATTCTTTTTCAGTTCCTATATCACAGTCCTCCACTTCTTCTGGTTGAGGTTGTAAAGTGGATTTTACAGGTACGTCGTTCTGATCAAAAAGTCTCTCTAAAGGAATCAATCCTTTCGGAATCTGGTTGTTTTTAAGGACCAGCATACGATGATCCGCAATTTTTTCTCGGAAGGCTTTAGGATCTTCCCCTTCTTGCATGATCCACATCGGGTCATTTTGATTTTCTTGGTCTGCATGAGTTTCGGAGAATTCACCCACTGCTGCAAGAAATTTCTTAATTTATTCGTCATCCTCAAAGACCTGCAAGTGTTGGATATTGTCTGGTATAGATGGTCTATATATGATTTCAATGTGATACTTCAATTTGAAAGTCGTGGGAGGAGAGAAGGTTGAAGCTTCTTTAGCTAATGCATCAGCATGTAAATTCTCTACGCGAGGGATAAAATGGACATTTACGGACGAGAAAAAGTTTTCGATGAGATCCTAGGCACAATTTATGTATATTCTTAGTCTGGGATGCTTGGCTAGGTACTATCGGTTTATTTGTTTGACTATTAACTCTGCATCTCCGTATACCTCTAAGTTATTTATATTTAGCTTCTTGGCAGCCTCTAATCCTAAGACCAATGCTTCATATTCGCATACGTTGTTAGTGTAATCTATATCCCACTGCAGTCAGTAGGAAAAAGGGACAACAAACTTACCTTTGGGAGCCACTAAAAGCACTCCTGCACCCGCCCCTTCAGAAGATGAAGCATCGTCAAAGTACATTTTCCATACACCGGTGTTACATAGATCCTCTGTCATGTGACTTGACTCTTCTCGCTCTATATCGTTTTCCTCCGGACAACCATCTAAACCATCATCAAAAGATAAGATGCAATTTCCCAGATCTTGGTCCGCGATGTAAATAGGGAAATTGTTTGGGTTTTGAGGGTCACTCACTGTATATGCTAATCTCGTTTCTCTGTACAGCCAAGTAAACTGACCACCAAACACAGGAATTGTGGCGAACATCATATCCAATTGAAGAGAGCCCCCCAACTTGGCTACCCATGACCTAGACAACAGTAAGCCATACTTAGGGGGAATATCTGCAATAACCACATCCATCAGGATACTCTTAACCGGGACCTGTGCTAGGGTAACTACCAAATCCTTTATCATCCCCATACATTTAACCCTTATTGAGTCAAAAGAATAAATATCTCCATAAGGTCTGGTGATCTGGAGACCCAATTTGTCCATAATAATCTTAGGCATAACGTTATGGGAGGCTTCGGAGTCTAACATGCAATTATGTAGCAATTGATCATACACATTTAGAGTGATATAAAAGGGAGAAATGGTGTCTTTGGCCCCTTCAAAATGGGGACCAAAAATGATGTTAGGTTTGTCATCTTCCAGGTTTAAAACATCAGACTAGCTTTCTAGCTCATAGACACCCATCGCTTTGGTAATCTGCTTCCGATAAACGGGGTTTTTTGCTAATTCTACCAAAGGGATTGGTATCTTAATTTTATTTATCTCATTTTCAAAACTAAAATTTATGCTCACCTTGTCTGTTTCTTTGGTTGAGACTTTTGAATCCTTCCTTTTCGACTTATTCGTCTGGACTGCTTTATCACTCATGGTCCTGGTTGAAGACGTAATTTTATTTACTGTTTTGGTTCCTTGTGCTTGGGTTTCAACTTTTTCCACTTCGGACTCTTGTGTGCTTACCACTATAGTTTTGTTGTTGGGTAATAAGGTCTCTTCCGGAGTAGGCTCATAATTTTGACTTCTTTGAAGGATTTTCTTGGGTTGAGTAGTTGAGGTGGGTTTACTCTTAGACCTTAAGTTGTACTTAGGTTGAATCTCAGCCATCATCATCTCAGTTTCTTGTTGAGATTCACAAAGGTCAGTGTGATCACCTTCTTCACCCTTATTCGACGGTTGTTGCGTGTTTAGAGATTTTTCATAGTCTTCTCGAGTCAGATATGGTTGAGTGCAGTCATCACCGAAGTTCGTGAAATCATTATCCGAATCTCCAAAGTCTTGAAAATCGTTCGCTCCTATAAAATTTTCATTCTTTAAGGGAGCTTGTATTTTTTTATCTTCATTTTTTATTTGTCTTTGCTGGTTCGGGGGGTTAGGGTTCCTCTTGAAATCCTTTTTGGGGAAAGAGTCAGCTTTGGCCTGTTCGAGCTCCATTCTGGATATTTTATTAGACAGTTCTTCAATTATTCTAGCCACATCGTCCACCCTATCATCTGCGGATCTATTAGACCCTGAAGGACCTGCTTGTTCTCTAAAGCGTTTGGTCTCTCAGTTTCCAGTTTCTAATTTAGCTTTAAGCTTACCCGAAGCCATCATATTAGACTCTATTTCTACCGCATCATCCTGCATTCGGTTTAGGGTGGCTCCCCTTCTTTCTCGCAAAAGGAGTGCAAAATCTGGTTCGAAAGTTACTTTGGCCGCGGGTTGGGACGGTTTAACCTCGGTTAGGATTTTATTATACAGTTTGTTGAATCTCTGAATAAATTCCATGACTGTTTCTGAGTTCTTTTTCCTTAAAGACCCAAATTTGGTTAAATAATATAGATGTTCTTTTCTCTCGCCCCATTGTCTGAGGAAAACATCTTCCAAAGCGTCATAAGACAAGATAGATGTTGCAGGTAGGCTCTGAAACCAAGTTCAGACCTGGCCTTCGAAGGTTTGGACAAGAAGTCTTGAATATACGTCCTCATGTTTGATACCTAGAATATCTGTGAATTGATCGAAGAAATTAATATGTTCGGTCGCGGTGAGATCCCCTTCCTCGATGAATTTTGGTAAATTTTTTATGTAATTTTCGGGAAGGTCGTGTAGAGGGACTGGCAATACTAAGGGAGCATATCTGGCTGCAAATTTCGCAAACACTCTGGGAGGGGGAGCAGGCCCTTGGCCTCCAGCTCCTCCTAGAGGGGCTCCTCCTCCGATAAACCCTCCACCTCCTCCTCCGGCGGCTTCCATCGTTATTTGGGGAAAGTTATAAAAGGGGATTCTGGAAAATTAAAAGTGACTCTTTATTTTCTTCACGAAGAGGAAAATCCGATGAGGAAAGATAAGGAACGTGAGGACTCGGTTCCTCGGATTTGCAAGAGACGAAATCAGGAGAACCAACGGGTGTGGAAACCGAGTGTGTAACACACTCTTCGGAATTTGGTGAGGTCGGGAAATTTAACTGAAGGAAAGATGGTATGTCCACTTCCGACGAACTTTCAAGGGGGGCCTTTCCTTTGTGTACTGAGGGAACTGTCAGATGAATCTCACTCCTAACTTCGGAGCTGTTTGGCGTTGAAACTTTAGTATTAAAGAGAGGACTGAGAAAAGTTGAGGGTTCGGAAGAACTCTTAGTCTTCAGTTGTGGGGTTTTAAGTTTGTAAACTGCAGTGGTTGGCTTAAGAGAGCCTCTCACCTTTAGAATCTTTTCGGGATCGGTAACGGGCGTAATTTGCTTACCATCCGGGTTTTGTCTGGTATTCCTTCTACCGGATGCCGGTTTATTATTTGTGGAGTCACCAAGTGAAAGATTAGGAATCCTTAAAAGGTGTGTACTCTTTGTTCACTATCAAAGGGTAACACTTTCAACGAAAAACAAATGTTGTTTTCCCAAGGAAAAAGATTTCGTAACTTCGGTCCAAAATGTTGTCACTCGGAACTGAAATGGGTTGCATGCAAATCAATCCTGAGGCAACCTCGAACCACTTTGGATTGGAAGCTTCCCCTCCCAACCCGAGAGGGATCTCTAGAATAATGTCACAATATGATATTAAGTAAGCATGAAATGGTGGGCATATTTATAGGTAAATTATGGTTTTGAGTTTTTAAAGTTTGGGGGTTGGACCAAGGAAATAGTCTGTTGGGCATAGAGTCAAGTGAAAACCGAAGAAAGGAGATAATAACAGTGATCGTATAACTTGCGGAAAGTGAGGCAAAGTAAGTCTATCTTTCAGCGATTGATAATCATGATGCAGTAGCGGAAAAGAAAAGGAAAGGCCATCACAGTGAAAGCATCTATCAAGGATGAATTTTCACTACAACTTTAGAGGAAAACAAAATAGAAGGTTGATAACTAGATGCAGAGCGCTTATCTCGAACGAATTTTGACCAGTCACCATAAAACGCAACACATATATAACAACTGTGGGTAAGGAGCATATAAAATGAATTCCAAACAAATTTAACACAGCTAAAAAAGGAACAACGCAACACATATATATCAACTGTGGGTAAGGAGCATATAAAATGAATTACAAACAAATTTAACACACCTGAAAAAGGAAGAGATAAACAATATGATAATGACAACAGGGAAAACATATTGAAAGAATCTACCGTGATGACTCTCACAATCTCAAGTAAATATGTCTTATGTATTACTCCAATTCGGATTTACAAATTAACTCAGCATACAAAGGAACCCCTCTTCCAAAGAGGTTTTTTCCCCAGCTCGCCCCCCCACTCCTCCTATTACATACTCCGTCTATTAAAAGAAAAATCTAAATAAAACTCTTTTTGTTTAGAGGAATATGAAACGGTTCGTCTTCATGGAATTCTGCGACTGTCAGGTGCATCTGCCAGCTCTTTGAACCGTTACTAATCGTTTTGAAAAGTGGGGTATCTATGATCCCTCCCTGCTACCCTTGGTTAAGCACATGCACGGGAAGATTTACCTCCTCAGGTTCCCTGTTGAGATCAATGGCCTTCTGTGATGTCACCAGTTAAAGAAAAACTACACCGAAACTATACACATCACTCTTATCAGTGAGCTGATAATTTTTGTAATACTCGGGATCAAAATAACCCAGCGTCCCTTCAGCGCATGTGGAGATGTGAGACAGATTTGTCTCTGCAAGACAGGATAGCCCAAAATCTGAAACCTTGGCATTCAGTTTATCGTCCAGTAGAATGTTTGTAGACTTGACATCTCTGTGATATATTGGAGGGAAGGTGGCGGAATGAAGATAGGCCAAGGCTTCTGCAGTCTGGAGAGTATTATTCAAACGCATTGTCCAGTTGAGAAAGATCCTCCTAGAGGTCGTGTGGAGATGATCGAATAAAGCTCTGTTAGGAATGTACTCGTAGCCCAGGAAGGGTTCCTCCGTATCAACACAGCAGCCCACCAATCGAACTAAACTTATGTGGTTCACCTGAGATAGAATCTGCACCAGCGACCACAATGTGCTCACCGGCGCCTCCACTTTCTTCACCACCACCGACAAGCACCTCGTGAATGGTCTTCCCCCATCATCACACGAATGGTAACGCCCCAACATCTCCTGAAGCCACTTGCCATAATATTCTTCCTCGTGACCCGTCTTGCTAATTTTCTTCGGCCTACCAAATGATCTAGAACTCGGCTTCTTCTTGTCAGTACAAACCAAGATAAAATCCCGAGATGATCTTTGCACTTCCTGAGGCTGCGTTTCATACATCATTTCCATCAATATGCCCTCGACCCCCAAAATACAACACAGACAGATACAACTCCCGAGTATCAAGCCCGGACCTCTCACAGCACAATCGCTAGTAAAATCACAATTATGTAGTCTCAGAACCAGCTCACACGTCTCGTAGAAATGAAAAAAGCCGAGAGAACGCGAATTATGCCCTCCAAGAATGGACTTCTATGGGGTTTCTCGTGCTTATATAAGATTTTATCTGGTGATCTGCAAGTATGAGAGTGAAATTTGACCAAACGAGATGCTTTAAATATGTATCCAATCTTCGTATTGTTGTTTGTATCCGTGTAGGGAAATGTGAGTGAGCGACAAAGACTCAACCTCAACAGATTATAATTTCTACGAGCATCCCATCCTGTAATCTTTCAACGGCTCCACTTTTCACAATGTCATACACATTATCCTCATTATCTGCAAGCCCATAGATGGCAAAGGCATCATTTTGCTGAAGGTATCCATCTCTTGAGTCAAGAAGTTCTAGCAATGGTGGCAGTCCTCCATCATGGACTATGCTAGCTTGGATGTGTGTGTTCTACGCTAGTCTGCCAAGAGCAAAAGATTCCATAGACCTGAGCTGAGCATATGAGGATTGAAGCATTTTAATTAGAGGTCGCACTGCACCTCATTGCACTATGTGAACCTTGCATTATTGATGAGTTGTGAAAAATTGACACAACAGCGCAGCCTCTTTTTGTCTTTGCGGACACCTTGAACTCAAGAGCCCAATAACAGGTTGAAGGGCTCCCGGAAGAATAACCTCTCTCTTTATGTTTGCAGAAGAATGCACCAGATTTCCAATAACACCTATTGCTTCAGAATGAATGCTAACATATTCAGATCGCAGCATTAAAATTAAGAGGGGAAGGGCATTATACTCCACTATTTGATTCTTGTTTGCCTCATTTCTAAATGCTAGGGTGCGCAAGGCACCTGTTGCTACTTGTTGGACCTTAGAATCAGTTGATTCAAGCAAATCAACCAAAGGAAGAATCCCTCCTTCAATCCTAACAAGATTTTTTATAAAACCATTCTCATGGGCCAGATTTGTGAGGGTATCTGCAGCTCTCTGTATGACACCATTCACAGCAAGTGCAGTGGAACTACTTCCAAACCTTTTTAGCAATGTCACAAGACAGAAAATAGCACCTGCAACTGTTATACATCGTTGATTCTCCCGTTGTTGGCTCTCTAGGAGTGTTGTAAGATTTTGCAGATCAATGGTTGCCTGTCCATAATCTCGTACAATCTCGTGTAATGTGGCTCTCCGAGAAATAGCAGTGAGAGACTTCAGAACACAAGCTTTCTTCCCAAAAGGCCCTACAAGTCCTTCAGCAAATCAGATGCAAGTTAGAGATAATTTGGAAATAAGTTTGATGCGATTCTCAAACACATTGGGACGAAAACACTGAGTAGAGAAAATTTTCAATATCTGTTACAACATAGGCTCCATATAGGGATGGTACTTTCCCGCAAAGTGACAAGAACAGTCGACCAGGTGCCTTCATCCATTAGGCGACCTAATGTGAAAGATGTAATTCTGAGTTCTCCTGCCAATGAAATCACCATCGAAAACTTTTAATGGAGTCGCCAGAGCATGTGCAACCAATATTTTCCTATGACCGGCTGCTCAACCAGGCCTTAGGACTAGGAAAATGTCGTTCTCTCAGGGATAGATATCAACTTTGATTCCCCGGCAACGACACCAGAAAGATGTTGTTCTAGAGTATGTACTTAAGGCTTAGAAGTACAGTGTCTAGGCATCCGAAAGTGTGTAAAGGGTGGAGAAGAGAGAAACATCACCTTCGGCAAAGGAAACTAAGGAAGATTTCTACGTTGGTGTTGTCTAGCTTCCAACTGTTCCTAGATGGTTATATCCTGTTCAATGGCAGCCCATGAACATTCGAGTTCAACCTGGGTAATAGTTGTTTTAAGAATAGTGTCGAAAAGGTTTAAGGCAATGTGTGTTTGATTTGATAATTCGAGTTCGATATTAGGCTGTGTTGGTACAGGGACAGTCATGGAGGAACAGTAAAATAAGAAAAACTTCAGGGAGAAATTAAGTGTTGTCTCAATTTGGTCGTATAAAAGAGAATTTATGATTTCGGAAATAAAACAGGTTGCAAATCAAAGGCTCTTTCCCGTAACTGAGTTATATCTTAATAAAAGGTATGAGGTGGGGGAAAAACATTTAGCTGTCTATGGTGTAAGGATCCTATCAAGGGAGAATATCATGTATAAACAGAAGAGGAAAATTGTAAGCAAATAACCGATGTAGCAAAGAATATATGTAGAATTCTAAAAATGTGGACTGGTCTTATACCCGCTGATAGCTGGTATAGAGGAAAAATAGTAAACAATTACAGAAAACCAAAATTCATTCGCTATAGTAGTGGTCGTACTAAATTATAACGAAGCATTCATCAGTTAAGAATATGAAATGAAATGAAATATGATATACAAGAAAACAAACTCATAACACAGTCTTGATGAAATTGAGAATCTTCAGATTTGCTTTGTATTAACTCTCAAAATTTGTAAAAACTCTGTTACAATCGACACAAAAAGGTCCAGCCCTTTTCTTTTCTTTCTGTGGTACATTTATACAGTTTTACAAATGAGATAGAATCTCAATAGTCACAATATTTTGGTTATGACAGGGAGGAGAGCAATCGCTCCATTTCTTCTTCTATGTCTTCACTTGGTGCCAGACGTTTTTCCTCGCGCGTGCTCGATACAGGAGACACATCTTTCAACCAACTGAGATATCAGCCGTGATGGTTTTGCTTGACAGTTGGCTTCAAAGAAGTAACATTCTCGAGCTAACTACGACAGTCTGTCTTCCATCTGTCCATCTATGATGTCGATGGCGCATAATTGCGCGTTGGGTCTAATCATGCATTTGTCTATTTTGACTATGTCCACCATAGTCACCTGGGAAATATCGGTCGAATCTCTTTCCTCCTTTTCCTTTAGATCAAGCGAGACTTTTTCCACATTCATTTGCATCAACGTCTCAACATTACCTTCGCTATCAATGCCTAGCAGATCATCGTCTATAGAACTAAAGGCCTCTTGTAAGGAATTGGTTATCTTTTTGGCTCGCTGCTTGCCTTCGGCAATGTTATGCTCCCATTCTTTTAATAGAATGTTTCCTCTGGTTTTCTTTGAAATGGTGAACATGGGAGTACTTTCCAAAACCATGTTGTTTGTAGCTATCACAGCCTCTTGGAAAGCGACCCGAGTTGCTCCGGCTTCCCTTTCTCTAGCAGATAAATTCTCTGAAACCTGGTTGACTAGCAAAGAGTTGTCCCAGATTGCTTCTACCTTGGCGAGCAAATTTCGTTGTGCCACAGAGCCTCTACTCCAAATCTCGATCGCCTGGAATTTGAACATCCCGATGTTTATCATTTTGTTCTCGGTGATCTCCACCCTAGTCTGTAGTTGTTCGAACAAATCCCTTTGTTGGCTCGCTTGCATCTGACCATCCAGGACCACCAGTTGTGCTTGCTCAAGCTTTGTTTTGAGTAGCTCTATCTCATTTTTATCGGCCAACCTGGCCTGCTCTATTCCCACGCTCGCCTAGTCTTTAGCAGTCTTCGTTGTTGTGGCCAATTTGGCTTCAAGGGTCCTAATGAGGCGATTTTTTCTTTTAAGTTGGTTTTTTAAGAGCCCGACTGAAAATTGATTCGCCGAGGCATATGTTCCTAGTGTCCCTGTTATTTCAATAGCGAATTGCTCATTCTTCTTGTCCTTTCCATCAGTTATAACTTTATATTTCTTGGCAGTTGACTCTCCTTCTTGATAGAATTCCCTTTTTACTACTGCCTTTCTCTTCTTATCGAAGAAAAACTCATTCGGAGGGAGTTCTTCTACCCTTATGGGCCTCAACTCTTCATTGAATATCCATCCTGCATCGATATTTCCCTGCGTCGAATGCAAGGGGGTAACTGATGTGATAGGTTCTCTGATCTTCTTCGCTGATTTTCCCGGAGTAGCGACCGGACTCTGCTTCTTCGGCGCGTCGGGAGTCTTTATCTCTGCTTCCGGACTCTTAGTTTGCTCCCCCTCGTCCTGGTGTTTTCCTTGATCGGGAGTCGCATCCTTAGAGCCTTCGGCATCTTTCTGTTTCGCCTCTGATGTACTCGGACCCTCACCTCGCAACACTGCGGGAAGACAGCTACGTCGATGTTCCTGGAACTTCAGAACATCGGCTCTTTCCTTGGGTGCCAAGGTTTGTATCTAAGCTAGAATCTCAGCATAGGACCTTGCACCTCAAAAAATGTCATCCGAGGGTGAATTCTCATGCTCAAATCTCTTGAGCCCGCAATTGGCCAAATGATTTCTCACGACCCTCTACGGATTTTGCTTCTTGTATTCAATGGAGACCAAATTTATGTCTTCCAGGGCTACTGCCTCGGCTTTGGCATGTCCGAAATCTAATAAAGAATAAGAATTCAAATGAACAGGAAAAGGTGGCCATACCTTCTTTGAGTATCCCTTAATCTCTTTGCTTATACCACCGATTACTGTCTGTCTGGAAACCTCGCGACAAGCCAGCTTGTCGGGAATGAACAATGGCAATGCATGCGGGGGAACCGAAGACCCGAAAACTTTGAGGTACAAAAATTTGGCCTCTACATACCAGTCTGCTATGTTGCTTAGATTATTTACTATGTTGTCTGAGATCCTGGGTGGTGGGTGACCAAAAATGGCGACATGCAGGGGCACCATCACCCAATTAAATATTTCATACACAAAATTTTCCGCTTTTTTTCCCCATAATTTTGCATGATAAACGTGTATAGGTTCGTCTTCTGCTGGAGTCCAACTCCAGCTCATTAAGGGAAATGGAGTCAAAAATTAAACTGCGTCCATAATGTATGAAGACATGAAGAATGAAGACGCCTTCCCGTCCTCTTTCTGTGCCCGATACTCTGTGACCCGACTGGTCAAGCTATCGGAAAGCATCTTTGCCCAGTCGAAGGAACTGCCTTCGGCGACCCGAAACATTAGAGGCACCCACGGAAGGAAAAAATGTGAGGTGTCCTCTCTCCTGTATAACCTGCATGTCATCATGGCCACGTATTTGTACTGCGGTTCTAAAGAAGCGATTGAATATACGTCGTGGCTATCAGCTCTGAACTTCGCAGTGTTCGAAACCCAATCCTTTATTAAACTGGAAATGGTTTTATCATACTGTACGCATTCCTTCTGCTTGAACTCGTCCAGGAATTCAGTTCCATATGTGTAGTCGGACATTGCGGGCATCTTATACATGGCTTGCAAATGTTCCGGCCTGAAAGTCCCAATGGTGACTTTCTGCTCGTTCATGATGGTTCTGGTCGGTATGTCCACATGGTCTAATGCCCATCAATCCATGTCATAGTATTTAAGCAATCGTGGCCTGGCTGCTACTCTGTGCATTCCGGATTGGATGACTATTTTGTACTTGGTGGTTATATCATATTTTTCGTTGTCACTGGAATCGTTGGAATAGTACACCAACTCTGCCTGTAGCACATCCGAAACGAACGACCAATTCGGGACCGAATCGATACTTCAAGGCGAAGTATCAGCGACATTGTCAGAGCCTTGTCCCGAAACCTCAACATTTTCTTTTGATTCTTTTCGCGGAGCCATGGCTGGAGATTGTGTTTTGTCTCTTCTGCGATAGAAATGTGTATACATACAGAAGTCAGCTGCTCAGAGATAATGTGCTCTGCGTAATATGAAATGCATTTTTTATAATGAACCACAACCCTTATATATATTTTAAAACTCGGTACCTTTCAGAGCAAGTCTGTCAAATCACATTTGGAAATAAATTTTGTCATAAAAATCCAATCTTATATTTATCAATTTACCCTATTTCCTCATTAATGTCATAAATTTTGGCAGTTTAAAAGTCAGTTGGCGTATGGAAAGAATAAGGCTACCTCGTGAATCGTGAAAGCATAGAAATGCGGGATATGTCTTGATTTAGCTTAATTAATCTGGTTTTACCAACGTTAATCAATATTTCGGTACTCGTTATATCGGGGATTTTATTTTAACACTTTGAATCTCTAACACCCGAGACTAGGAAGATCGATTTTGGTTAATAAAAAGGTAATCGTGATTTGGGGCTCGATTAATTTTATAATCATTATATTCTCCATATCGCGACTCGGAGCTTCGAAGATAAGTTTCTGGGAGATTTACATGCCGAGCTATGAAACCGCGAGATCGTGATAACATGACTTAATTAAAAGTGAAGATAATCTTGGGTTAAGTGATTGATTAATTACGTTATAACCGCATCGTGATTTCGTGAGTCGCGGTTTAGACGGTGTAACTTTCAAAAAGGACAACGTTGAGTGGCGAAATGCCGAGAGAATCTTTTACCACAGTTTATCTTTTACCTTTAACCTTGACATGGGTTACTCAAAAAAAGGACCTCGTGTTCTCGGCTATCGGGGCTATGACAATATTTTTTTGGGTTTGGCGAATGTCGAGGCGTGAAACCCCGACGACATTTAATCATGGGTTAGGGAAAAATTTACCCTCGTTACTGTCTTGAGTGAAAAATTAAAACGATTTCGTTGTTTCGTGGCTCGGGACGTGTGAAATACATGACTTATAGTATCTGACCTACGAGATCCCGAAGTAGAACAAAAGAGGAAACATTTTTACGAAAGGTAGGAATCATTTCGAGAGTATAATAATCATCGTTGCTCGCGTGATAAAGCTTCAGAGATCTCGATATCTTAGAGGGAAAAAATGAAAACCATCTTTAGATTTCAAGCATTAAAAATGAAATTTGTGATGGGCTAGAAAAACAAGGGCGGCTCCAACATAGGCTCCAACTAGGGATCCCGCCTTCCTGTGAGGCGGGAAGAATAGTAGACCACGTTCCAATATTGGGTAAATGGAGTCAATAGCTCGATCAGGCGAAAAGGTTCCCAAGAAGAGGGTATCGAAGGGGGAAAAAGTCTTTGTTCTTTACCTTGAAAAGCTTTTTTCAAAATCAGATACTCTTTTGAAACTTAGCTATAGTCCCTTTCACCACTTTCCTTTTCCTGCTACTAAATTCAGGTCTGCTTTAAGACAATCGAAACAGTCCGAGGAGATTCAACAGATCTTGCGGCTATCAGCTTGCATCAAAAGAATAAGATTATATTTTTTTAATTGGGAAGTCCCGTCTGAATTTGGGATGTGGATCAGGTTTTAAAAAGAATTGGTTACCAGAGTAGAGTGATATTCATGTATAGCAGCCTTATAGATATCTCAGATATTGCTTCACTGCCAGCGAGCCTGTTCAATACCCCAGTGAAGTTATTTGGCCCCTTTTTACTGAATTTCCTTTCACCACTTCGGAATATATTTATGCATTTAAATGCTAAGATGAGGGCAATCATTTCTGAATTTCCTTTCATCGTCTCTTGGACTAGGTGGGGGCAATCATTTCTGAATTTCCTTTCACCACATGTCTTATAATTTTCTTTTTTGAGCGCGAAGATGGGGGCAATCAGTTTGTATCATGGCTGATATCTGTGTAATATCTTGCATTATAGGTTTGTCAAGTCATGTTTTGATTCTATTTCTTTGATATTGGCCACCAATGACTATTTTGAGTGACATTCATCGAAGTTGTGCCAAGGGATGTTGTGGAACTCACACCACTTTCTGGTCTCTTTCTTAGGCGTCTTGCTACCCTTCTTTGCATGCGTCTTGGACTGTCTCTCTTGAGGTTGGCCTTCCTTGCTCTATCCCTCGTTCTATGAGTCAGGGTTTCCTTTTCCATGATTCAGTTGTAGAGTATTTTCAAACCCTAACTCCCACTTACTCTGATGCTTGAATTTCTTCTCAATTTTGATTGCATATCGATAAGCAACTCCAAATGAGGAGATGTCTAAGAAATCCATATTTTTTGGATGTACCTATGCAGAACACTATGATACATAAAAACCAGGTGTCACTCGAAGTCTTTGATACCCAGCTTTGAGCGTAAGGTATGAAATATGTTAGTGTACTATGGGAATGTTTGATCTCTTTTTTGACCTAGAGTCATCCATCTCATGTACTAGTCATCTTAGTTTCTGACAGGTAGAACTCCTCCTTTAGGGAATCTACAAAGGCTTCCCAAGTGGGTTCTCTCTTGAATGGTGTTGATTCATTTGCTTTGTACCTCTCTTGGTAACCTTCCCACCAAGCTCTAACATGGGGAAGGGATTTAAGGAGCGTGAAAGTGATCTTTTCATTGTTGGAAAAATTTTGGATGAAGTAATAACCTTATAGCAGATTCAACCATTTTTCTAGAGCATATGTATCTATTTGGCCTTCAAATAAGGGGATATCAAAATTGACTTGTACCTTGAAGGGTGTCACACCTACGAAATGGTTTCTTGTCGAAGATGCCTTGGTCATCGCCATCAGTGGTCTTCGAAAGATCTGAGCGAAGTTTTCTATCATATCGTTCCTCTTTCGCATAAGGGATTCCTCAAGAAACATATGGAAAGGATTTCCTGCTCTATCATGTCTCTTTTCTTCTTCCATGGGAGGTCTCTTTGGATAGTGATAGAGGTTTTCCTCAAGTGAAACTAGCTCGAGATACAAATCTCTATACCCTCACCTCGTCAGGGACCTGCTCTGAGAAATGAAAAGGATAAGACTACTCTGATACCACTGATCTGGATTATGCTGAGAATGAAATGAGACAAAACAAAAATATAGAAGAGAACATGGAAATATAGTGAAACCCAACTTATATTAATTAATAATAATAAGAGAGAAAAACAATGTAGAACACAAATTGGAAGAATGGGGTAGCTTATCTCTGAAAAGAAAAAGATGTTGGTTACGCTTCATTCGCAACAAGCTTTACATCACACTCCATTGCATGCTTAAAGGGCCTCCTTCACCTCAATTATATATGAGAGAGTGAGAGGAGAATAATTCCCATGATTCATGTGGGATAAATCGGACTAAGTTTATAAAATGTCATAGGCATGTAAAACACTAGGAATTCCCAGGCGTTCACCTATCCTAGTACTACTCTATCCCTATCGCACTTAACTATGGAGTTCTAATGCGATCAATTGCATTAACGCTATGTTGTAGGCATGTACATAAAACCACTAGGAAATCATTACATGATGTATGTAAATAACAAATGAAGATAGCATTACATTCCATTCCCCATCAAATGGGTGAATATCATGGTTTATCAAAACCATAGGCTCGAAACATTGATTCAGTGGAAAACATGGTTGGCCACCAACATCCACCTAGATCATTAGTGTTGATTTTAATGCATAGCCTGTGTGGAGAATAATCCCTATCGCTTGGGTTTAAAAACAAAGTTTTGAAGAAGAATATGGTTTGTCGCAAGATTTTAGCATTTGATCCGGAACACATTTGCTACAATCATTTTAAGAAGTATTCCAGTTGCAGAGAAGTGGATTACATTGTCTGATGAGGCAATTGACATGCCCTACTTCCATCATGTATTCTTGTAACTCAAAAATTGTGGAGGAAACAACAAAAACCATTACCTCTTTTCGTATTCATCCATTCTCACAAAAAACAATATTTTAACAACTAGATATGTAAGATTCCGCCCAGTGGGTCACACCCATGAAGATATAGATGGAACATATTGTAGGTTAATAGCTCAACTGAAAATACAAGATATATTATCACTGCCACATATCATGGAAAACTATAGAATAGCTCAAGATAAAAGTAAATTCACTCCATACATAATTGAGAAGGTTTATAACTTTAAGGACTTTGTGGGGAAACACTTATTAGATGGAAACTAGAAGATCATGGGTCTCAGAATCCCTCAATACTTTAAATTTGGTATGGTTGATGGCATCCCTATCATGCAATATAAGGAAATTGTTAGGGATGAGCATTGGTATCATTTCATAAATACATGGAAGAAACGTGCTAATGGCATGTTAGACTTGCCTAAAGGGGAACTTGCATTGTCACCATTCAAAACACTAAAAGACATGTAAGACTTGAAGAAAGAAATAAAGTCATATATTACTCATTTCAGTGCATCAATGGAAGATGGAGGGGAAGAATATTGGCTTCCAAAGATAACATATTGGGGAAAAAAATGGAGGCTTTAGATGTGCCCTTAGTTAATCAAGCAAAGCTAAGAGGTTATTTTTGGTAGAAAATGAGACAAGAATAAAACACTGACAATGATACTCAACAATAATCTTCTCTCGTGGATGATTACTTGATTCAAAGGGTCCCTACTATTGATGAATTAAATGTGGATTTTTCTTGTAACAATCCTACAGAAGACCTCGATCCAAGAAATAATGTGAAGAAAGATCGCATGCTCCTTGTGTTAAAATATTTGATGTGCTCATTTTACCATAGACAATATCACTATTGTCACCCAACCATAGGCATGCAGCCACCCCCGAGCACCTTAACCTTTGCTAGATAGAATGATTATGGAAAGACACACTAGAACCAATAGGCAAACCCTAGTTGCAACAGTAGCACGAGATGGAACCAAAAAAACCCATCCAACTACAACAACAACACAATACAAGGAGAGTGCACCTCCTCCAAGGGGAGTGCACAAGTGAGAGAGTCTCCACAAGAATAGAACAAGAAAAATACTCAACTGCAGTAGTTGTAGTTTCACCTTCAAGAAATCCACCAATATACTCCAAGATGTCACCAAGAATGCCACCAAGAGATACTAGAAGGTAGGGCGTATATCTTAGGCTAGATAGCGCTAGAGAGAGGGACCAAGAAACACCCCAAGAGATACACATTCCTTCCTTGCAACTATAGCTCCAGAATTGTACTATACTTTTCTAAGAGAGTGAGTGAGTGTGTACAAAATCATATTAAGCACCTCCTATTTATAGTCCTTCTTGTCACATGTCTAGGTCAAATTCTCTTTCTTGAGGGTAACACTTTACTATTATTTATTTTATTGAGCCGACTAGTCTTTTAGGGTTCTCACACATCTGTTTAAGGTTTCTCTTGCTTCCGGAATATTCTATTTTAGTCAAAGGTTACATATTGAGGCTAATATCTCCAGCAGCTATCATAATATCAACACTCCCTCCTAGCTAGGGAGGTATTCACTGTAATGGTCTCAAACACATCCATCCATTTCACATGGTATGTGCAAGGCTCACATAGTCTTGCAGACTATTCTGCAGGCAGCATCATCGTATCCACACAGGATATCTCATGATCACGCGGTTCAATTCACGAGCATCATCATCACTATCAGTATCATCTGGTAGCATCCTGGCATCAAAATATATCATCGTCTGCGTCATCTCTCAAGGCCATACTCCATCTAATTAATTGGGCATGATGTTGAATAAGTCATGTGTTGGACTTAGCGCACTCAACAGAGTGTCTCGCATAAGTCACTCACTCAACAGAGTGATGTAGGGACCAATCTTCCTATCCTGGTCACTTCCTGTGACACATGAAGAATGACTATCCCAACAGATGTTGAAAGCCACACCATGGGATACAAGGACCATTCTTCCCACTCTAGTCACTATTGTGAACTCAGGAAGAATGATTGTCGTGGACCATTTTCCCCCCTCTAGCCACTACTGTGAACCCAGGGAAAATGTTTGTCATGTACCAATCTCCCCACTCTGGTCACTACTGTGAACTCGGGGAGACAGACCATTCTACCTGTCTGGGAAAATCCCTAGGAGAATAGTTGTCCTAGACCATTCTACATGTTTGGGCAATGCCCCGGGAGAATAGTTGTCCATGGTACAACAACAATATCTTCCACATGGACCATTCTCCATTTGGAGAACGTTTGTCCACCAGCACACTGACTATTCATGATGCCATATATTAGCACTATGTCCAACCTGAACCATTCTCCATAGGGAGAATGTCATTCCAGCATGTCATTCTTGTACCAACCTCCCTAATCCGGTCACCATCTATTCCATAGGGGGCGGACCATTCATCATGATCAAGACACCATCTGTGCCACATGAGAATGTCAGTCATGGACCATTTTCTGCAGAAAATGTCAGTCTATGATATATCAGCACTCCCTCCCAACTAAGGAATTCATCTCCTCCTTTTCAACCAAGGGATGGTATCTCCATAAGTCCCAACTTGTCCCTCAAGTATGCAAAATTTATCTTGGATAGAGGTTTTGTCAAAACATCAGTTGTCTTCTCATCGGTGGAGATGTATTGGAGAATCACTTCTCCCTTCTGGACTTTATTACGGATAAAATAGTACTTGATCTCAATGTGATTTGACCTGTCATGGAGCACGTGGTTCTCTGAAAGCTTCACATTGCTCTGATTATCATAATATATCACAATCAAATCCAGCACTTGATCAAATAGTCCAGAAATCCAGCACTTCAGTACAAGCATCACAGTATGCAATATACTTTGCTTCTACAGTGTTGATTGCAACAGAGTTTTGTTTCCTACTAGCCCATAATATCATAGCAAAGCCCAAACTGAAACATACACAAAAAGTACTATTTTTGTCATATGCACTCCCTTCCCAATCTGAATAAGTAAATCCATGCAGTTGTACATCACTATTTGAGGCATATCTCAAACCATAATTTAGCGTCCCATGAAGATATCTCAAAATGTTCTTTGCAGCTATCCAATGTTCATGTCTAGGTTCCACTAGAAACTGGCTCAACATGTTCACAGCAAAGAAAATGTTTGGTCGGGTATTAACCAAATACATCAATGAGTCAATCAATTGTCGGTACAGGGATGATTCCATTGGATCAGAATCAGAGTCTCTCAGCTTCTTCATATATGTCACCATGGGAGTTTCCATGGATTTGCAATCCATCATCCCAAACTTCTGAAGGATCTTTACAACATACTTCCCTTACCCCAAGAAGATTTCACCACACTTCTGCCATACTTCTAGTCCCAAATAATAATGCATGAAACTAAGATCCTTCATATCGAATTCATAGGTTAACTCCCTCTTACATTGAATAATGAGAGGTTTTTCTCCTGTCATAAACAAATCATCAACATATAGTAGAAGGATCACATGTGCATCATTCACAACCCTGTAATAAAGGTTTGGATCAGCATAGCTCTTGGAAAATCCAAGTCTCATCAAGTAATTGTCAATTTGTGCATACCAATCTCTTGGAGCTTGCTTGATTCCATACATGGCCTTCTTTAATCTGCATACATGGGTTTCTCTCGGGTGTACCGCAAAACCTTGAGGTTGCTCCATGTATACTTCTTCCTCAATTACTTCATTGAGAAAAGTGGTTTTTACATCCATCTGATGTAAACTCCAACACATGGATGTTGCAAGAGATATTATGGATCTAATAGAGGTGTATCTGGAAACTGGAGAAAATGTCTCATCATAGTCTTCTCCCTCCTACTGGAAGAACCCTCTAGCCACGAATCTTTCCTTGTATTTATCGATACTCCCATCTACTGCATGCTTTATATTGTAAACCCATTTTGAAGTGACTATAGACTTGCTTTCAGTTCTAGGCACAATTTCCCAAACATTTATGGATTGATATTCTTCCATCATAGCTTCCTTCCATTATTTCTTCTTGACTGCTTCTTCAAAGGTGGAAAGTTCTACGTTGACAAGACTTGTCATGAGTGTCACATAACTAGAAAATCTTTTGGGCTTCTTTCTTTCCATGAAGGTTCCAACTTCTTTCTTTTGTCCTTGGGAACATGAATATAGACAGGACATCCAAAGATCCTCAAGTGTTCCACACTTGGCTTCTTTCCGGAGAAGGCTTCTTCTGGAGTCATGTTCTTCAATACATGATGAGGACTTCTACTCTGAACATATACGACTGTCATAGCTACTTCTCCCCATAGTAACATCGATAGATTTTGGTCATTCGTCATTTCCTTAATAGTTTCTTCAATGGATCAGTTCTTTCTTTCTGCTACACCATTATGTTGAGGATTGTAGGGAGTAGTGAGCTCCCTCTTAATCTTGACCTCTCCGCAGAATGTCTTGAAGTCATTCTCTTAGTGAGGAGGTTGAAATTGGTCCACGCACATCTTAGTGAACAATGTCCAAAAACGCATTTTTCTTTACACGCTTCCTTTAGAATTGGTACTTGGTGAGGTCACCAGCCTCACCACTTGATGGAGTCATCTTCTCTATGTTTGCAACTGTCATTGTAGCTCCTTCTCAGAGCTATCCCGTGTGACCTTCCTAGAACAAGAACAAAAAAACAAAAGTATTTCCAATAGCATTTTCATAAGAACATATCTATGGTAATAAGGATGGTAATCATCATAGAATTACCAAGGTGAAATGACCGGGAGAAAAACAAGAAATATCTCCTAAAGGAGATGTTAGTTCATTTTGAAAACAAGTGAAATAAGCATCTATATCAATAGTACTTACATGCAACCAAGTATACCTAGCACTAATAGAACCTTTCAAAGATTGTTGTCACAACTATATTGTTTACTTGTATTGTAGCAACTATCAAACTTGATATGTGCAAATTGAAACTTTAACAATTTGATCAATCAAACCTAGAACCTGGAGCCTCAACTGCTAGGGAGGGTGTGGTTGTTCCTCTGAATGTACTGAATCCAATATCATTGCTTGGACAAGGTCTCTTGTATGTCCCGTACAAAATCAATCATGCTTTGTTGGATGATATAACTTGAAAATCATATACAAGTGCATACCTTTGAAATTTGTAGCATTGTTCAACTTGTCTTCTAATCTGAAACTAGACACCATCTTGACAAGAAGAGGTTAGAGACTGAATCAAAAAGGCTCAATGATTGGAACAAGCTAGAAACCCTGAAATTTCAACTTTGACCACAAAAATCAATTTTGACCAAAATTCAACCTTTGACTTTGACTTTGAATTTGAATTTGACCAGTCAACCTTGACTTTGACCAAAAACTCAAACTTGATGTTTTTTTTTGCTAAGGGAACCAGAGGGTGTGTTGGGATAGGGTGCACTAGAATACCCAAAAATTAGGTCCAACGCTTCATTGAAAGTGCCCAAGAATTTAGGTTAGGGTTTGTTGCAACTGTAGAATCAGAAACCCTAGTTGCAATTGCAACTGGTGCTATAATGAGCTTGAAAAAGAACTATTGATCTACCTTCCAGCGGTTAGACTGTTCTGAAGGTAGTGTGGGCTCATAACCTGTTAAAATATTCAGTGTGCTCATTTTACCATAGACAATATCACTATTGTCACCCAACCATAGGCATGCAACCACCCCCAGGCACCTTAACCTTTGCTAGATATAATGATTCTGGAATGCCACACTAGAACTGACACATAAACCCTAGCTGCAGCGGTAGCACGAGATGGAACTAGAAAACACCATCCAACTGCAGCAACAACACAAGACAAGGAGAGTGCACCTCCTCCAAGGGCAGTGCACAAGAGAGAGAGTCTCCACAACCACAAAACAAGAACAATACTCAACTGCAGTAGTTACAGTTTCACCTTCAAGAAATCCACCAATACACTCCAAGATGTCACCAAGAATTCCACCAAGAGATACTAGAAGGTAGGGTGCATATCTTAAGCTAAATAGCACTAGAGAGAGAGAGACCATGAAATACCCCAAGAGATACACCTCCTTCCTTGCAACTACAACTTCAGACTTTCACTATACTTTTATGAGAGAGTGAGTGAAGTGTGTAGAAAGTGAGATCAAGCACCTCCTATTTATAGTCCTTCTTGTCACCTGTCTAGGCCGACTTCTCTTTTTGGAGGGTAATACTTTAACATTATTTATTTTATTGAGCTGACTAGTCTTCTAGGGTTCTCACACATCCGTTTAGGGTTTCTCTTTCTTCTGGAATATTTTATTCTAGTCAAACGTTACATATGGAGGTTAATACCTCTCACAACTACCATAATATCAACACATTGTACAACCAAGTGATAATAAGCCAATATTGTTAGGAAAGACATTAGGTGGTGTCTACAAAGATATAGATGATAATGAGAGATACTAGGTTCTAGTATAATGGTGGAAACCCAATGAAGGATATGTAGGTTGGGATAAAAGAAATTAAAGAGTGGTCAATTGGAAGAGATAAAGATGACATCATTGATGTGGATAACATTATATGGGCATAGAAACTATGAGAAAATGCAAAAGAAGATAAAGTAAAAATAAATGAAAAGGGAGATTTTCTTGCTTGTGTTTGAAGAAATATAATGAGTTTTTGGCTTTTGACTTGGAATGTGGTTTTTTGAGAGAAATATGTTTATATTATATGATGAACATGCCTTGAATATTATATTATGTGTTGAAATTATTTTAATATGGATTGTATGGGTTTATCTCTTCACATATGATGATTTAATAAAGTGAATGGTAAGTTTGCATCATATGTATGTGGTTTGGTCTAATAAAGAGCACACCTTTTTCTTCCAATAAAAAAAGAGTGGCTAATTATCTCACTATATTGCCTTTGCCTCTTTGATATCATCAACAATGTGAGAGTGAAAATAAAGTCTTCCAATAATTCTCATATTCAAATTCAACAAATATCTCATTGCCACATATGCATTATTTAGAATGCTAAAAGTCAATTCAACAACTCTATTCATGGGATATTAATTAATACTCCTAATTTCACTAGATATTGATAAATATCTCCCAAAATCATTTTGTTGAACCCCTTCCCAATAAAAATTTTCAATAAAAGAAACCCCTACTTTAACTAGATACCCCTTTTTATACTCTCAATACTTCTGAACCCCTTGAGATCCCACATCCTCCAATACGTGCAATATATTGACCTTATTTTTCACAAGTAAAAAAAACCCTTTATAAATGAATGTGATAAAATATTAGTCAACAAAGTGAAACTCCCCTATATTACAAAACAAATAATAAACATTTTCTTTGTGAAACACTGTGCCCACCTCCTCTTCTTTTATTCCCTGCTCCTCCTCCATTCCTTGAGGAGGCCAAATCATTTGAATCTAAAACCCAAAAACTATCTTAATCAAAATTCTCCTCGTAAAAAAAGTGTTATTGTAAAAATCTCCTTAGTTGAAATTTAGAACCATAGTTGCAATTATAAATTGTAGTTTTGACTATATACAAGCATTAAAACGAATATAAAAAGTATAAGAAGGATCTCTTTTATCCGGCACTTAGAAATGAACCAGCTCATTGAGGCGTATATGAGGTTAGTTAAAAACTCTAATAATATTTTGGAAATGTGTTAAATGGGAGGTTTTGGAGGAAATGTGTCGACCTGTGCATAAGAAGGATGATGGTAGAGACATTGGCCTCCACAAGCAACGTCCATAAATATGTGAACATGGGCAACTATGTGTAATTGAGGGAGACAAACATCAAAATATAACGCTCCTCTTTCACGTATTTGGTTTATCCATGACTATAAAAGCTAGGAAGAGGAATCTTGAAAATGTCGTGGTTACGTTATAATAATTGAGGGAGACAAACATCAAAAAATAACACTCCTTTTTCACGTATTTGGTTTATCCACGAATATCTGAGAGGAAGAGGAATCTTGAAAATGTCGTGGTTACGTTATAATACCACCCGCATCTATTTTATTTTATGAATTGGATAGTGGGAGACTAGCGAGCGGAAGAGAAAAAAATGACGTTTGGAATTTCAGAGCAAATAATATTCGTTTGTAAAATCCGTGACATAATGTGAAGGAAAGTATAAATTTAGAGAAACAATGGTGAGTTGTGGTGCGGACTTTAATAAGAAACATTCTATTATTGCGCTGCGGACTTTAATAAGAAACATTCTATGTACATATTGGGAGAGCAGCCCCCTAGCCTGGAGAGAGGTTGTTTAGGTTGTCCGATGCAACTGTGAATCCAAAATCATTCATATTTCAACTTCGCACGAACGTGTAAGCGACTACTTTGGCAATATTGCTCCCATCCGCTGCCGGAGTATACCTGCGACTACTAGGGCAATATTTCTCCCATCCGCTCCCGGAGTATCTCAACTCCCACGTACCTGTATAAGAGTAGGATTGAATTAATGGTTATTATGTGGTGAAGATGTAGATAATTAATGGCGAAGATGTGTATAATTACCTGCCAAGCATCATAGTGGTAGCCTGTGGATTAGTGCCAGGTGACAAAGCATGTGTGGATGCATCCACAACCCTCAAAGTATCGTCCTCAATTCCAATGAGTTGGTACTTTCGGTTGATGACGAGGTCAAATCTACATCCTCCATGGTAATGCCAGATCGTCTCCATCGTCTTCTTACAGAATTCTCCCATTGCTATGTCATCCATTAAATTATTGGGCAGTGATTGATCGTTATCGTCCTCAGCGTATACGAAGGAGCGGAGGGATTTGGACTGTCGAAGTATGCCGATCGTTCTCATAGCTCTGGTGCACACTGCCAAGTCCAAGGGATTGGAAAAATAGTTGAAGCTAACTGATGGATTGTCGCGGGGGTCATCCGTTTTGAGATATAGCTGTCCACTGGACAGAGGAGCTGCCACTTTCTCTGCGATCAATCCCATGTAGACCTTGACCATACCATGGGTGGAATTAGAATATTTCTTCGTCACCATGCTGAAGGACTCTATGTATGCTTCGTCATTCCCTGCTGTTCCTACCACCTGGGGCATCGAAAAGTGTACTGGGCGACGAGATATAATGGTGATGTTATTCCGAGGGTTGTCCACCATGCCTTTTCCCACACCGGGAAGGTCTAGAATCACAGGTATCCTCATGTTTTTCAGATGATCAGCCGGCCCTATGCCACTAAGAAGTAGAACCTGAGGGCTCCCTAAAGCTCCTGCGCTTAATATCACCTCGCTGCATCCACCGTTTAGTCTGCACAATGGACCATTTCGCTTCAGCAACGCTTCGAACGAATCACCGTTCCTGTCCATCAACTCCACTCCGCGAACTCGAGGCTTTGACAATAAATCTCGATATTCTTCTGTAATCATTTTGAGCAAGCATTTACTTATTACAAAATAGTAAAAATAAAAATAAAAAGAATCCCCAAAAATAATATGGTCAAACCTTTTGGATGAAAGGTGATTCCTTTAGTAGTGGCCCTGAGAAGAACGATGATATTATGAGGGTTTGCGTAATTGAGAAGATCGGCTGCCGAATGTCTTTTGTTATTGTGATCGAAAGTTGATCCGCTCATCTTGGTTCCTGGGACATGATTTAATGTGTAACCATTGTAGGGAAGCATTCCCACCTCCAAAAGACCCTTCATGAAGGCCGCTTGCCACTTGCGTAATTTATGTGAAGCTGTGCTGGTCACCACGCTTTTTTCGACCCATTCATAGGCATCCATCACTTGGCTCACATTCCATCCCATTGATACAATGTACGGAAGACTAGCTCTGCTGTAGAAACCAAAATTGAGAGCAGAGGAGCCACCCAGAACTCTACCGCGGACACCAGGAACTCCGTCTTCAGATACGAACTCTTGTGCTGGGGATCTGTGCTTGTCGCTGTTGGAAAGGCTGCTGAACACTCCCCTTGCATTCTCAATGTTCCAAACGCCGTAGGGAGACCCCCCTCTCTCGATCACCAAAACTGAGAAATTTGCAGAAAGAGTCGCTGCAATCGCACACCCTGCGGTTCCTCCACCCACCACGATGTAATCGTAATGCTTCCCTACTGCTTCCCTTGCGTCCTCCGTCATAAACGGATAACGTTTTCCTTCCCTTGCGTCCTCCGTCATAAACGGATAACGTTTTCCTTCTGCCCAAAACAAATCATTATCATTATTATTATCAAATCAAATAACCAAAAAACCAGTAAAGATGATAATTACCAGCTTCAGCGTGGGCGATAACATCAGAGCCTAGTTGTGAAACCACGATCAACAAATAAAGCAAAACAAATCTCTTTTGTTCGTTCTTTGATCTGTACATTGCTGACGGTTCCATGTACATCTTTCATCTGTACACTGCTGCCAGTTGCATGTACTGATCTCTGCAAAGATTGAATTATACCAGACTTGAAGTGTTCGTCCGCTTGTTGGGTGCCGGTTGGTGAATTCTACTCCAGAGTTGGTGCCTCTCTAATTGGAATTGGTGGGTAAGAAAAGACTATCAAAATAACACTGAATGAAGCGACCGTGTAGGTGACCACCTGGGTCAACCCCTGTGTATATATATATATATCGGGGAGTGTAAAATTAGGTCATTGCCCGTGGCATGCAGCATTTTCTACACCAACACCACCTAATACAGAAGTTTCATAATATAAACATTCCTAATACAGGCGTGTTATAACATAAACATGGGCATCATTTAATGGGATACATGATGACACAATTTGAATATGTCATTTTATCATACATATCAAGTTATAATAAAAGTTATTTAATATGATGTAATGGTAACTTTATAGTTTAAATTATTAAATATGAGAAAATGAGCACAAAACACAGGAATGGAATGTGAAAAGTTATTTCTTTAGAGCGATACAATTTACGCTTATGACCAGAAATACCATTTTAGTGAAAGTATTAAGTGCGGTTGAGACATTAACAGGTCAGTGTTTGAAGCGAGTATAGTGTTCGTCCGTTTGTGGGCTGCTTCGTCTTGTTCGTTGCTGTTCACCGCGCATATGCCTGTTTAATTTTAAATTTTACATAAAAGTGATGTTAGAGAAATTCTATTAATGATTAATATTAAAATTAAAATTAATTTTTTTCTATAATATAATATAAATTATAAAAAATAGTAAAATGATTCTATTAATAATATAGTAAAAGATATAGTCGATTTTCACTATAGTGTGTTACTCTCAAAAATGGATATACCATTCCTACACATGCTTCTAAGAAAGAGTACATATATTTATTTCCATTTAGTATAACATAAAATCAAAATAGCAATGTGAATAATCAAAAATGAATATACCACTTCTACACATGCTTCTAAGAAAGAGTACATATATTTATCTCCATTTAGTATAACATAAAATCAAAATAGCAATGTGAATAATTAGAATGACACCTAATCACATAAAATATGTGAAACAAACACAAGGTGAGGCTATGCTCACTTCTCTATTATTCAATGAAGACGGATTACATCTTTATATAGGAAAAGACTCTACCGAGTCGGTTACATGCAAACCAAAGACAA
>ML795715.1:194892-214495 GCA_009831015.1 Picea engelmannii | reverse complement strand
GGTACTTTGTAGCTAAAGCAATTAACATTTTGATAGTATTCAATTTAGCTACTGGTGCAAATGTTTCAGCATAATCAATACCTTCTATTTGTGAATACCCCTTTGCCACCAGTCTAGCCTTATACTTATCTATACTACCATCTAATTTAAATTTGGGTTTGTATATCCATTTGCATCCAATGGGTTTCTTATGTTTAGGCAATTCAGTCAATTCCCAAGTATTGTTTTTCATTATAGATTCATATTCTTCCTCCATTGCATTTCGTCATTCATCATGTTCATTAGCTTCATCAAAACTCATGCGTTCTATGACATTTGAAATGCTACTCATTAGGGCATAGTCTTTATACCTCTCAGGAAGTCGAATCTGTCTTGAAGATCTTCTCAACTGGTTATCTTCCTCCCCACTTTGTGAAGATCTATCTTCACCTCTAGGTGAACTGTGACTACTTGAATTGTCCATATCACTGAGTCCTTATTGTTGTTGTTGTTGTTGCTGCTGCTATCGTTGTAGGGATGGTTGTTGTTGTGTGGGTTGTTGTTGTTGTGTGGGTTGTTGTTGTTGCTTCTCTTCTTTAAATCCTTCATCGAGAAGTCTCTTCCATTCCTCATGACGGTTGTCGTCATGATTTCCTGCTTCCTGCTCATGGAAAAGTACATCTCTACTTGCAAATACTTTGTGAGTAACAGGATCAAACAGTTTGTATGCCTTAAATTCATAACAGTACCCAATGAAAATACATTTAGTGGCTTTAGCATCCAATTTCCTCCTATTCTCTTTTGGAATATGTGCAAAAGCCTTACACCCAAATACTTTGAAATTATTAACTGCGGGTTTGGAACCATACAAGGCTTCGAAAGGAGTAACATTATCAAGACACCTTGTTGGACTTCTATTCTTTAAATAAACTACAATATTTATGGCTTCAGCCCAAAATGCATTTGAGAGATTCTTACCTTTCATCATACTGCGTGCACACTCTACCAGAGTTCTGTTTTTCCTTTCAGCGACTTCGTTTTGCTGTGGAGTGTGAGGTACTGTAAATTGTTGTACTATTCCATTATCTTTGCAATATTTGTTGAAGTCCCCTGATTTATAATCTCCCCCTTGATCTGAACGGAGGATTTTGATGGATTTTCCTGTCTGCTTTTCCACCATGGTTCTGAATTCCTTAAAGTACTCGAAAACATCATTTTTTTGTCTAAGGAAGTAAACCCATGTGTATCTCGTGCAATCATCAATAAATAGAAGAAAGTAAAATGCACCTCCTAAAGACCTAGTCTACATAGGCCCACAAACATCAGTATGCACAACATCTAACACGTCTCTCTTTTTCTTATTAGGATTAGAGGGGAATTCATCTCTGTGCATCTTTCCTAATGCACATCCATGACAAGCAACCTTCTCATTCTTTAACATGGGAAGTCCTTCAACCATATTCTTTTTCTGTAATAACAATAAATCAGAATGATTGATGTGTCCATACCTTTGATGCCACAGAATCTCTGTTGGCATAGCTACAGAAGTCACTGCATGATGTGCTTTGCTGGTAACATCAAGTTTGAATAGACCTCCAGCTCTGACTCCCATTGCAACAGTTTGGAAGTGGTTCAACAGATCCTTCACTATGCAATAATTCTTGAAGAATTCAACCTTCAAGTTCTGATTTGTAATGGTGGACACAGAGATCAATTTTTTCTTTATTCCTGGCACATACACCACATTGCGAATGTGACGAATAGTACCATTCGGCAATGTCACATGATGTCTCCATATCCCTTGATCTGATGAGCGCGGTTATCTCCAAGATATATGATGGCACCATTCTGTGTTTCTTTAAAATTAACATACCAATTTTTATTACAAGTCATATGTACTGATGCTCCAGAATCCACAAACCAGACATCAGAATCATCTGTTTCAGCAGATAAAGCAGCTTTAGACACAAACAGCCTAAGATCTCGTGAGTCAAAATTCGGGGGTTCATCAATATCATCACTAGCAATAAATAATCTGAGATCTTGATTTGAATATTTTTCTGCATAATGACCTGAATGTGTTCTAGGTTTATTCCTAGCCTCATCACTTTTCTTCTTATGACAGTCTTTAACCATATGTCCAGGTTGACCACAATAAAAACAACCCTTTGACTCATTCCTATCAGATTGCATACCTTGATTTGGAGATTGTCTTCTCTGCGATGAACTGCCTCTCCGCCATGAACCGCCTCTCTGCCATGAACTGCCTCCTCTGCCTCTTACTCCTAATCTCCCTCTCACAGATCTATTATTTGACCACATTGCCAAATCTTTACTATGAGGCTTCAGATTCCCGCGCCTCTCTTCCTCTTGCAGCAAAAAACATGTCAGTTCTTCAAACGTAGGAGGTTTCTCCCTTGTTGCAAGATCTGTTATGAACATATGATAATCTTCTAGCATACCATTTAAGGTGATAGTGACCAGATCAGTGTTGGAAACAGTTTCCCCTATATTTACTAGCTTGTCTTTCACCTCTTTAATGCGACCCAAAAATGAACTAACAAATTCATTTCCATCCATCTTAATGCATAGCAATTTAGTTTTCAGGAACAAAATGTGATTTGTGTTGCTAGTTCTATACAATGATTTAAGCGTTGTCCATGTTGCAGCAGAAGTTGTAGCTTCTCTAATATGTGGAATTATGTTATCTTTAACAGACATGTGTAACAATACCTTTGCCTTGTTTTTGTGCTTCTCCCAATCTTGGATTTGTGCTACTGTCGCACCTGCAGTCGCATCAGATTTCAGTTCATTTCCCTTCGCAATGTTCCAGACACCATAGCCTTCCATGAGCGTCTGCATCTTGAATTTCCAGTTAATGAAGTTCGATCCATCTAACTTGTTGTCTTCGTTGAGGTAGGTCTCTACCAGCGGATTCGCCATCGCTGCAATTTAGTCTCTACAAGTAAATCACCAAGGATATGCAAATTTATGTCACTCTGCCTTCGAATACCACCGATTCGTCTCAATCTTGACTCTCAGCTTTCTTAAGAGAAAACTTCAAAAACAAAAATCCTTAACATCACTTTATATATAAAAATAATATATAAATTTCACATGCATCCACTTGAAATCCACTTTAAATACACATGCATAAACTTATAACTCCCTCTTCACCTTTTTATATAAAATATATCCACTTTAAATAATAATAAAAACTTATACCTCACTCACAAAGGTAAAGTTGAAACCTTCTTTTTGAAAAAAAAATCAAAATTCACGATTCTAAAATATATATATCCCCTTTCTCATTTGCATGCACTTCACAAGTCGTGACACTCTTTTTAAAAACTCACGCAATCCTCAAAAACCATGCATGCCAAGAAACTCACGCATACTTTGATTATGCATGCTCCAATTCTCACGCAGCAAAGTTTCTTCATGCACCTTTCAACAAAAAGAACAAAGGGCTGCATGTAAATGAATTAAACGTAGTTGCAATACACCAGCAAAATAAACTCTCATGAGCTCACTCTTCCACGTGATTTCAAGCTCACGCGGTATTTCACAAATGCAACAGACAGATCTCAAAAACTCACGCGTCCTCTTTTTATCCAGCAATATAGGTTCGCACCCTACCAGAGGAGAGACCTGCGAACCTCTAGAATTTACGCACCTCACTCCTGTGGCTCTGATACCAAGATAAAATATGTGAAACAAACACAAGGTGAGGCTACGCTCACTTCTCTATTATTCAATGAAGACGGATTACATCCTTATATAGGAAAAGACTCTACCAAGTTGGTTACATGCAAACCAAAGACAACTAGACTCTTAACTATGAACTGACTCTTAACACGCCTACAACTGACTCTCACAACTGAAGCTTACAACTGGTGCTTACTCCATTATTTCCAAGTTAATCCTCATCTTTATATTGTCTATCTATATAGATGGATTCAGGTTGGTAAGTTCTCTATGACATAGGATTGATTGTCTTGTTGTACCTAATATAGAGGGCTTAGATTAGTGCACCATACTTTTTGTTTAAAAGTTTTAGTTTTTCAAGAATGACTTTTTGTTGAGATCCATGTTTTTCATGGATTTAGTTTATCAATAGAAATTAATTTGCTTATAGTATTTGCTTATGCAAAAGATTAAAAGATCGTGCAAAAAATCCATGTCAAGGATCCATTCATGACTTTAGAATTAATATCTTTAAAGGGGATAGGACTGTGTTTCTCTCTCAATTTTTCATCAACTTTTTCCACATCAATGTTAATGTTTTGTAGGAAATTCCATATGCTAACACATTCTTGCATCTTATCCTAGCCTCCTTTTCCGCTTTAGTAGGCTTGTGTGGTTTCTTGTCTAGTTTGAGCCTCCTCTATTTGGTTTAGAGGAATTGTTGCCACCTATTACCAATTTCCTTTTGTGAAGCCTCTCACTCATGCTTGAACATAGATGTTATACCTTCCCCCTATCACTTACAGAGAGAATTGAAGGATGTTTGGGAGCCTTGTTTCATTTTTTTTTGCACCTCATACCTCATGGTTATTGCTAATTAGATTTTGTAGAAGAAGGGTTTCTTCAAGGGGAAGTGCCTCAACATTCACCTACTCCTTATGTAACATGTGGCTTTTGAATATGGGAGACCACTATTTAATGGTGGGCACCATTTTAGCATGTGAATATATTCATAGCCATAACCACAACTAGATAGAACAAGAATAAGGGTTCTAAGCTTAAACCTCTTCCCCACACCTCGAGAGAAATCAAAAAAATGCATAAGAAAACCAAAAGAATAACCATATAAACCAGCTAGCAATGCTTTTTTACATGTATTTCTCACTAAACATTTGTAAAACCTCTTTCAAAAATCATTACCAAGAAAAATACATTGATGTGATTTTGTGCAAAGTTATTATCATCATCATAAGTGGATTAAGTGCCTAATCATTTATAGAACTAAGGCGGAGGGGCAAAAAAACTAGTCCATCCTTCTTCCCTTATTCACATGCATCATTGTCATTAATTAAATACCGCTTTAGCCTTTCATCACCTTAGACCCTTGCCTCCCTTACACTTTTAATTAAATACCACTTTAGGGTTTCAACACCTTAGAAACTTGCCTCCCTTACACTTTATATGGATTAAATGGTATAAATATTTGGAAGAAGTGGAATTTAAGATAATTTTAGTTAAAAAATAAATCTTATAAATATTTGGAAGAAGTGAAATTTGAGATAATTTTAGTTAAAAAGTAGGAAAGGATAGTTAAAAAGCATTACGAAGAAACATTGTGGCATTGTGAGTTGCAACTTGCATGATAGTGGAATGTACCGTATCAATAATTGAAAGAGGAAGAGTTTTAGTAAACACGCATTACGAAGAACTAGTGTAAGTGGAAACTTCCATGATAGTGGAATGTACGGAAGATTTTGAGAGAATAGTGGAATGTACATTGTGAGTTGCAACTTGCATGTTAGTGGAATGTTGCATAATACAAGAGTGGGCTACAATACACGGGTATTTCAATATACATTCAATTCTATATTTGTATGGAGTATCAAATGTCTATGCGAAGTAGAACTTTACGTTCTTGAGAGTATTAAGCTTTAATTGTCAGACAGTTGGCTTACGTTGATGGATAGTTGGTCTGGATTGTTGGTTTTCATTGATGTCAACCCTTGGAGAGTGATATTGTAGATTGATGTCAACCCTTGGAGAGTGATATTGTAGATTTATGTCAACCCTTAGTGATTGATGTCAACCCTTGGAGAAGTTTGATAGTGAATTATGGTAGCACAAAGGCATGGGTAAGGGATCTGAGTCTGTTTGAAGTTTAAATGAATGAAGATAAGTGAATTTACAGGTAAGACTATTCTAGATGGATAGTATATGTCATGCCATTTTCGATGATATGTGGAATGTCAAATAACTCCCCACGGTTAGAGAGTTATGGTCATATGAAGTTGGAGAACCCTCATGAGTTATCTAGAAGCCCCTAGAAGGTCAAAGAAGTCAATTATTCTACAAGCTCCTAGAAGAAGTGTACTAGACAAATTGATGGTAACTAGGAGTTAATCATGGGTATAGTTGTTGCATTAAGAAAATAATTAAAGATAAATTAGTTGCAAAACAAATTTGTGAGTTTGGTAATTATGGTAAAGTAGTTGTGATGAGAAGGTTGAATAGTCAAAGTGGTTGACGAAGAAATAAATTAAATAATAAAGTGGTTGCAACAAGAAGTTAGTTAAGGCAAAGAAGTTATGATAAATATAAATTATTTAAATAATAAAGTAGTCAAAGTGGTTGCAAGAAGTGGTGAGTTTACTATTTATGGATAAGTCAAAGTGGTTGCAAACGAAATTAATTAAATAATAAAGCCAGTTGCAACTAGGAGTGGAGAACTTACTATTTGTGGAAAGTGGTTAAGTTAAGTGGACAAAGTCGTTAAGTTAAGTGGACAAAGTGGCTAAGTGGACAAAGTGGTTAAGTGGACAAAAGTTGATACTTCTAGAAGAAGTTACTTAGAGAGTATAAATAAGAGAGAAAGGGTCTCCCATTAGCACCTATTGAATACCATTGAATATCTATTTTGTGAAAGGTTATTTGGGCAGGTATTATTGACAGAGAAAAAGTGCGGCAGGAAAAGTGTGGTAGAAAAATCATGGCAGAAAAAGTATGGCAGGAAAATCGTGGCAGGAAAAGTGCTACCGAAAAAGTGCGATAGAAAAATCGCGGCAAGAGAAGTGCGGCAAAAAAGTCGCAGTAGGAAACGTGCGGCAGAAAAATTGCAACAAGAAAAGTGCGGCAGAAAAATCGCGACAGCAGAACGCTACAAGAAGAAAAAGGTATGGTTTTCATATGTGTAGTGTTGAATCTGTGAATCTGGTTGATGGTTTGACTTGTAAATTTGTTGGATTCCCTCTTGGAAGTTTAAGGCTTGATGTAGAGTTGATATGAGGTAGATCTACTGAAGTTTAGTATTGGTTCATGTTTGAGGGATTTTGGTTGAGATATGTTGTTGAAATTATTGGTACATATAGAGGTTGTATAATAGTGAGTTTGTGGCACATGGTTGATGGGAGGATTTATGGTATTTGATTTCTAGAGATATCTTGTTGGTTATCTTTGTATAATGTTGATGTACATGATTGATGTGCATTGTTGGCACATGGTTTGAGTGATATTCTTGTGATTTTGGGTATGAGATCTATGTCATCATATCCGATATATTGAGAAGAGTATTGGTACATGTTGTTGGTGTATTTAGTTTTATTGGTACTAGCAAGCCACAGGTACAGTTTGGTTACAGGACAGTGGCATGGGTTGATTACAGGTCAGTGGCACATATTGGTACAGGTTTACAGTATTATATCTCACAGTGACAGTGTGACAGTAGTTCCATAATTCTACTTATATTTCAGGGCGGTTGGACGGGGCAAGGATAGGTGGTTGTAGCCACCTTCCGGTTGTAGCAGGAGAACATAGGGGGTTGTAGCCTCCTTCTGGTTGTATCCAAAGAATTGGGGAGTTGGATCTTCCCTCGGGTTGTACCCTGAGAAACTAGGGGGTCGGATCCTCCTTTTAGTTGTAGCTAGAGAATTGGAAGTTGGTGCTTCCTTGAATGTAATTCTTGACATATAAGAAAAGAATTTTGTGGTTTTCTCCCGCATTGGGTTTCCAGGTAAATATTGGTGTATTGTGCATTTTGTGGATGTGTTTTTTATTGTTTTTTATTGTTTTTTATTGTTTATTATGCACTGATTAATGTTAATGCTTATGATAAAGTAACATATTGATGATAAACAGATGAACATGGTTGAATAAGTAAAAGAATATACTTTTTGGTTTAAAGGATTAATAATTGGTATAATTTCTCATTATTGATTCACCCCCCCTCTCAGTAATCCAACAATTGGTATCAGAGCAGGTTCCTTCAGGAAATAGTTTAACCACTGGAAGGAGATCATGGATTATTCTGAGAATGGAGTACCATTGTTTATTGGTCAAAATGCTTTAAAGTATTAGATATGGAGCAGAAGGACGAAATTATTTTTAAAGGAACAGGGGTATGATATTTGGCAATCAGTTGTTACAAGATATGATACTTCAAAAAGGGAAAAGACTACAACAAAGAAGAAACTAAAACGAAATAACAAAATTGTAATGGATTTCATTTAGGAATGACTATATGATTCAGTAAAGGAAAAAGTGGGTAAATGTTCATCACCTAAAGAACTTTGGGATAAGTTACATAATATATATTCTTCACCTATCAAAGAGTCAGAGAATGTCAAATAAGATGAAGGTACAGATCAAGAAGAAATATGTTCATCGTGTCAAACAGATTCAGAAGATGAAGAGTACATAATCAACAGAAGTATGTTGTTTTGCTTTAATTGTGAAAAATTCGGACATCTTGAAATGGAATGTCATGAAGGAAATGAGATAGAAAAACTAATTGAAATAGAAGACAATTATGAAGCAGAATTGATCAATGTTTTAGATGAACTAAGAAAAGAAAGAGAAGAAAACAATTCACTCAAGAAAGAATTGATGAAACAAAAGGAAAGTGTTCACATTTTTTAAGAAGCCCAACATGTCATCGAGAAATTAAGAACTCTGATAGAAGAAGCCAGAAAGATCGAAGAAAATCTTGAAGATCAAAAGCAGTATTTGGAAGCCATCATAGCAACACATAAGGAAGAAGCAAAAATGAGAGAGAAGATATTGACAAATCATCTTAAGGAAATAACTAACGATCTAAACCAGCTTGAAGCAGAATAGATATAGAATATAATAGATACAGTTGTAGAGCCAAAGCAGAGGCCCAAGTGGGCATAGACTACTCTTCAGGATGCAGGGGATCTCGTTGGTGATCCAGTCGATACTAGGAGGACTCGATCTGATTTTGAGTAGCCTCATGTTGCACTCACTACCACTGAACCATTGCCCTCCAGGAATATTTTCTTGGTTCAGTCTTCAGATCCACAGTCTTATGGCGAGGTTGTTGGAAATCCATTTTGGGAATCCTCCATGCAGGAGGAGTACAACTCCCTCCTCGAGAACCAAACTTGGGATCTGGTTCCCCTTCCTTCTGGGAGGAAACTTGTCAGATGCATATGGGTCTACAAGACCAAGAGTGTAGTGGATGGACAGATCAGCAGATACAAAGCCAGGCTTGTTGCCAAAGGCTTTCAGCAGGTTCATGGTATTGACTATGATGAGACCTTCGCTCCAGTAGCGAAGATGGATTCCATACGATTGGCATTTTCCATTGCGGTAGCCAAGGGATGGGAATTCCATCAAATGGACATGAAGAATGCATTTCTTCACGATGATCTCTCTGAGGAGATATACATGGAGCATCCCTAAGGATTTATGCAGGACTCATCTTTGGTCTGTCAAATGAAGAAGTCACTTTATGGCCTCAAGCAGGCTCCGAGGGCATGGTATGCCAAGATGGATCTGATACCATGTAAATGTGTTGAACCTACACAGAGCGGATCTAGATAAACAATAATACACACATTTGAAGAGAGAAAAGGAGAAAGAAGAAGAAGGAGAGAAAGATTGAAATAATTCTCATTAACCGTTGTGAATAATGAATAATTTACACATGATATACTCTGTATAAATCAATGAGTTCGACTTGAGGATAACCAATGCACCATAGTGGTGGTCTAGAGTGACCTAGACACACACCAGTAGTTATGGGAGTGAACTACCACCTATTCTAGTCTCTCAGACAGTTACGGGAGTGAACTACCACATAGTTGAGTTAATTGGTCAACTAGTCTTCAGTTAACTGACTGAACAGAGAGTAGTGAGGATTTAACTCAGGGAATCAAGGCTAATGCGCCACTCTGGTGATGATACCAAGGAAAGGTCGAATTAGCATGGTGATGATCCCAATGTTGCATGGTGACAAAACCAATGCAGCATCTAAACTCAACTCAACTAGTCAAACTGAAGTGTTAACTGAAAGAGAATATTCTCCAAGTGGAATATTCTCTCCTAAAATATAGGAGACTAGATAATGACTAATTATGACTAATAAACAAGGAAAAACCTTAGGAAAAAGAAATCCTAGGTGTGTGTGAACTTACTCCAACACCCCCCTTGAACATCACTATGGTGAAAATAGAGAATGGGTCCCGGCAATGAGGCCATGTTAGGTACCCAAATACAAAAGATACACTGAAAATAAAGTGAGGAAAGAGGGAAAACCTCATGGGAAGAAACCCCCCTCAAGGTACAATGTATGTAAAAATAAGAACTACAGTTGCTAGGCAACTGTGTCCTTCACTCCAAGACGACTTCGCAAGTAATGGAACTTCTTCTTAGTGAAGGTCTTGGTGAAGATGTCTGACGTCTGTTCTGCTGAAGGAAAGAACTGTAACTCAATGATCCCCTCATGTACTAAGTCCTGAATGTAGTGCATTTGGATCTTGATGTGCTTCGTCTGCTGCCTCTAAACTGGATCTCTGCAGAACTTCAAAGTGCTCTGGTTGTCACACCAGATGACGATCGGTCGATGAAACTGAATGCCCAACTTAGTGAGAAAATGTTGTAGCCACATAGCTTGAATTGTTATGTTAACTACCCCTTTGTACTCTGCCTCGAATGAAGATAGAGCAATGGAAACTTGCTTCTTGCTCGACCAACAGATAGGCCTGGAACCAAGACTGAGTGAGTAACCAGATGTGGACTTGCGATCAATGTTATCGCCAGCCCAGTCGGAATCAGTAAACTCGATGAGATCTGATGTAGATTCTATTGCATAATGAATCCCAAAGGTGATGGTGCCCTGTACGTATCGAAGGATACGCTTTGCAGCTTTCCAATGTAGATCACGTGGCTCCTACATGAACCTAGAAACTGTGCCAACTGTATATGACAGGTCTGGTCTGGAGTGTGTGAGATACAACAAGCTCCCCACTAGTTTTTTGTACAGTGTGTTATCAACTAGTGGAGTCTCCCCGCCATCCTCAAGTTTGGTTCCTGATAGGAAAGGAGTCGGAGCAGACTTACAGTCTGTCATGTGAAATCTCCCAAGGAGATCTCGTGCATACTTGGCCTGAGACAGTTTGATGTCTGATGCATCCTGACTGATCTCGAGTCCAAGGAAGAAGTGTAGCGGACCCATGTTCGTCATCAAAAACTTGTCATGTAGAATCCTCTTGACTGCAGCAATCGCTGAAGTCGAGCACCCAGTGATCAACAAATCATCAACATACAAAACTAAAAGTGGAAGGGAATCAGCCGTCCTAAGCATGTAGAAATTCGGGTCTCATTTACAATGTACAAAGTTCTGTGACAACAGGTAGGAATCCATCTTGGCATACCATGCCCTTAAAGCTTGCTTAAGGCCATAAAGTGACTTCTTCAGTTGAAAGAGCAAAGATGAGTCCTGCATAAATCCATGGGGTTGCTCCATGTATATCTCCTCAGAGAGATCATCGTGAAGAAATGCATTCTTCATGTCCATCTGATGGACTTCCCATCCCTTGGTTGTTGCAATGGCAAGTGCCAATCATATGGAATCCATCTTCACTACTGGAGCGAAGGTCTCATCATAGTCAATACCATGAACCTGCTGAAAGCCTTTGGCGACAAACCTAGTTTTGTATCTGTTGATCTGTCCATCCGCTGCACTCTTGGTCATGTAGACCCATCTGCATCTGACAAGTTTCCTCCCAGAAGGAAGGGGAACCAGATCCCAAGTCTGGTTCTCGAGGAGGGAGTTGTACTCCTCCTGCATGACGAATTCCCAAAAGGGATTTCCAACAGCCTTTACATAAGACCGTGGATCTGAAGATTGAACCAAGAAAAGATGCCTAGAGGGAAATGGTTCAGTGCCAGTGAGTGCAACAGGAGGCTCCTCGAAATCAAATCGAGTCCTCCTAGTATCGGTTGGATCACCAATGAGACCCCCTGCATATTGAAGAGTAGTATGTGCCCACTTGGGCCTCTGCTCTGGATCTACAACTGCATCTGGATGCTCTGCCTCTACATCCGACTATACTGACTTTGAATCTTAATCATCTGAGTCCTATGAATCAAAACTCTCATATAAAGAAGAATCGGCATGTGCATGCTCATCATCTCAGACAGGTAGAAGAGTGAAGGTGTCTGCATGCGGCTACAGAGGTACATGCGAGAGACTTTCCTCGAATTGGACACTGCGCTCAATAATGAGCCGGTCCAAGGAAAGATCAATAAGTCGATATCCCTTCACACCGTCGAGATATCCAACAAAAATGCACTCAGTGCTATGTGGATCAAGTGCCTTCCTCTTTTCAGAGGGAATCCTAGCCCATGCACGTGAACCAAAAATGTGAAAGTGGGCCACTTCTAGTTTGAAGTCGATCCAAGCCTCGTAGGGGATCTTATCCTTGACAAATCTATGAGGAGATTTGTTTTGAATGTATGTTTCACAGTTAAGTGCTTCGGCCCATAGTCTATGTGGTAGTGACTTTGCATGCAGCATGCAAGATGTCATCTCCTTTAGAGATTTGTTTTTCCGCTCATCAACTTCGTTTTGCTACGGAGTATAGGGAACTGTGTGCTTCAACTGGATCCCTGCCTCATGGAAAATATTATGGATCTCATGATTTACATACTCTCCTCGATTATCAGTTCGGAGGACTTTGATCTTCTTTCCGGACTGTGTCTCAACCAGGGCTTTGAAATCTTTGAGGTGTTGAAAGACCTCAGATTTTTGCCTGAGAAAGTAGATCCATGTAAACCGTGAGAAATTGCCAACAAAAATGAGAACAACCCTCGCTTTGTTGATCGATGGATGCGTAAAAGGACCCGTGAGGTCACTATGGATCATATCTAAAGGTGCATAAGCTCGCTGAGACTTTCCCTTATCGAATGTCTCTTGAGGGTGTTTTCCGAGAACACATCCCTCACATACTCCCTTGGAGAAATGGATGTTTGGTAGACCATCAACTAATATTTTCTTGCTAAGTTGTTGCATGTATCTTAAATTCAAAAGTCCAAACCTTCTGTGCCATCTCCTACTACTTTCATCAGCATGAGTAAGCAGTAAAACAGAATCAGGTTCAATGAATTCAAAAAATGTATACAATCTAGACTGATGATTTACCTCACCATTTGCAACTCTGGAGTTGGTTTGCATGTCGTAGATGTCCATGGAATTTGGTGTGAATATGACTCTCTTTTTGGTGTCGTAATTCGTCATCTGATACACAGATAGAAGGTTGACAGAAAGCTTGGGAACATGCAACACATTCTCGAAACTTTCGTTGGTGAGTTCAATCCTTCCTTTGTCGGTGACTTCGACAGAAGAGTTGTCCCCAATCAAAATGGGAGGACATTTGCATGCATCCAAAGAATAATATACTACTTTTGAGGCAGCCATGTGATGTGATGCTCCTAAATCAATGATCCAAGCATCGGGAGAGGAGTTGATGGCAATCAAGGCATGGCTAGAATTGTCTTTCTTGGAATTCAGATCTTTTGTATTCTTCTTCTTGGCACCCTCGGGGATGCGATCTCTAAGGTTGTTTTGTTGAAGTATTTGAGACATCAGATCTATTTTGTTTTTCATGCATGTGGATTCCGAATGGAATCCTTTGTGACAGTATGTGCATTTATCCCCTTTTCTTCCCTTTTCTCCTTTGGATCCGGAGGCATCGGTGAAAGGTTTTGTGTACCCTTCCTTCTTCGAATGTGCATGAACTTTCCTTTTGTCTTTATATTTATATTTCTGATATTTGTGGCTACCATCATGCACAGTGAGTGCATGCGCCCTTGGGACTTTGATTGTGCCCATGTTGATGAGCTTGGTTTTCTCTTGTGTCAAGGATTCGATAAAGTCCTCGAGAGAAGGCATCTTCCAGGTGGCTCCAGAGGCGAATCTAACAGTATGGAATGTGGATAGGAATACAGATAATTGAGGACCAATCTTGGAGAGAATGGTGAGAACCATTTGTTTCTCCTCCTTCGATTTTTCAACCCCGCAAACTTTGAGTTGCGACAGTAAATCCTTGAATTTTGTAAAGAAATCTTGGATATTCTCAAAGATTTTTGGATCCAATGTAATCAATTCCACCTCCAGCATGTGTCCCCTTATCTCATAATGTTTTCCAAAGATCCCTTCCAAGATGGTCCAGGATTCATTGGGAGTCTTACAGGAAGATATATGAAAAAGGAGATTGGGAAAAATAAGACTGCAAATTGTTCTGAGTGCCTCATCCATGCGATTTAAGTACTTGGATTTTTCTATTGTTGATGTCGGCTCTGTATTTGTATTCATGGTTAACCTATACAACCCTCTGGATCGGAGATGTATGGTTATTTTCTCCTTCCATGCAAAATAGTTGTAAGGTGTAAGAATGAATTCTTTTTGGATTTCCATCTTTTCGTTGTCTTCAATCTTTTGTACCTGCAAAAAAAATTGGTGTAGATTTTTCTTAGCAGTCTGTCGGCTCTGATACCATGTAAATGTGTTGAACCTGCACATAATATATCTAGCTAAACAATAATACACACATTTGCAGAGAGAAAAGGAGAAAGAAGAAGGAGAGAAAGAATGAAAGAATTATCATTAATCGTTGTGAATAATGAATAATTTACACATGATATACTCTGTATAACTCAATGAGTTCGAATTGAGGATAACCAATGCGCCACAATGGTGGTCTAGAGTGATATGGACACACACCAGTAGTTACGGGAGTGAACTGCCACCTATTCTAGTCTCTCAGGCAGTTACAGGAGTGAACTGCGACCTAGTTGAGTTAACTAGTCAACTAGTCTTCAGTTAACTGAATGAACATAGAGTAGTGAGGATTTAACTCAGGGAATCAAGGCTAATGCACCACTCTGGTGATGATACTAAGGCAAGGTCAAATTAGCATGGTGATGATCCCAATGTTGCATGGTGACAAAACCAATGCAACATCTAAACTCAACTCAACTAGTCAAACTGAAGTGTTAACTAAAAGAGAATATTCTTCAGGTGGAATATTCTCTCCTAAAATATAGGAGACTGGATAATGACTAATAAAAAAGGATAAAACTTAGGAAAAATAAATCCTAGGTGTGTGTGAAGTTACTCCAACATTTTTAAGAAGCCCAACAGGTCATTGAGAAATTAAGAACTCAGCTAGAAGAAGCCAGAAAGATCGAAGAAAATCTTGAAGATCAAAAGCATTATTTGGAAGCCAACATAGCAACACATAAGGAAGAAGCATAAATGAGAGAGAAGATATTGACAGATCATCTTAAGGAAATAAATAACGATCTAAACCAGCTTGAGGCAGAGTTTGGTCAAGAAGAGAAAGGACTTGAAGAAGAAATAATTACATTAAAAATCTAGCTTGAAGAAGCGAAGAGAACAAAATAAGTCATGAAGTCTCAGATAATTAAGAAAGAAGAAGAGGTTGAGAAGCTTGAATAAGAATTTGTCACATTGAGAAGTAAAATCACCAAGAACGTTGAAGAGATAGAAACATCTGCATCAGTTGTAGAGAATGAAGAGAAGCACTCGAGTTTGCTAGAAAAGAGCAAAAGTTATGCAGAAGTACTCAAAAGAATGAATCATGGTCAATTAGAATCTAAGAAAAATAATAAAGATACATCTTCAAGAAGACCATACATGTTCAAGCCACAAAGAAGCTTCAATCATGATCATGATTAGTCAAGGAAGGAATTCAGAAGGATTACACCACAAAGAAGATCATTCACTCCCAGGTATGTAAATTTATTTTATGGTCATTGTTTTTATTATACTAACTTTGGACATAAGGTTGTATATTGCAGGGATTATAAAGAAATGTTGAAGCAAGAAATGTTTATGTGGCCCCACGTAACATTGAATGTTACGAATGTCATAACTATAGACACATATCTCGTGATTGTAGAAGCGTGATCGATACTTCCATGAAAGAGAAAAGTAATATTAGATATAAGAAAGTATGGATAAAGAAATAGGAAGAACATGTGAACAAAGACCACGTCTCAGAGATCGCAAGATTGGCAATAAAACGAGATGAAGACAAATCTACAAAGAAAAAGGAAGATGTCAGATACAGAAAGGTTTGGAAAAGAAATGGAAGAAAAGAAGGACATGTAAATAAAGAATAGGTTCAAGAGATTGTACTTCCAGGTATTGTAGTGAAATATGAATCCACAGAAAGATAGAAAGAACTCATATTTCAGAGAGATGATGAAGATGATGATGACTTTACATTAGAGCAGGAATTGTTTTAAGCCATATGTCTTAAAGACTCCCAGGTAAAATGAATATTGGATAGGGGGAATCTATGTGGTAGCTGAGACATACCAGAGAACCATCCTTTGAGCATCTTTCAAAGTTTGAGTAGATAAATTCAAAGCAGTCAGTTAACAAAAGTACAGTATGATAGATTGATCAGTTGCAGTAGTGAAGACTTCGCGATAGTACAGTGACAGATGGGTTAGCATTATGGAAAATTGTGTAGTAGAGTCTTGGAAAGTATGGACAGAGATGGATTCGTAAGAACATTTAGCAGGTTTGGACAGATATATGACAGTGGACGAGAGCATGGATTCATAGATTGGTTCAGAGAGTGGTTCAGTGACAAAGGAACATTATCATAATGGATGATAACTACACATGAATATTGAAATGCTTATTCTTGAATGCTTTTCATATATGTCAGTTGATTACACAAGGAAGAACCAATGGACAATAACTCTGAAAGGCAACAGGTATAGGAAGACTTATATTTTTCTACACAACATCTTGTAGAGAAGTCAAGAGATATAAACATAACCAAAAAGATAGATATAAATATCATTCAGAGAAGTTGTCAGACAGAGAGGTAAGAATAAAGGTATGATTCTAGGGGAAGAGATTCATCAGATGCAGGATAGAGAGTTAGATGCTTGGAGAGAGAGCACAGAGGCATGTTTCTAGAGGAAGTGATTGTCACAAGGGAAGCATGAGCGATATGAATTCAGTGGTGCATCAGAGTGATACTATTTGTCAAAGGGGGATATATTATTCATATGAAGGGAGAGAGAGTAATCAGACGCTTAGAAACACAGAGAAAAAACAACAGCATTTAGACAGGGGGAGCATCCCCAAGGGAACCTCGGTTAGGGGGAGAAGGCCCAAAGGGAGATACCCTTTGCCATTGATGTCAAAGGGGGGGAGATAGAAACATTGATGAGGAGTATAAGCATGAATGTTGTCATGACTAAGTGTTTTCATCAATGTTGGTGTTTCCATCAATGCCAAAGGGGGAGATTGACAGACAATTGGCTTACGTTGATGGACAGTTGGTCTGGACTGTTGGTTTTCATTGATGTCAACCCTTGGAGAGTGATATTGTAGATTTATGTCAACCCTGAGTAATTGATGTCAGCCCTTGGAGAAGTTCGATAGTGAATTCTGGTAGCACAAAGGCATGGGTAAGGGACCTGAGTCTGTTTGAGGTATAAAGGTATGAAGATCAGTGAATTTATAAGTAAGGCTATTCTAGATGGATAGTATATGTCATGTCATTTCTGGTGATATGTGGAACATCATATAACTCCTCACGAGTTAGAGAGTTATGATCATATGAAGTTGGAGAACCCTCATGAGTTATCTAGAATCCCCTAGAAGGTCAAAGAAGTCAATTATTCTAGAAGCTCCTAGAAGAAGTGTATTAGTCAAATTGATGGTAACTAGGAGTTAATCATGGGTATAGTTGTTTCATTAAAAAACTAATTAAAAATATATTAGTTGCAACAAGAAGTTGTGAGTTTGGTAATTATGGTAAAGTAGTTGTGATGAGAAGATTGAATAGTCAAAGTGGTTGACCAAGAAATAATTTAAATAATAAAGTGGTTGCAACAAGAAGTTAGTTAAGGGAAAAGAAGTTATGAATTGACTAATTATAGAAAAGTTAGTAGCAACAAGAAGTTGTGAGTAAAGATAAATTATTTAAATAATAAAGTAGTCAAAGTGGTTGCAAAGAGAAATTATTTAAATAATAAAGTGATTGCAAGAAGAAGTGGTGAGTTTATTATTTATGGATAAGTCAAATTGGTTGCAAACGAAATTAATTAAATAATAAAGTTAGTTGCAACTAGGAGTGGGGAACTTATTATTTGTGGAAAGTGGTTAAGTTAAGTGGACAAAGTCGTTAAGTTAAGTGGAAAAAGTGGCTAAGTGGACAAAAGTTGATACTTCTAGAGGAAGCTACCTAGAGAGTATAAATAAGAGAGAAAGGATCTCCCATTAGCACCTATTGAATATCATTGAATATATATTTTTTGAAAGATTAGTTGGGCAAGTATTATTGATAGAGAAAAAGTGCGGCGGAAAAATTGCGGTAGGAAAATTGCGGTAGAAAAATTGAAGCAAGAAAAGTGCGGCAGAAAAATCGCAGCAGGAAAAGTGTGGAAAAAAAAGTGTGGCAGAAAAAGTGCGGCTGCAAAATCATGGCAGGAAAAGTGTGGCAGAAAAAGTGCAACAAAAAAATCATGGCTCGAAAAGTGCGGAAGAAAAAGTGCGGCAAGAGAAAAGTGTGACAGAAAAACTGCGGCAGAAAAATCGCAACAACAGAACGCTACAAGAAGAAAAATGTATGGTTTTCATATGTGTAGTGTTGAATCTATGAATCCGGTTGAGGGTTTGCCTTGTAAATCTGTTGGATGCCCTCTTAGAAGTTTAGGGCTTGTTGTAGAGTTGATCTGAGGTAGATCTATTGAAGTTTAGTATTGGTTCATGTTTGAGGGCTTTTGGTTGAGGTATGTTGCTAAATTTATTGGTACAGATAGAGGTTGTATAACAGTGAGGTTGTGGCACATGGTTGATGTGAGGATTTATGGTATTTGATTTATGGAGAGTCTGGTGCATTGTTAGAGGTATCTTGTTGGTTATCTTTGTATAGTGTTTATGTACATGGTTGATGTACATGATTGATGTGCATTGTTGGCACATGGTTTGAGTGATATTCTTGTGATTTTGGGTATGAGATCTATGTTATCGGATCTGATATATTGAGAAGAGTATTGGTACATGTTGTCGGTGTATTTATTTTTGTTGGTACTGGCAAGACACGGGTACAGTTTGGTTATAGGTTAGTGGCACAGGTTGATTACAGGTCAGTGGCACATATTGGTACAGGTTTACAGCAGTATATCTCACATTGATAGTGTGACAGTGGTTCCATAATTCTACTTATATTTCAAGGCAATTGGGCGGGGTAAGGATAGGTGGTTGTAGCCACCTTTCGATTGTAGTCGGAGAACATAGGGGATTGTAGCCAGAAAATTGGGGAGTTGGAGCTTCCCTCAGGTTGTAGCATGAGAAACTAGGGGGTCGGAGCCTCCTTTCAGTTGTAGTTGGAGAATTGGAAGTTGGTGCTTCCTTGAATGTAATTCTTGACATATAAGAAAATCATTTTGTGGTTTTCTCCCACATTGGGTTTCCACGCAAAGATTGGTGCATTGTGCATTGTGTAGATGTGTTTGTTATTGTTTATTATGCATTGATGAATGTTAATGTTTATGATACATTAAGATATTGATGATGAACAGATGAACATGGTTGAATAAGTAAAAGAATATACTTTGTGGTTTAAAGGATTAATAATTGGTATAA
>ML795715.1:135899-146212 GCA_009831015.1 Picea engelmannii | reverse complement strand
ACATCGAGCATCAACAACAAGTTCTCCAAATCTTAAAGGACAACTTGACCATGGCACAGAATTGCATGAAACAACAAGCAGATCAGCATCGTAGTGAAATAAATTTTAAAGTAGGGGATTGGGTGTTTTAAAGACTACAACCATACAAATAGATGTCCCTCAAGCACGCCAAGAAGGATAATAAATTATCACCAAAGTACTATGGCCCTTATAAGGTATTGCAAAATATTGGTACTATGGCATACAAATTGGAGTTGCCTGCATCCTCACAAGTACACCAAGTTTTCCATGTTTCATGCTTAAAGAAGGTTATAGGTGACAAGATTCGATTTGAAACTATATTTCCATAACTTGATGAGGAAGGAAAAATCATATTGGAGCCTGAAGCCATCACTGACAAAAGAATTCGTCGACTGAGGAATAGATCCATTTCAAAGTATCTCATTAAGTGGAGGAAACTACCTACTGAAGATTCCACTTGGGAAGATGAGTCTTTTATACAGAAGTATCTAGAATTACTCAAGCGTTGGGGAAAACACTTGTCTCAAGGGGAGGGGCATGTTAAGCCCAAAATAGTGGCACATTATCCCTTAATTAGGGAATACTACATTAGTAATGTTATTTTATTTATGTCGGCTTGGGTGTTTTAGCTGTAATTGTACCTCCTAGTCTCCTATATATACCAAGGAGATAGTTTTATTTGGAATCATCTTGTATTTGGATATTATGTGGTGTATAAGGAGGTTTCCCCCTCGAAGAGGCTTATTATCTGAAATTCTATATTTTTCAAGGCGTTGAGTACTTATTCTGAGGATTTTCTATGTTATCTTGATATTTGGTTCTTAACACGTTCCCTGGTAAACATGCAAACTCAAATTCCAACCGTCAACTAGCTATGATACCACTTGATCCGAAAAGATATTTTAAACGACAATGGTTGAGTTATTTTGCATGATTTAAATTACCATTTAGGAACTTAATGAAAGAGGAAGAATTAATGAAGAAACACAACAGCCATAAAGCAATATGCATATATGAACATAAGCATGAAGACAACAAACCATAAACACCAATGTGAGAACGGAGTTCGGCAATCTCTCTTACGTCTTCAAGCCTATGTCTTAGTGGGATTTCTTATTTCTCTTCAAATATTTTCAAGTACATGATGAAAGTGTCAATGGATTGCAACAATGAACTGGTCATGTTCTATCAAATCTCAAGAACCCATAAAAACTAACGACACCCAAATCAGATGAACGAAGCTCCTAGAAATGGCCCGCAAAGGTGCGCTACTCAATAGCTTCCCTGCATGACAATGGCTTTGGCTCAAGATTTCTGCAGCATAAACCTACTTTGAACCTCATTTTATGGCTCCAAGAACATATGGATTTTATAGGCCTGAAGTTGGTAACCATATCCCATCTTATCCCCAAAATTTGGCCTCAAAAAGGGCCCAATATCCCCCAATATTGGCCAAAAATATTTAAAATTGTTGAATATTATCAACAAAATCACTATTGTCATGTATAAAACCCACTATTTGCAATTATTCAGGGTGCAGCCCCTTTTATGCGGGCTCCTGGTCATATGGTGCCCTCCATGTGGCCTCGGGCTAACCTGGTGGTGCGATGGCCCCTTACTTATCGACCCCTAGTCGCATTGCATGGCCATGTGTCCAGGCCCCAAGCTCCACATGCTCCATGTGGTTTTAGCCCCCGTATTCTAGCCCTAGGTCATGCCCTTGACCGGCGGGCTAGCCTAGTAGACCAGGCTCTAATGCTATAAAATTGTGCGTTATCTGTTTTAAGTCCGGGTTCGATGCGATGGATCTCGTGATCAGGAGCTATACCATTGTGCGCGCCAATGTGTAAGAAGTGTGGGCTCATGGTCATGTTAACACGATTGTGTGGATATCCGTCGGTGGTTGGGGCTAGGCCTCAGCCCTTTTTCCGTCCATATGTACAATACTTGCAACTTATATATATGTGGATTCATATATGGTTAAGAACTATAGTGATGGCAAGCTGGCTAGCCCAGCCCTTCCAAGACGTTAGCCCCCGGACGGAGGTCACGCGGTCAAACCTCATGGAGTCTAATATGGAAGCCCATGTCTGGGCCACGTGGCACCTTCCCATTCACCCGAACTGATGCCACATGTCAGCGCTCGATTCGTCCAAATGTTTGCCCAGGTGTCTGCCAATGTACCTACCACGTGTTGTACGACCTTGCCATTTCACATGCCATGTGTCATACGGCCTTGCCACATCCGTCGTACGAACATGCCATGTGTCACCCTTACAATGGTGACACATGTCACACTCTGATTGGTCCACCTATACCTATCCACGTACCCTGTCACATCAGCATCCACATACCTTGCCACATCAGTTGTACGGCTTGTACAGTCATCTGCCATGTGGCACTGTACGGACCATACAGTCAACATTTTTTTGCATGTTTGGCAAAATGAGCAGATCATGATAACTTGAGCATACAACGTATGTTTAAGCTCATTCAATTTGCATTCAGTTCGTATCGACAAGGCCTATGCTCACGTCCGCTTTGAAGAGATTCTGAGAACTTTGATTTTTAGGCCTTTCTGAGCCCTATCAAGCTCCTGGATCCAATTCTGGATCAATGGTCATGGTCAACCATAGTCAATCATGGTCAGGTCAACCATGATTAATCATATTTCAACCTTTCTCCATGTCAATATCAGCCATGATTATGCATAGTAAACCATGGTAAACCATAATCAACCCTGGTCAAGGTCCACCATAGTCACATGGTGATCTGCAATAGTGTAGAGAAAGCCAAAGAACATTCATAGAGAAAGACAAAAACAACACATGACATGAGCAAGAAAATTCAACCATTCATTTTATTTGGTAGAATAGGTGGCCTTTATATAGAATAGGTTGAACATACAACGGTTCTAATCAAAAGTGGACCAATTCTAACTAACCAACAGCTAGAAAAGATCCCAAACCTTAACAACCATCTTAGTTGACCAATTCGTGGTCCTTGGGAATTATGCCCAACCTCCCAAATAGAGATTTCCCCATGTGGCCTTTGTGGTGAAGTGTGCTCCATCTAGAAGGAGGTGTAACTTTATGGTAGTGTCATGTCAGTATGCTTCGAGATGTGTGCTCTCCTCCTTGGGGAGTGTGCCTTCCAACCTACCCAATTCCTCCCTATTTAAGCCTGGAAGTGTCTCAACTTCTATGACCAACTGCAGAAACTGCTAAGACATGGCATATTGTGATAACCATTTAGCTTGGGCTGGAAGTTGACTTTGCGACCCACCAGAAAGGAAGTGTGTTGTTGAGTGGGAGTAGTGGTGGTGTGTGTATCCAACACTGTGTCCTGAAGGAGAGGTGGTTGGAAATCTAGAACTAGCTGAGAGGGGTTTGAGATGGTGACCTCTTCTTCTGGGAGTGGAGGCTCATAGCGACTGAGATTGTTCACATTTGCCACATCGTGAATATCCAACTTTGATGGAAAGACGAGGCGATAAGCATTGTCTCCATCTTGTTGTAGAACTTTGTAAGGACCATAGTAGAGGGGTTTCAACTTGTGATAACGCTGGGACTGAAAGCGTTGGCGCTCCATGTGAAACTATACCTTGTCACCATGGGAAAAAGAGAGTGGTTTCTTGTGCACATCATGATGGGCCTTATAATGTTGTTGGGAAGCTTGTAAAGCCTCAGAAATGTGAGCTTGTTTGTGAGCCAAGGTTTGCAAAAAGGACAAAGCAGAGGTTTTCTCTTTTTGTTTTCGGAGAGTACTAGAAGGTTGGAGTTGTAAAGGAAACTCATAAAGGGCAGTTGATCTGTATTATTTTGAGAACGACATGAAGACAAAAATATAACCGATATATAACAAGAAAATACATAGAGATAATGTGAAGAACGCAGAAATATAGTGAAAACCAACTTCTATTAATGAACAAGAGAGAAAAACATTGTACAACACAAATTGGCAGAATGGGGTAGCCTATCTCTAAAAAGAAAGAGATGTTGGCTATGCTTCATTCACAACAAGCTTTATATCACACTCCATTGTATGCTTAAAGGGCCTCCTTCACCTCAATTATATATGAGAGAGTGAGAGGAGAACAATTCACATAATGCATGTGGGATAAATTGGACTAAGTTTATAAAATGCCATAGGCATGTAAAACACTAGGACTTCTCGGGCGGTCACCCATCCCAGTACTACTCTAGCCTTAGCGCGGTTAACTGCGGAGTTCTAATGGGATCCGGTGCATTAATGCTATGTTGTAGGCATGTGCATAAGACCGATAGGAAATTATTACATGATGTATGTAATTAACAATTGAAGATGACATTACATTCCATTCCCCATCAAAAGGGTGAATATCATGGTTTATCAAAACCATAAGCTCAAAATGGTGATTCAGTGGAAAAGTTTGATGGCCACTGAGATCCATATGGATTATTCCTCCCCCCTTAGGAAGCAATGGTCCCCATTGCGTAAATTTCCTTGGGAGACGGCGAGACTTCTGCTAAATCTAAAGTTTGGTGCATTGCTTTCCTTGTTGAAGAAGTTGTCCTTCTTAGCTTGTTGAAGGATGTCATGAACCTGTTTTTGGAGGGGTTGGATTTATTCAACCAATATAGTTGCATGATCTAGTTGAGTGTGGGAGGACTCTGTCAGTGAAAATGCAACATGAAGAGTATGAAGGGTTCTGTAATAACCTTGCTTGACTGGGCAATGTGGAGGCACCCCCGTAGGTGTAGCAAGAACATCTTGGTACTCTTCTACAATATTTTCGATTTGCTTCTGCTAGATAGAAAGGTCTTGGGCTGAGGCAGCAATGGTTGGAGTGTCCTTCTATTCCTCTTCTGATCAGATTGTGAAGAGGCTAAACTTTGCAGTATGAGAGATTACTTTGTGGCATTTTTTTGGTGGGACAATAGTTGAAACTACCTCTGGTATCCGGTATAGCTGACCCCCCAGAGTAATAGTGACATTACATGCTCGAGACTCGTAAGTATCATGACACCTCCACATATAAGGATGGCCTAATAGAACATCACATAATTTCATTGGGGAAACATCACACAATACCTCATCCTTGAAGGGCTTGATGTCATAGGACAGACGACACTACTGGTTGACACGAATATCTTGACCCTGGCGAAGCCACCTGATGTTGTATGGTTGTGGGTGTGGTGTTGTTGGTAAATCCAACTGCTTGACAACCTCTACTGAGATGATGTTCTTTTGGTTTCCGCTATCAACAATAAAATGCAATGGGGTCCCCTTCACACACATCTGTGAATGAAAGATTCACTCCCCCTCCTCGGGATCCTCTTCTGGTTGGATTGTTGTAGTTGCAACAATAGTAGTGGGTTCTGCATCAATGATCTGTCTCCTTTTATTATTTTCCGAATCAGGGTCCAAGTTGGGGTTCGGATCTTTGTCTTTTAGCTTGGCCACCAATGATTTATTGAGCGACATTCATAATTTTTGTGCCAAAGGTTGTTGTGGAACTAACACCACTTTCCGGTGTCTTTCTTATACTTCTTGTTACCCTTCTTTGCCTGCATTTGGGACTGATTCTCTTGAAGTTGGCCTTCCTTTCTTTGTCCTTCATTATGTGAGTTAGAGTTTCCTTTTCCATGCTTCTCCCACTTACTTTGTTGCTTGAATTTATGCTCAATTTTGACTGCATATAGATAAGCAGCTCCCATTGAGGAGATGTCCAAGAAATTCATCTTTGTTTGGATGTACCTGTGTAGACCATTGTGGTACTTCAAAACTAGGTGTTTCTTGGAGTCTTTGATACCCATCTTTGAGAATAAGGTATGAAAGATGTTGGTGTACTCTAGCATCGCCTGGTCTCTTTTCTGGCACAGAGTTTTCCATCTCATGTATTGGTCATCATAGTTTCTGACAGGGTAGAACTCCTCCTTTAAGGCATCTACAAAGGCCACCCATGTGGTTTCTCTCCCAAATAGTGTAGATTCATCTGTGGTGTACCTCTCCCAGTAACCTTCCCACCAAGATCTGACATGTGGAAGGGATTTAACGAGCGCGAAGGTGATATTTTCACTATCAAATTTTTTTGGACAGAGTAATAACCTTCTAGCATATTCAATCATTTTTCTAGAGCATCTGCATCTATTTGGCCTTCAAATAAGGGGATATAAAAATTGACATGTACCTTGAAGGGTTTCGCACTTACGAAATGGATTCTTGTCGAAGATGCCTCAGTCGCCACCATTGGTAGTCTTCGAAGGATCTAAGAAAATTTGTCCATCATCTCGTTCCTCTATCGCACGAGGGCTTCCTCGAACAACGTCTTGAAAGGATCTCCTACTTTTTCATCTCTCTTTTCTTCTGCCATGGGAGGTCGCTTGGGATAGCGAGAGTAGTTGTCCTCAAGAGAAACTAGCTCGATACCCAACTCTTTATACCCTGACCTCGTCGGAGACCTACTCTGAGAAACGACAAGGAGCAGCCTACTCTGATACCACTAATTTTGAGAACGATATGAAGACAAAAATATAACCGATATATAACAAGGAAATACACAGAGATAATGCAGAAAACACAGAAATATAGTGAAAACCAACTTCTATTAATGAAAAAGAGAGAAAAACAATGTAGAACACAAACTGGCAGAAAGGGGTAGCCTATCTCTGAAAAGAAAGAGATGTTGGCTACACTTCATTTGCAACAAGCTTTACATCACACTCCATTGTCTGCTTAAAGGGCCTCCTTCACCTCAATTAGATATGAGAGAGTGAGAGGAGAACAATTCCCATAATGCATGTGGGATAAATTGGACTAAGTTTATAAAATTCCATAGGCATTTAAAACACTAGGACTTCCCGAGCGATCACCCATCCCAGTACTACTCTAGTTTGAGTGTGCTTAACTCTTTAGTTCTAATGGGATCCGATGCATTAATGCTATGTTGTAGGAATGTACATAAGACCACTAGGAAATTATTACATGATGTTAGTAATTAACAATTGAAGATGGCATTACATTCCATTCCCCGTAAAAAAGTTGAATATCATGGTTTATCAAAATCACAAGCTCTAAATGGTGATTCAATGGAAAAGGTGGATGGATAATGAGATCCATCTGGATCAATAGTAGGTTGATACCCAAAGCAAGCTTCAAAAGGGGACAGACCAATAGAAACATGAACTGACTTATTACAATTGTGTTGGACAATGTGGAGGGAGGCGTCTCACTATTTAGATTTGGTAAAATGAATGCGGAGGGCATGGAACGGACTATGGTTAACAACTTTGGTTTTTCCATCCGTCTACAGATGGAAAGAAGTAGAGTATTTGAGGTGACACCCCAATAAATAACAGATAGTTTCCAAAATGTACTGAGGAAACGGGCATCGTGATCAAAGATAATGTTGGAGGGGAGATCGAAATGATTCCACACATGAATGAAAAAGAGATCCGCAGTTTCAGCAGCAGTAGCAGTCTTAGTGCAAGGGACAAAAAATCCCATTTTGGAGAAGCGACACACAACCACCCAAATGGCATCATGATGACGAAGGTCATGGGAAGACCGATGATGAAGTCCATAGAGATAAACTCCCAAGGATAGGAGGGATTAGGTAAGGGTTGATACATGCCATACTTGTAGTTGATCAGCTTATGTTGATTGCAGAGGGTACAAGATCGGATAAATTGGTCAACTTGGTGTTGTAAAGCAGGCCAAAATAAGTAACATTGAATATTTTGAGTAGTTTTGAATGTGTCAAAGTGCCCACCATAAGAGGAGGAGTGGGCTTCACGAATGAGAACAAGGCATTCATCAGTATTAGGCACACATAGCTTGTAAATCTTATACAACCAACCATCTTGAATGTGGTAATATTGGAAAGGGGTCTGGTTAATGACAGTAGGTTGTTGCAAGGTAGTCCACATGTTACTAAAGGAAGGGTCAGAGGCATACAGAGGCTTCTAATCTTCACAAGCATCACAAGATTTGAAGTATTTGAGGAGGAGGGTGGCTAAGGATATCAACCATGCGATCGGTGGCCCCTTTCTTATATTTGATGACCAAGTGGAACTGTTATAGATAAGCAACCCACTTCAAGTGATGTTGTTCCTAGAGCTTAGATTGAGAATTAATAAAAATCAAAGAATGATGATTAGTATGAAGAATGGTATCCTTACCCAAGATATTGTGGCGTCATTGTTTTAAGGCATGGACCAAGTTGTAGAATTTCTTATAGTAGGTATTGTAGTGTTGTTTGGCTTAAGCCAATGTCTGATCGAAATGATAAGCAATGGGATGTCCTCCTTGTTTAAGAACTGCACTAATCACATGTTGAGAGGCATCGGTCTCAATTTCAAAAGGTTGTTGAAGATATGGAAACTGGAGGACAAGTGTTGAACAAAGAGCCTCTTTAAGGCTTTGGAACTACTCTTGAGCCACTGGAGTCCAAAGAAAAGTGGATTGATTGGCCAAATGGTGAAGGGTCTTGGCCAACTAAGAGAAGTGGGGAATGAATTTCCTGTAAAAATTGATGCCACCAAGAAAAATTTTAAGGGCCAGCGCGGACTGAGGAGTAGTCCATTGTGCTAGAGCCTAAACTTTAGAAGTATTAGGACGGACACCTTCCTGATCGATGAGAAAACGTAAATAAGAGACAGAATTTTGGCCAAGGAAGGACTTGCATTCCTTAACTTGAAAGTGATTGCTACGCAACAATTGGAGTACGTTGAGCACATGTCATAAGTGTTCCTCCCAATTCTTCCTGAAGACCAGAATGTCATCCAAATAAATGACCACAATGCAGCCCAAAAGAGGACGAAATATATCATTGATGAGCCTCTAGAATGTGGCAGGGGCAATGGTGAGGCAAAAAAGGCATCATCGTCCATTAAAAGAGCCCAAATCTAGTTTTAAAGGTTGTTTTCCAAGTGTTGGTATCATCCATGCACACTTGGTGATAGCTCGCCATCAGATCCATCTTTGTAAAATAAGTTTCCCCTTTGATTTGATCAAGAAAGTCTTCAATACAAGGGAGATGATAGAAATTTTTTATGATAATCTTGTTGAGAGCTCGATAATCGGTGACTAAACGCCACTCACCACTCTCCTTTTTTTGGAATAATGAAGACGGGGGAGGAGAAAGGAGAGATATTGGGTTGGATATGGTCGACATTGAGAAGTTGTTAGAGTTGGCATTCAATTTTCTCAGCCTCACGGGGATCCAAGCAGTACGAAGGGGCAATAGGAAGAGAAGCACCAAGAATGAGGTCAACAAAATGTTCAATAGGGCGCTAAGGTGGAAGGCCTTCCGAAGGGGAAAACACATCAGAAAATTCAGAGAGAACAATAGATAGATCAAGTGCAATGGACTTGGGAGTCTGATCAGGCTTAATAGGGTGCACAAAGCATAAGGAGAGGGATTTATTAAGGCTTACTTGGAAGACGACATCTTGGCCAACGATCAAAGGAGGAGCTTTCAGGGATGAAGAGGTAAGAACATAAGTTCAACCATCTTGTTTGAGGTGATACCGATGGGTGTGAGAATGATATATGGAATCACATTGTTCCTGGTATGGGATGCCCAAAAGAAGATCAGCACAATCCAACGAAGACACATCATAAAGGACAGAATCACGGAAGGGTCCAATGGCAAAGGTGACGGCACAACGTTGTGTGACAATGATACTAGGTATTTCCTTATGAACCCACCCTAATTGATAAGGAGAAGGATGAGGGGTGGTGGGAAAGTTTAATCGATTCACCAAATCTTGAGCTACTGAATTCTTCTGGATGCCATTATCAATAATGAGCGTAGCAAGAGACTGCTTGATTTGGAAATTGTGGGTGAAGAGAGGGGCAGTCGAGGTCTCATTAGAATCAGTAGCCATCAAAAGTAAAGAGGGGACCATAGTCATGTGATTGTATAAATAGATTGGCTCAGAAGGAGGGGGTGTTGTAGATGAGGACTCGAGAGTATTGACAAAAAGGGTTTTGGCAATAGACAAATTCTATAGGACATGACAATCGGCGGTGTTATGGAAAGAACACTTATAGAATGTGCACCATTTAGAAGACTTAGGGGAAGAATGAGACTTTATAGAGGACGGCGCAGAGGTTGAGTTAGTATGAGACTAAGGGGATTTCAATCGAGGGGATAGATTACACTCAACTGTTAGAGCGCGAGGGAAAGCCTTATCCAGAGAACTACTATAAAAAATATCCACCTCCCCGCATAAAAAAAATCAATAAACTAGAATTAAACTTTATTGTGAGTACCTCTTCGGAGTCCTAAATATGAAGTTGGATGC
>ML795715.1:28707-106754 GCA_009831015.1 Picea engelmannii | reverse complement strand
GCAGTCATTTCCTTGCTTGGTGGATGACAAGCCATACATGTAATCCATTGAGATGGATTCCCAAGGATTCTCGGGAATAGGAAGAGGGGTGTATAAGCCTTACTTCTTGATGGTTATCTTGGAAATGGCACAGGCAGTGCAAGATATGATATACTTGTTGACATCCTATTGAAATTTTGGCCAATAAAAATGTTTCTGAAGAACGCCCACAGTTTTCTCCACGCCAAAATTTCCTACCACCTACTGTAGTGGGCTTCCCAAATAAACTTGGCATGCTCACTTGTAGGAACACAGAGATGGCCCAAGTGGCATAAGAGTCTATCCTAAATGTGAAAATCAATGAAAGTTGTGCATGTAGCCAAGAGCTGATAGTTGGTGGCGAAGTCTGGATCTTGTTGATAAATCTAGGGCCACTCAAATGCTTCATGTCCACAAGAATGGAGCACAGTGGTGAGTGCAGCCAAAGGAGGTCGACTGAGGCAGTCAACGACATGATTGTAGATACTTGTCTTATACTTGATGTTGAGATGGAACTGTTGTGGATAGGTGGACCACTTATGATGGCAATCGTTCTGCAATTTCTCCCATGTCTGTATGAACTGCAGAGGCTTGTGTGATCAATGTGTATGAACGTCTCTTTTCCCATAATGTAATGTTTCCATTGACAACAAGCTTATATAATGGAATACATTTCCTTGTCATAGGTGGGGTATTTCCGAACAGTATCGGAGAGTGTCTCACTATGGTATGCCACCAGATGCCCGTGTTGAGTGAGAATTGTGCCCATGGAATAGTAAGATGCATCAGTCTCAATCTCAAACGGTTGCTACAGATCGGGCAAGGAGAGTACTGGAGTTGAGCACAAGCGATGCTTCAAATCATTGAATTCTCATTTTTTCTCCTTCCCCCACACGAAATTGGCCCTTCCACCGCCCTTGGTCATCTGGTTGAGGGCCCATGCAATATGGGAGAATCCCAACACGAACCATTGGTAGAAGTTGGCTAGTCCCAAGAAGCTTTGAAGATCGGTCAGTGTGGTAGGGGATGGCCAGTCACGGATGACTTGGATATTAGCTAGATCAAGATGTACCCCATGCTCATCAACAATGTATCCCAAGTATTGGACCCTTCTCATTCCAAAAGAGAATTTTTCTAAGTTGGCATATAGCTTGTGTTGTCGCAGAGTGCTCAAAACCTGTTGAATATGCCGCATGTGTTCCTCCCATTTTCTGTTGAAGATGAGGATGTCATCCAAATATACCACCATAAAGGAGTTGGTGAAGGGTCTCAATACATCATCCATCAACCTCATGAAATTCGTTGGTGCATTTTTTAAGCCAAAGGGCATGACTAGCCATTTGAAGAGACCTTCTTTAGATTTGAAGGTTGTCTTCCATACATCAATTGGTTCGATGGGAACCTAGTGGTAGCCAGACTTTAGGTCAATATTGTTGAATAACTTTTCCCCCTTGAGTTGGTCAAGAAGGTCATCAATCCTGGGAATGGGGTACTAGTTCATGACTGCGATTTTGTTTAAGGCTCTGTAATCAATACAGAGTCACCACGTCCCGTCCTTCTTCTGCACCAGTATACTCGGGTTTTCTCAAGGGGAGGATTTGGGTCTGACGTGCCCCTTTTGAAGCAGCTCTTGGATCTGTCGCCTTATTTTTTCATTTTCCATCAACGAGCGACAATAGATTGGTCCATTAGGTAGAGGTGCGTCGGGGGTCAGATCAATTGTATGCTTGAATTGGTAGTGTGTCGGGACCCCTGTAGGTGAGGCGAAGATGTCTTTGTATTCTTCCACAATCTCATCCACTTGCTTCTTTTGCAAAGAGAGGCTCTGTGTAGAGGCCACGGATGTAGTGGCGACCTTCTGCTTACTATGAGCACAGATCATAAAGAAGACAAACTTTTTGGTCTGTGAGATGACCTTACCGCATTGCTTAGCAGAGATTAAAGAAATAGCAGTAGGCGACGCTACCTCTGGTATCCTGTACAATTGTCTACCCAAAGTAATAATAACACTGCAGAGTGTAGACTCATACACAGCATGACGCTTCCACAAATATGGTTGTCCTAAAAGAACATCACAAACTTCAAGAGGAGCAATATCACATAGTACCTCGTCTTTTAAAGGCTTGATGTCGTAGGGAAGACGACATTGTTGGCTGACATGGAGATCTCTTCTTTGGAGAAGCTAACCAATGGTGTAGGGTTGCGAGTGCAGTGTCATTGGCAGGTCCAGCCACTTGACAACCTGTGTTGAAATTAGGTTCTTATGACTCTCGTTGTCGACAATGAAATGAAGCGGATCCCCCTTTACCCACATCTGCAAGTGAAAGAGGCATTCTCCTTCCTCTGGTTCTTATGGTTCGCTTGATCCAGGTGAATATTGGTGGCCACCCACCTATTCCACTTGGACCCCCACATTGTTTCTTTCAATTTTTCAATTTCCTTAATTGTACCACAATTTACTATTTTTGGCCGTTTTTCGGGTCTGAAACTGCCAGAGCCGTTTTGAGGCCCTAAAGGACGTTTTCTGGGCATGGTCCTCGTAAAAACATTTTAAAATATTTTCTGCCAACTATTGTATTCCTCGTATAGATATTTCTAACGAGGTATCATATGTGTCAAATGGAGATAGTATGCCAAAGTTACGATACGGGGAAATTGATGTACCAATTTACCCTGACGGGGCCCATATTCTGGCGTTTCATCTCCTAGGGTTAGGTTTTTTGGATGTTTAGGGTTTCCATTGTTTCTCAATAATAGATAGGCCTTCGAGCCTCATGGAAAAAAAGAGTTTAGAGGCTTGTAGCCACCACGTCTCTTCTCAGAGATAAGCTACCAGCGCCCTAGCTAGTTTATTTATATTTTGTCTATAAACAAATTTCAATTCTTTGATATTAATGAAATAAAGTGTTATTTCCGATGCATCTTTGTATTCATGGTTATTTGTGTATTCTGTTTCATTCCTGCATAAATTTGGATCAGTGGTATCAGAGTGATCTGCTCTTTCTCGGTCCTTCTTTCCATGTCCCCAACGAGGTCGGGGTATAAGGAGTTAGAGCTCAATCTGGTTGAACCTTTGCAAGATCAGCCTCACAAACCCCGACGGTCGCCCATGGGGGACGAAAAGAAAGACGAGGGAGCAGGAGATCCTATCAAAATATTTCTCGAGGAGGCCCTTGAAAAACAAAGGAACGCAATGATGGATAACTTCACCCAAATCCTTCAACGATTTCCCATTGGCGGAGCATCTTCATCCAACAACCACTCTGGAGGCACAACCCATTTTAAGGTACAAGTAGACTTTGACATTCCCATATTTGATGTTCAAATAGATGCAGATGTCATAGATAGATGGTTGAATCTATTAGAAGGATATTTCTCGGTTCATGACTTTTCCAACCGGGAGAAGATTATTTTTTCACTGCTCAAAACCACCCCCCATGTCGAGGACTAGTGGGAAACCTACTGTGAGAAAAAGGACGAGGAGGAACCCTCCCTGTTCTCGGCCGCACCCACTTGGAATTATTTCTGAGACACCATCAAAAAACAATATCATCCCATGGAGAGCTATGAGGACAAGTACATACAATGGACTACGCTGCGACAGCAAATGGATCAATATGTGCATGAGCTGACGAATCTATTCCATACCCTGCACACAAAGTTGGGTATCAAATATTCAGAGAAACATTTGGTGTTGAAGTACCGTAGTTGTCTACATAGATACATTTAGGAGGAAATGGAGTTCCTTGACATCTCCTCACTTGGTACGACATATCGGTATGCTGCCAAGATTGAGCAGAAATTCAAACAGAAGAAGCAAGACTTTGGATCTACAAATCAAAAGCAAGCAAAAAGTGCCCCCAAACCGCATAACAAAGGACAAAGCCAAGGCATGCCATCTCAAGACAACCTGCCAAAGCTGCAAACAAAGAACAACACCGTGAACCTGAAGAAGGACATGGGAAAGTGGTGTGACTTCCAAAAGAGATCCACTCACAACACAAGTGAGTGTCGGGCCAAACAATCACTGGTGGCCGAGATGAGGGATTTTGAATCGGATGTATGCTCCAACACTAAATTAGAACCCAAGAAGGGGAATGACAGAGGGAAGCAGATTATCAATGTGGATCCCAACGCCACCGTTTCCACCACGAAGATCCAAAAGGAAGAGCCAAAAGATCCAAAGGAGGAGGAGTGTCTCTTCCACTCCCAGATGTGGGTAAAGGGTTCCCCTCTACATTTAATCATCGACAGCGGGAGCCAAAAGAACCTCATTTAAGCAGAGGTCATGAAGCGGGTGGGCTTGCCGACCACAACACACCCACATTCATATACCATCGGGTGGCTTCACCAAGGACGGGATCTCCGCGTCAGCTAGAAATGTTGCCTTCCCTATAGCATCAAGCCCTTCACCGATGAGGTATTATGTGACATTTCTCCTCTTGACGTTTGTGATGTATTATTAGGCCAACCATACTTGTGGAAGCGACATGCTGTGTATGAGTCCCAACCTCGCATTGTTATTGTTACTTTGGCAAATACGTTGTACAGGATACCAAAGGTACCATCGCCTGTCGCTATCTCTTTGGTTACTACAAAACAATGCAGTAAGCTAATTTCCAAACTCAGGAAATTTGTTTTCCTAATGATCTGCCCTCAGGGAAAGAAGAAGACTATGGCCACGACCTCCAGACAAGGCTCCTCGGCACGACAATAATGAATGGACAAGGTCATGGAGGAGTATCATGACATATTCACCTCGCTCGCAGGGGTGCCTCTGCACTATCAGTTCAAGCACCCCATCGATCTGACCCCACGTGCATCGTTGCCCAATGGACTGGTCTATCAGTGCTCTATTATGCAGAACAATGAAATCAAGCGACAGATTCAGGAGTTGCTGCAAAAAGGTCACATCCGGCCAAGTTCATCGCCCTGTGGGAGCCCAATCATGTTGGTGCAGAAGAAGGATGGGACTTGGAGACTCTGTATTGACTATCGGGCGTTGAACAAGATCACCGTATGAAATAGGTACCTGATCCCATGGATTGATGAACTTATGGACCAACTCAAAGGGGTGAAATATTTCAGCAAGATCGACTTGAAGTCTGGGTATCACCAGGTACCAATCGAACCGTCCGATGTGTGGAAGACTGCCTTTAAAGCCAAGGAGGGACTTTTCGAATGATTGTTCATGCCTTTCAGGTTGAAGAATGCTCCCGCAACCTTCATGAGGTTGATGGACGACATCTTGTGGCCATTCACGAACTCATTTGTTGCAGTGTACTTGGATGACATCCTGATATTCATCCAGACTTGGGAAGAGCACCTCCACCACATCCGACAGGTCCTCCAAACACTACAAAAACACAAGTTGTGTGCCAATTTGGAGAAGTGCACTTTTGGCATGACCCGGGTTCAGTATCTGGGATATATTATTGATGAGCGTGGGGTGCATGTGGATCCAACCAATATCCAAGTCATCCGGGATTGACTAGCCCCGACCACTCTAACAGAGCTTCACATCTTTCTGGGTATTGATAATTTCTACCGCAGGTTCGTGTTGAGATTCTCTCATATCACTTGGCCCTTGAGTCAAGTCACCAAGGGAGGAGTGAAAGAAATATTATTTTGGTCGGAATATCAACAGATGGTGTTCGCATAATTGAAACATCGCCTCTCTTGCGCCCTAGTGCTCACATTACCAGACTTGCAACAACCATTTGAGATCGAGACAGATGCCTCTGACTATGCTATTGGGGAAGTCCTTACTCAACAGGGGCATCAAGTGGCATATCACAGTGCAACACTATCCGACATTGTCTGAAAGTATCCCACTTATGAAAAATAAATGTATTCCATTGTGCAGGCTTGCCAACAATGGAAGAATTACATTTTGGGGAAGGAAACAATCATACACACAGACCACCGACCCATGCAATTCATACAAACACATGGGAAGTTGCAGAACAATCGCCATCAGAAGTGGTCCACATATCTACAACAGCTTCATTTGATCATCAAGTACAACAAGGGTAGCACCAATTATGTTGTAGACTTCCTCAGCTGACCATCGATCATGGAAATAGCCAGCGTGCTCAACTATTGTGGGCACGAGACTTCTAATTGGTCGCTTCTCTACAAGAGTGATCCAGATTTCAGCCACACATACAAGAGGCTCTTGGAGGGTAACCGAGTTCCAAATTTTCACTTCCAAGATGCACTAGTATGTCACCTAGGATACCTTTGTGTTCCTTCGATCAAGTGTGCCAAGATGATTTGGGAAGCGCACCATAGTCGGGTTGCAAGGCTTTTCGTGGTCAAGAAAATAGTGGCAGTACTACAAAATTATTTCTATTGGCCAAACCTTCAACAGGATGTTAGGAAGTACATCAGATCATGCACTACCTGCGCCATTGCCAAACCGACCATAAAGAAGCAAGGCCTCTATACTTCGCTGCCTACCCCTAATCGACCTTGGGAATCTATCTCCATGGATTACATGTCGGGCCTTCCTTCTACTAAGAATGGAAACGATTGTGTTTTCATGGTCGTCGACAGATTCTCGAAGATGGCCATTATGGTGGCCTGCAAGAAGAATATCACAGAAGAAGCCACTATTAAACTCTTCTCTGAACGAGTGTGGGTACACTTTGGGATCCCACGGTCTATCATCTCAAATCAGGACAACAGGTTCCTGAGTACATTTTGGTCTAGCCTCTGGTCAATGTTGGACACCAAGCTCACCAAGTCCATAGCTTTCCATCCCCAAACTAATGGCCAGACAAAGGTCGTCAATAGGATGATCGTACACATTTTGCGCATGTACAACTTAAATAATCCATGCACATTGGATGAGAGCCTCCCCTATGTACAACATAGCTATAACTGGGCCCTCCACAGCTCAACCGACCACAACCCCTTTCAGGTGGGCTTGGGATTCCAGCCACTATGTCTCATTGATGTAGCCATACCATTCGCAGCTACTCAGCTGATTCGAATCATGTATAGTCTGAAGTTTCCAAGGCGAACAACTTCATTCAGCGCATTCATCACATTTTCCAATAGGTTCATGACAGATTGGACGGAGCCAATGCTAAGTACAAGCAGTTGCATGATCAACATCGGGTGCAACACAACTTCCAGGTGGGCAACAAAGTGTGGCTACATTTACAGAAGGAGCGCCTCATTGGACCCCAATGAAAGCTTCTCCCTCTCTGATATGGGCCATACACCATCACCAAGGTTGTAGGGGAATATGCCTTCGAGCTCAGTATCCCACCATTCCTTCGTCTGCACCCAGTGTTCAATGTGGACCGCCTTTGGCCTTACTTTCCATCTCTATTGGACACATCCGACATGGCAGAACAACTCACACCAATAGAGTTAAACCCATACTACATGGAATAATCAACGACTAATCGGATCATGGACACATAGATCAAGAACAACCGCCAGCAAAGGATCCAACTATATAAATTTCTCAAAGCAGGCCAACTCCTTCACTGAGGCAAGTGGCTCACCAGGGACCAAGTTCAGCAGAAGTTTCCTCATCTCATGGAAGAATCAATGCAATGGGGACCATTGCTTTCTAAGGGGGAAGGAATGATCCAGGTGGATATTAGTGGCCACCCGCCTATTCCACTTGGACCCCCACCATTGTTTCTTTCAGTTTTTTAGTTTTCTTAATTGTAGCACAATTTACTATTTTTGGCAGTTTTTTGAGACTTGAACTTTCGGAGCTGTTTTGAGGCCCTAAACGACATTTTTTGGGCATGGTCCCATCGAAAAATGTTTTCATGATATTTTCTACCAATTACTGTTATTCTCGTATAGATCTTTCTAACGAGGTATCATATGTGTCAAATGGAGATAGTATGCCAAATTTACGACCCCAAGAAATTGATGTACCAATTTACCTTGATGAGGCCCATATTATGGCATGTCATCTCCTAGGGTTAGGTTTTTTGGATGTTTAGAGTTTCCATTGTTTCTCACTAATAGATAGGCCTTAGAGCCTCATGGAAAAAAAGAGTTCAGAGGCCTGTAGTCGCCACATCACTTCTCAGAGATAAGCTACCAGTGCCCTCGCTAGTTTATTTCTATTTTGTCTGTAAACAAATTTCAGTTCTTTGATATTAATGAAATGAAGTGTTATTTCTGTTGCATCTTTGTATTCATGGTTATTTGTGTATTATGTTGCATTCCTTCATAAATCTGGATCATCGCTTGGTTGAAATTTGGTGGTAGCGATAGTGGCACTAGGTCTAGCATCGATAATTTGCTTCCCTCCTTCAATATTTGATTCGGAATCAGAATCAGCCTCTCACTCGGAAACCTTCATTTCGGCCATGAGTGACTGCTTGGAGCGACATTCTTCGATGTTGTGCCAAGGAATTTTATGGTACTCACACCATTTTCCTGTTTCCTTCTTTGTCTTCCCATTTCCCTTCTTATGTTGTGGCTTGGACCGGTTGTCCTGAGGGCGGCCATGTCGACTTGGTCCCTTGATGAGTGGGTTGGGGATGGATTTTCCCTGCTTTGGCTGTGAGGGGTTTGCAAATCAAAACTCTCGCCTTTTTTGCTTAAATTTTTGCTCAATCTTGACCGTGTATCTATAAGTCATTCCCAGTGAGGAAATGTCCATAAAATCCATTTCCGTTTGAATGTATCTATGCAAACAACCGTGGTATTTGAGAACCACATGATGCTCAGAGTCTTTGATACCCAATTTGGTCTGCAGGGTATGGAAAATATTGGTGAAATTTGGTATTGTCTAGTCCCTTTCTTGACGAAGGGTGGTCCATTTGGTGTATTGGCCCTCGTAGCTTCCAATGGGGTAGTATTGTTCTTTGATGGCATCCCAGAAAGAATACCATGTAGGGGCCACCACAAACATTGCAGATTCCTCTACGGCCCTTTGCTCAAAGTAAGTATACCACCAGTCTTTAACATGAGGAACGACCTTGAGGAGTGAAAAAGTGATCTTTTCCCTATCGGAAAAATTGTGGACCGAGAAATACCCTTCGAGTAGATTCAACCATTTATCTATAGCATATGCATCTATCAGTCCTTCAAATAATGGAATATCAAAATTTACGTGTACCTTGAAGGGGGTTGCATGGCCGCTTGATGAAGATGCTTCTCATGTGGGAAGTCGTCCAAGGGTCTGAGTGAAGTTGTCCATCATTTTTTTCCTTTGTCGTGTGAGGGCTTCCTCCATCATCTTTCTTTTCATACCCCACGGGTTTTTGTTGGGCTCAACGTGATCGATCTTGCAATGGATCGATTGGTTCGAGTCCCAACTTCTTGTAGCCAGATCTTGTCGGGGACAAGCATGAAGAAAAATAAATGAAGAGCAGACTGCTCTGATACCGCTGATCCAGATTTAGGAGAGAAATGAACTGATTAATAGGCAGAATACAATAAACACAGAGATATGAAGAATAACACAAATATTGAGGGAACAATATCTTCTATTGAATAATGAAATAGTCTGAAATTGTAAAACTGCATAACTAAAAACACTTTCTTGAATGGTGGTAACTATCTCTGAGAAGAGATGTGGTTGTGTGCATATGTTAATCATAATGCATTACAATGAGGCTCTAGAGGCCTTTTTGATATTACTCATGAATTCCAAAACCCTAAACATCCAAAAACCTAACCCTAGAAGGTGAAACGCCAAAAGTCATGTGGGCCCCTATGGGTAAGTTGGTACCTCAACTTCTGAGGGTCGTAACTTTTGCATACGGCCTCTTTTTTAGGCGTGTGATAGTCCATTGGAAAGGTCTTTCAGAGAGCTACACATTTCACAATCCAACTTTGACTTCATCTATAGCTTGAATGTGGCGAGCCAAAAAAACAACATTTAGGGCCCCAAAACGGCCCTGGAAGTACAACAAGATGTGTTGACATGAAAACATACAAAATAAGCCAGTTGGATTAGGCGAGAGGCCACCAGTATCCACCTGGAGGATGTGGGGGGCTTCAGACAATAACATAAGTGTAGAACCCACAATTACAAGATGTACATAAGAACATGTTGAACAAAAACATATCAGAGGAGCCAGTTGGAATAGGTGGGTGGCCACCAATATCCACCTGGATCAAAATGCTTCAAGTTCTCCCATAACGATTGTAGTAATTCTAGATTGTATTTATAATTTTCATTTATCTTATTGAATTTATGTTATGTATGCACGTGCAATTGAATAATTGTTCATTGAATTTTGCAGGATCATGATTCAAGGTTGAGTTCAGATGCGCAAGTTATTCCACTAGTCCCAAAATGCCACAAGATCTTATTAGAAGAAAGATATCRYGGGAAGTTGTTTTATGAAAATATACATMTGTGTTACCCTACCAATTGTAACATGCCATCCTCTAGCAACCAGCCTAGGTCAATGGTATTACAGCATGAACTGGAACTATTTTATGACATCCCTTGGGTTGTAAGAAAATATGATTGAGTAATTGTATTTTTGGATTTTCAAYGGAACTAATGTAAATGTATTGCTTAATTTGACATTTGTTTTATAAAKTGGTTRGYTGCATGATTATTATTTGGAAAAAAAWTMTATGCTTCTAATAACGTTTGGTATAATGTTTGAACAAACTAAATGCATTGTGTTACTAATATTATTAATGTAATGTTTAGTATTTCTACAATCAGGATTCTGACAAARWGTGACCTATCTACCATCTACCATTGCACCCCACTATGATGCCAAKCCATGAGCATAGCTTGAAGAGAAATCATACGGAGCATGGTTGAATMAAAATCCTATTCAATTCTCACTACATCCTAAGTCACCAATTCAAAACCTCTATAGTAACATTATTTCTTCACATGTTGGGGATGAAGGCAATGATATAGAGGTTGGTATGGATGATTTATTACAGGATACCCAATCCATGGAGGTAATGTTGTTGTACATGCATTCCAGTAAAATGAACTAGGGGATGCCACTGATGTCATTGATATCTTCTTTGAAAGCTTGAAATCTACTTCCACCACCCCTCTCTTTGGTTTACAGGGATCAAGGTCTACCCAATTAGGGACAACAATGTTACTGTACAACTTGAAAGTAATGTATGGTATTCCAGACACATTTTTCTCGACACTTTTGAAGTAACTAACCATTAATTCCCCTAATTTTTAAAGGAATTTTGTCACACAATGAAGGAAGAAAATGGTTGTTTTATGCATGCTTAATGAGAGTGTACATTTCTATTTCCCACTAATTCCAGATTACTCAAAGATAAGTTACTTCTGAGAGATAATGTCTTGCCCAATAGATACGTAGAGGAAAAGAAAATGTTGAAAATGTTGGGTGTTGAGTACATGTTGTATCGCACATGTTCGAATGATTGTATTATATACATAGACAAATATGCAAAATGTCCAAAATGTGGGCATGAAAGGTACCAAAAATAAAAAAACAAGGGTAAGGCATATGGTCCTCCTCATAAGATATTGAAGCACATGCCTATAATTCCAAGGATTCAATGGCTCTTTCGTTGCAAAAAACTAGTCACGTTGTAGGGGTGTTATGCCTCACATAGAAGAGATCCAGGAGTTATCTGATTCCTTGAAGATTCAATATCCATGAAGTATATAGAGGATACAAGGCCCAATAAATTTAAAGATGAAGTGCGAAGTCTATAATTGAGCATAGCCATGAATGTAGTTAACCCATGTTCCCTCCAAAACACCAACTATTATGTTTTCCCAGTGGTGGTGATCAATAATAATATCCCCCCATGATTTTCTGTAAAGAAATAACATCTTATGTTGACTCTTATAGTCCCAAGTAGAAGACAAGTGAAAATAATGGATGCTTACCTCCAACCATTGATCGATGAATTTAAGCAATTATGGGAAAGGATGCATGTATATGATGTATCAAGACCCATCTTAATGGAGAGGTCTCTTACGTTGTATGGCATATGTGCATACACCATGCACAATTATCCAAGACTAGGAGCTTGCTCTAGTAAGCATGTTTATTGATTTGTTTATATATGTAATGTTATTTGGCATACCTAGTTTGGTGCAACTATCTTTTTTACACTAACGTGTTTTGTATACAATAACATCGTAGGTCTTGTAACAAAAGGGTATCATGGATGTAATGTTGTGGACCTTTTATAATAATAATAATAATAATAATCTAATTTTAAGGTCACAACCAAGCCATGCACCAAATTGGTGTATGAGACCCCCTTGTTTGTGGGACAAGGGACCCCCTCCACTCAACGATTTGACTGCTAAAGTTTGCAGAGGTATACATACCCTACCCCCCTATGGATTTGAACTTGTGACCTCTCAAGAAGAAACATGTGTTCTTGCCAACCACCTACAAAATCCAGTGTACGATTTCTCAAGGGTATTCCTCCCAGAAGACCACCCTTATAAAAGAGTTGCATCTACTTTCAATGGTAAACTAGAAAGAACCCAAAGACCTCAAATATTGACACTGGTAGATTGGAGTAGGGCATATGAAATAAATAAGGAGAAGGAAATGGAAGAATTGTTTGAAATGGGAAACCTATGTTCAATGATCCTAACTTTTTTGACACCTATGTTGAGAAAATTCCCATTGGGATGAAAAGGAAATTTGTATTTTATGAGCTTCCATATTGGGAGCATCTTAAGATTCACCACTCACTAAACCATGTGCATGTATTAAAAAAATAGTCATATTCTTTATGGAGGCGCATATCATCAAATAAAAGTGACTCATTGGATGTTAGGAGAGATCTTATTGCTTTGAGTACTGAAAAGAGACATTGGCCAATAAAAGAAAGTAGAGGAGAGACTAGTCCCTCTTGGTGTTTTAAAGAAGGTGATGTCCCATGGATTTTGAAGAAAGATTATTTTTATATGGTGAGGGATTTTATATTGGGTGTGAAAGCACCTTCATTATATGGGTGGAGTCTACGAAGTTGCTTAACAATAGAAGGGAATTTTTCCGGGTTAAAATCACATGACCATATGAACTTCTAAGGGTATGCATGTCGAATACATTCTTCTTCTATAGTGTCGGTAAAAATATACTACATACTCACAATTTTATGGCAATTAATGATGTGTATGTCTATTTTGTAGTGTCATTATCCTTTTCTCGTGCATGGTTGTGTGAACCATGACTTCCCTTAAGACCTACGACGTGCCATACCAAAATTATCTACATTTGTACATTGGGTCACATCAAAGGAGATTCATATGGCTAGCATTCCATGGTGGAATTGAGAGATATTTGAGATTGTTTGTTTGTTTGAGAAGGAACTTTCCATGATTTTTATGGACTTGCAAGTCCATCTTCTAATTCAGTTACATGATGAGGTTGAATTAGTTTGGGTGTCCTCATGTCATTGGATGTTTTTCTCAGAGAGGTACATGAAAAAATTGAAGGGGTTTGTTTTAAAAAGGGAAAAACAAGAGGGCTCTATGGTAGAGGGGTATATAGTATATGAGTCGTTATATTATGCTAGTGAATACATCAAGCAAATTAACGACACGCCAACGACAATGGTTTGGGATGACCAATGGGATGAGAAAAAGAGGGAAGGGGAGCTACTCCAAACGAATGGAAAAAGGTGCATGATAAAGAGTAAGTCACTTATATTTTGTCAAATTTGTATAGAGTAATTGTTTACACTAAAGTTGGTAATATATATTTGATCTTATGCTATTCATTTTGAATTCTTGTACACGTGAGCAAATTTAAAAATTTATGCCATTAATAAATTCATTCTTTACCATGCAAAGGCAAGGCAACATTGGGTCACGTTGTGTTAATAGAAAAGAAGGAAATGGGACAGTGACAGGAAAGCATTCAAATAGTTGAATGGTAGAAGCATGCCTTATCCTGATCATTTAAAAGAAAATACGCCAAAAATTTGTCCCAACAATTGGGTGTATGACCAAATTACAAAGAAATATGCTATGTTCAGTCATAACCCACATGGAGAAGAGTTAGATGCAATAAAAATAGGGATAATGTGCAACAACTCTGTAATAACCTCTCTGAGTACCATGTTCAATTTATAATTTTGCACATTTGAATTGTAAAATGTATTATGTTTTTATTAATGCTCGGGTTATTAGACATACATCATTGTCCTTAGTTCGCATTTTTAGAAATGTATTTGTTCCCATATATGTGGGCATATGGACATCATTTTTTCACTAAGGTTGTCGATGATGGACACATCACACAATACTATCGAGTGGAGGTTGATCTCAACCAATCTACTCATGCTAGCCATCGTGATCAAAACCTAATAGAGGGCAAGTTATGTTACATTGGAAAGATACAAGAGATCATGCAAGTAGACTTCTCATATTTTCAATCTGTTATTTTTAATTGCAAGTGGTGGGATACCTTCAAGTAGAGAAATGTAAAGGAAGATCGTGATAGTGGACTAACATGTATTAAATCTAAAAACATGTGGATTGAAACTAAGGAGCCTTATATTTTCCCAAAACACTGCAACCAAGTGTTTTTTTACCCAGATGTGTTGGATGGGGATTGGTGGTTCGTACTGAGACATGATCTGAGATCAAAACATATTTTTGAGAATAACAATGTTATAATACCAAGCAAGGAATATAATCAAGGTGATAGCAATGAATAGTAATATGTAAAAGATTTGTTTCAACATTTATATTGTGGATGTGTCATTTTATTATCAGTATCTATAATTGGCCAATTATGTTTTTTTTTCTTCATTTTATAATGATGGATATGAAATATTGACAACCATTTACAACTACCATATCAAAAATACATTAAATTGTTGGGCAGTTGGTTGTCATTGATGTCAACCCTTGGAGAAGTCTAGAATCCCTAGAGATGTGGTTGAGATATATGGATAGTTAGTTGTCATTGATGGAGTGGTTGATGTCATCATATGTGTTGGATGCATTTGATGAGGTCTACATGTAGCCCCGAAGTTATGTTCATGGAACCCACAATTGATCGAGGAATAAATACATGAAGGTCAGTGTATTTGCAATTAAGACTATCATAGATGGATAGTACATGTCATGTTGTTCATGGTGATAGATGGTATGTCACATGGCTCCTTATGGTTGAGGAGATATGGATTTGTAAACATTGGAGGACCCTCAAGAATAATCTAGAATCTCCTAGAAGGTCAACAACAAGTCAATTATTCTAGAAGCCTCTAGAAAGTCTTCAAGAAGTTTTCTAGTCAAAGTGGTTGCAACAAGAAGTTAATTATGGGTAAAGTGGTTGTAACAAAGAAATTATGAATTACTAATTATGGTTAAAGTAGTTGTAACAAATAAATTATGAGTTTACTAATTATGGGTAAAGTAGTTCCAACAATAAAGTACAGGTTGACCCTAAAATGAGGAAAAAGGTTATAACATTTATGACCCTAAAATGAGGGAAAAGGGTAAAACAATTATGACCCTAAATTAGGAAAAAAGGTAAAACAATTATGACCATAAGATTAGGAAAAAGAGTAAAACAATTACTACCCTAAAATTAGGAAAAAGGGTAAAACAGTTGTAACAAGAAATTAATTAAGGGTAAAGTGGTTACAACAAGAAAGTAATTAAGGGTAAAGTGGTTAAAAAGCAGTTAAATGGAAGAGTATAGATACACATCAAGAGTCTCTCATTCTCACACACAAGTTCAATGAATATCTATCTAGTGAACACTTGATCTATTGGCGAATATGAGGTAGCAAGGATGAGGTAAAGCAAAGGGGATGTTTGTTCCAGGTTATAGCAAGGTATGATTATGCAGCAGGATTGTCACAAGTTATGAGGTATGTCATTGTGTAAGTTTTGAGGGTTATATCTTGGTAATGTTATGGCTCATATTGGTGGCATGGCTTGTTGATATTTTGGAGATTATGGTTTATGCTTGATGCAGATCTTGAGATTTTTGGTACTTGTTTAGTACATGGTTTATGGCACATCTTGTGGTACATGGTTGAGGCATATCATATGGTATTTGTTTGAGGTATTTGTTGCATGTCGTTGAGGTTCATGCTTTAGTGTTATGCTTGATACATATCCTTGGTAAATTGTATGTGGTTGTTATGGTTCATTGTTAGAGGCACATCTTTGTGATATTGGAATATACTTGAGGCATATACTTGGTGTATGATCTTGGTTAATTATGATGTATGATTGAGGTTTTGGTTTATACATTGATGTATGTTTTGATCAATTGTTTATGATTGATACACATGGTTGATGGTTGATGTACATGGTTGGTGGTTGAGGTACATGGTATAGGTGTTGGTGCATGGTTGATGCACGTGTTATTGTACATGTGTTGGTGCATGGTTGATGAACACGTTGTTGTACATGTGTTGGTGCATGGTTGATGCACGCGTTGTTGTACATGTGTTGGTGAATGGTTGATGCACGTGTTGTCATACAAGTTGTGGTAAACGGTTGATGCTTAGTAGGGTACAGGTTGATGGTTTGGTACATGCTTGGTCGAGGCATGTGTTGGTGATGTTGGACATCTAGTTGAGAGGTGTCCTTGGTTTAGGATCCATGTGAGAGGATTTGGTTGAGTATTAGTGACAGTGACATGTTGGATAGGTTGGTCAGTGACAGGTTGATAGTGATTGTGGCAGTGATGGTAATAGTGACAATGGCAGTGATTGTGGTAGTGACAGTTGGTCTACACTTATATTTCAGAGCAACAGGACGGGGCAAGGAAAGGGGGTTGTAGCCTCCTTCCAGTTGGTGATAGAGAACTCAAGGAGTTAGAGCTTCCTTTAGGTTGGACCCTGAGAATTAGGGGGTTGTAGCCTTCTTCTGTTTGGATCCAAATAATTCAAGGAGTCGGAGCTTCCTTCAGGTTGGATTCTAAGATTCAAGGGGTTGTAGCCTCCTTCTTGTTGGAGCCAGAGAATTCAGGTAATTATAGCTTCCTTCGAGTTGGATCCTGTAAATAAGGGGTCATAGCCTCCTTCCAATTGTAGATGGAGAATTGGGAAGTTGGTGCTTCCAATGAATTTATTCTTTCATATATAATAAATCATTATGTGGCTTTCTCCCATTTGGGTTTCCACGTAAATTATGGTGTATTGTGTATTTGATGTGATTTTGTTGATGTGGTGCCCTTACGTTGATTAAGTTGAAGTTTGTATATTGTGGTTAAAAGTGGTAAAAGTGCTCATATTGATTCCCCCCCCCCCTCTCAATATTCTAACATAAATAGAACATGCATAAAATGTGGTTTTTATATTTTTGTTGTCATATTTATTGTTTATTATAGCAAATTTATGTTGTATCGTATTAACAAATGTTTATATTAACCATTAAATTACTAAGAATTAATTGAGATATCACAGAGTTGATGATGTATTCATATAATACAATAGTAAAGATTTATTTTAAAGTATATTTTATTTAAAAAAAACAATGATATTAAAAAATCAAACCTTAAATTTTTTATTGTTTGAAAAAATCAAAACTAAAATAAATATATACTTACTTCGATGGAACTTCTAAGGACAATTTCAACAAAATAACTTCTAGCAACGTCTATGACTTTTGGAATCACACTTGTGGTGTTGGCATTACCAACTTCGATGGCATTCCCAACCTTAACTAGTGCAACTATCATGGCCTTCACCTATTCCACTCCATCCTTTAGTTTTCTAAACATATAAACTTACAATACTCGGGCACTATAGGCACGGTCCAAAAAGGATCATCAAGAGATAGATCCCTTCATAATCTTTCACTATTGTAGTACATCTAGAAAAATACATGGCCTTCATAATATCAAGTATACTATCTATCAAGTAATTGAAAACAAACAATAGACTTTACAGTCCTAGGTATTGACATATTACAAGTTCAAAAGGAGTTCATAAATAATTAAATGAAAATTATTGTAAAATAATTGTATAACCATCTTGTACTTCTTCCAAGGAACCATAAATCTATTTAGATTAGTAGTTTGTGTTGGTCATTTATAGCTATGTCACTTATTGGTAGTATTTAGCTTATTAAAATTATTGCAACTAACTTTTTTGGTCGTGTAGTTACAAATCTATCATTTTTTACTAGTGGTCATACATGGATATTTGAAAATTGTATGAACAACAGTGGTTGAACATAAATGATAATTTCCTTGAATCATATTTAGGTTTGGGCTATTTGTATCTCTCCTTACTTTTTTTCTCTCATAGTGGGATGCTCACGAAGTTTCAATACAAGGTACTTGGAATATTGGTGGGTTTATTGCTTATGAGTGATCGTGGTGATATGACTTTGATCCTGCCAAACTTGATAAAGTTTGATTTTCACTCTAGGAGATTACCAACATGTTATACCAAACCAAAGCCTTAGTTAAGAAAATTAAGAGACATTTTGGACGGTTCTAATTTGTAATTTGATTATTTCCACCCGTAGGGAAAGCCCACGGGTTAGAAGTTGATCTAACCCAAAAAAATCACTTAACTCATCAATTTAATAGATGGATATGGATTTTTTATTCGATGCATAAGATATTTTAATTTCCCCAATGCATTTTTTACATGTAAAGCAGTAGACCACAATATTAAAGATTGTTCGAGAATAAAAGTAGTCATATCTAGTCCTCCCAATGGAAAATAGACCAATTTTAAGGATTTGGGTGTTTCAAAATTGACACACATGGAGATTCGAAAAAGACACTCCCCCTCCTAATGAATAATAAGAAAGAAAGTCTTAACAATTTCACCATGTTTTTGTACTTCTTTTACTAGATATCTAGTGTTGGCTCAAAAGTTTGATGTTCTTTGCCTCCAAGAGATCAAAGTTGTTGGTTTTGATCTACATATGAGGATGTATTATTGTTGGAATGGACCATTTTTTGAGTACCAATCATGTAGTGTAAGGTATTTGACTAGAAGGGCATGAAGACCCTTGCTCAAGTCCTCAAGGAGATGGAACTTGCGGTTGCTCTGACACCCAAGAGTCACACTAGTTAGGCAAGTGGGCACCTTGAGTGTGTGAACATGCCAAGGGGATTTCCCAACCATGAGGTGAAGCGATGGGGGGAAGAAACCAAGACAAGGGGTGCACCAAAGAGGATGGGGTGCATCAGCATGAGTAGCGCACCAAGGTTGGGCCACGTCGGTCCCAAGGGACGCGACAATTGATGGGTGCATAGGTTCATTTGGGAACACCGGATCCGCGAAGGGGAACAACGGTTCATTTAGGAACACCGGATATGCAAAGGGAAACAATGGTTCGTTTGGGTGCATTGGTATGTGAAGGGGTGTGACACACCCAAAGTACACGATGGTTCACGATGGTGACCTTTGGAGTCCATATAAGAGAAAAAGGGTGCACAACCAATAAACATAGATTTTAACAACAAGGAGAGCAAGATCAACTCTGCGATTTTGAGACATAATTGGACGAAGAGGGGAGAGCTCCCTTAAGGAGTCAAGTTGCTCCACATGGGAGGACTTGTGCTACCTTGAGGTGATTATGTGGTTAGAGTTGGGGCATTATTCTTTTGGGTTGAGTTTCGGGAAGTCTTGTCATAGGTATAAGGGAGGCATGCTATGAGACATAACCATAGGTCTTTGTGAAGTCTTGTGATAGAGAAGAGACAATGAGTCTGTGGTGAACGCATGTTTGAGGTGCTCCACAGTAGTTGCAAAAGTTGTTGCGACGGACAAGTCTTGGTGTGATGAATCTGTGTATGAGTGTCTTTATGAGGTGAGCTAGTGTGACTATGCCCAAGCTGTAAACTGAGCCAGTGGTGCACATATTGTAATTGTTTCACAATAATAAAACTTATCCAGGTGTTAGGCACATCTTGTGTCACCCGCACTATATCTATGTGTCTCTTGTTTTTTTCGCAGGTGTTCTCTTCGTTTCATGGATGTATCTTTAAATGACTAAGTGTTAAAGTTGTTAACAAATGTCTAAGTATACAAGAGTTTCATTAGAGCAGGAGTGTGACTCGTTCGTAGCCTAGAAAAAATTATGGGTATGCTCTAGGTGAAGAGGAATAGTCCAAACGAAGTATCCTTAGTGTTTCCAAGCATCCAAGTGAGAAACGTCACGGTGTCGCACACCCTCAAGAGGTGCATGATCACAAGATTTGGGTGGGCACATTATGGGGACGTGACATATGGTATCAAATCTTGAAGCATGCTCTACTACTGAGGTGGTGACAGTGGTGATAGACCACAACAAGAAGATAGTTTGTTGCAAAGTAATTTCAGTGGGAATGTTTGCATACTTGGTGAACGATTCGGTGGAGCGAACTGGTTCATCATAAAGACTTTGCATTAGACTTACGACAGAGGTTCCAGTTGACAGTGCAGTGGAATTTGATCTAGGTGCACACCTTGTATAGATCGTGTAATGTCCCTTTCCAAATAGGAGCTCCGGAGAGGAGGCTTAATGGTATAAACCACCCCGTTAGACTATAGCCAGGGCTAGAAAGGGGTAAACAGGGTTACTAGAGGTCACTCCAGTCAAAGGTGTTATATTCAGAAAGTGACATTGAGCTAAAAGTGGCTAAAAGTGCTTTTAAGCCAATTTGTGCTAAAATTAGAAGTCAACAATGAATTAGGCTTTCGGGAAGCTATAAGAGAAGGTTCAATGACCTAATTCATCATTATGTAGATTTTGACTTGTCATTGAGGAGAGAGGCGCATCTCAGGAGAGGTAGCACAATGGATTCCCGGAGGAATACACCAATGGTTGATTTTAGTGTTGAGAGACACACCCTATCATCGGGGAGGTCACACAAATATTCCATCAATCTTCATCAACAGTTTCCCGGGTTGTAGCATCAAGGGCACACTAATTCAAGGTGAGGGCGCAACTTCTGAGGAGGTTCAGTGGATTGACTTGTCCCTTTCAGGGAGAGTTCAGAGATTCCCCTCCGACCCAGTTGCGAGGAAGGAAAGGCACATATTTTTCTTGATTCCTCATCAAATTCTGACGGAGGAATCATCTGGGTTGCACTTTCCAGACATTGGGAGTGCGACACTGGGAGAGGACACATTCGGGGTTCTGGAGCGATCATTGGTTCAGATCTGGGGAAAACCTTCTAACCCATTTCAAAGTATACATGGGCGATCAGTTTGAGACACATATCAGCCGATTTCGATGGTGGAATCACTAGGGCGCAGTTTTCCAAAGCAGAGGGGGTGTATTTCCCCCAGGGGGGATACATCAGGGGACCAGATACACCAGTTGAGGTCCAAACAGTCACCAGGACTATGAGGCAGAGCAGCACGTATTTTTTGGAATAGTTTCCAGGCATTTTCGAGAGGTATAGCCACCAGGGAGAACTTTCCATACTTGCAGCAGTTGTCATACGAGTTATCATATCCGCAACAATTCTTCATCTCATCCATTGCATTCCACAACATTCTTCGGGTATAGAGTATTATTGTTTTAGTTGCTATTGTATTTTTGTTAAGATAATTTTTTCATTGATCTAGCCAAGTGATTTATTTTGTTCAGCCGCATTCGGCATTTGTACTCCATGGAGATTTCATAATATAAGCTTTGCAGTCTTTTGTCGCCATTATTATTTGAATGTTCATTTAAACGATGTAAACAATTAATCCTACACACACATTAAAAAAAAATCCTAGACTAGCCAAGTTGGGAACATTACGGATCGATAGCAACGTTTGTGGTGAAAAGAAGCACTTGGGCAGGGTGGGTGGTCGCAAAGTTCATAGAAGAACTTGTTGCAGAGTTGATCGCAAACGCAGTTTGGGTACAGACTTGGTTGGTTTGATTTGCGATGGAAATAAGTACCAGAACTGTGTGCAGACCTTGAGAATACCAAGCACAGAGTTCATGGGGTGAGTTGAGCACTTGGGAAAGGCGAATGAACGTAGGACTTGTTGCAGATCTAATCATAGAAGTGATCGCAGAGGGTAATTGCGAAGGGAAGTAGTTTTGAGTTGCAACGAGTTGAATCACTTGGGTGAGTTGGATGACTTTAGGTGACCTAGAGCAATTTTGCACTAAGGATGTTGGCTGGGAACATTTCTATCATGACATCTTCATGTCATGAATTTTCGAGAATAGTTGTTGAGTTGAGTTGGGTTGTTGGATGAGTGGGTCTACCGCAGTCTTTGAATGAGGTAATTCTCTTCACAAAGTTACACAAGTTAGTTAACAACAATATGACTTGGTATTCAGTTGGTGTGTGCATGGTTCCTTTAAGCGGAATCAGTTAAGGTGCAGAGATGGAAGGACATTTGAGATGAGTTCGACCAATTGCAAGAAAAGTTTGGGACTTAGATTTATTTCTGAAGTGGACAGATGGACTTAGCCTTGTATCGCAATGAAGGTGTTATGCAGGATCGTGTAGTTTCAAACAGTGATTTAGGGGATTTCATGCGGAGATTTGGTGGCTTGGGAAAGTGAAGGTCCAAGACAACAGACTTAAACCATGGGTGCAACTAAGAATGTTGATGGAAAGGTACGGTTGGTTTTGAGTTCTTGTGTTTTCTAAGTGTTGTGCTGAGTTCTTTGAAGGGAAATAAAATGACTTAGTGGTTCAAGTGTAGTTTGTTTCCATGGTGAAAATCGACAGACTTGATGGTGGCTCAAGTGGTACAGTTTTGAAGAAGTCATGTAGCAGTTAGGATGCCTTCACTTGGGCGAATGTGCAGAGAGATTGAGGCAACCTATTTGGACAAGTCTTGTGGTGGACTTAGGTAGATTTAGATATAGTTGTGGAGGTAGATTGAGGAAGTTTCCTAACTTTGTTGATGCATTAGTGCCTTAGCCAGATTTTTTGGGTCGTGCGATGACTTGATAGTCACGACGATAGTGTTAGATTTTGGACGCTTGCAGGAGGTGCAAGGCAATTTTGTTCTAGGAGATGGATGGGGTCAGAAGAGAAGTCGACCAATAATTTTTGGCAGACAATATGAATGGGAAGAGCGTAGAACAAGTGACTTGGGTGGTGTTCGCTCACCTTTGGTACGGGACATTGGATGAGGTAGAGTGCAACATGGTGACTTTTGGATGATTGTCTGATGACTCAGAGATCCGGTGGGGTCATTGGTTGAGGTTGGAAGGAGTATTGGTTTGAACATGCCTAAGGCATGGAAGTTCATTGAGGTGACTCATTCTACTTGGATTACTTTGGATAGTTTGTTGGGGAATTTTTAGGAGTGTAAGTGTGTTGACCACACTCTCGCAGATGTTGAGTTTCGTAGAGGTGACTTGATGAAAGGAGGTCAGTTGAGCACTTGCTTTGGTTTGCAGGATTATGCAAGCAAGCAGATTATAACATGAAGAGATTACTTGGACATGGGAATTTCTCTTGCTTTGGGGTAGCATGGTTGAGGGTGAAGCCTAACCATTCAAAGGCATAGAGAGGTAGATGTAACAACATGGTTGGGTGATGAAGTAATGCAATAAGACAATTTGAACGTGTGGTTCTTGAAACATAAGGTACATTTCATATTTGAATATGCAGATGAATGTGGGGAGAATTCAACCAAGGAAGTTATACTTGTGGACTTGATCACAATTTGAGTCACAAGGGAAAAGTTGGTTGGAATTGTAGATGCACAGTGATTTCCATTGAGTCTTTGCATACTTGGATGCGATGCAGACTGTGTGTAGAAGATTGTCTAATTGTGCCATAGATGGGAAGTGGACTCAATTTTTCCTAGATGACTTTGTTTTGGGGTGACTTCATAGTGCAACGAGGTGACGGGAGACCTTGCCTTGGTCTGAGATTGACGCGTGGATAGACTAAATTGTGGAAGGAAGTGACCAAGATTTTGGCATGTTGTGCACTCTCAAGGAACGACTATGATAGTCAAGACTTTGAGAGTTAGTGCATGAAAGCATGACTAATAGGTTGAAGTACATATGAACCAATAGGTTCAAATTGTAGCACTTACACATTGTGGAGCATATCCTTGATGAAGATTGAAAATGGCAGCAGTAGTGAGGCAAGGGTGGACACTTGCCTCGGTCTTTGGATTTGGATGGAGTGACGGAGATGTGACAGAAAATACTAAGTTCATGCATGAGGAAGTGCATTCCCATGGGTTGGGCGTGAAAATTGGACTAGCTACCCAATCAATCCAAGGCATGGGTTATATCAGTGTGCGGAGACATGGCAGAGTTGGTTGAAGTGTGGGAGCATAATCAAGTTCAGAGGAGTTCGACACTTAGAAATTTTCATGTTCTGATTGAGGTTGCAGCAGTAGAGGCAACAACAACAACATAACATAGAGTGATTATTGCAATGGGATAGTGGCAGCTTGGATATTGCAGACAGAGTTTGGGATTGTCAGGCAATTTAATTGCTTAAATTGTTTTACATTAAATTAGCAACCAGGGATTTCATAAGCTTGTGAGATGTCGACAAAATATATGCAGGAGTAGGCAACTAACTCTAGGCTAAGAAATCTCAATCGAAAGTTCTTTGTTTGACAAGACATGATTTCTAGGAATCAAAGTCAGGGATACAAGAGCTCTCTTACAATAATCAGTTAGCTACTTCATGGCTCAACTAATTCTTGTAGCTTAATCAAAATTGTAAATAAAACTCACTCAAGAAAAATAATTAAAATCAAAGGAGCTTATGTTGTAAGTTCAAGTCCTATAGCTTCTCTGCTATCTTTTGGATTCTCAGGGTTAACAAACATTCAGTTTTCTAATTCACACCATACTCCCTTGATCACACTTGCAGAAATGAAATTCCACAGAGTTCAATTCGATCATTGGACTTATATTTCAATCATTAGTCACATTCTTTTGATTGACATCACAAGCATCAATTGGTTTTGTGATTACTATAAACTCATCCTTCAATGCCTAACTCTGTGGGGAAACCCACACTTGTAGAAATGAAAGAGCATAAAGAAATGAACAAGAAATGAAATGAGAAACTACTAAAATAATATCACGCAATAAAAATGATATTATTTGGGAAGTGTATACCAGAGAGGGGGGGGCTTGCCTCTCTTGGCATATACTGCCAAGAAATACCACATCAGAGAACTCTTGATATGCAACAACAACTCTTTATTCCAACATAAAAGGATTACAATTATTGCAATGATATTATATCAAGAAGTGTGTGTACCTTTGAAGGTCTGACAATTTATATTTATACAATACAAATGAGATCACATAAATCCAAACTACATGGATCTCAAATCTAGCCACAACTATAATTCTGGAAAAATATGGTTTAAGGGATCAAGCATATCTCTCGTATCCTTCACATTTTGAGGGAATCATCCAATTGGAACCTAAATGGCCTCRTCCTRCACAAAACMCATCTGGAAGATTTTCAATATTTGCCTTAATCTACTCACCRTTGACCCTGCAAAATTTCCTCTCTATTTTGATTTGGGTTTCATAAATAGTTTTACAAAGAGAATAACACATGTGTGCATCCAACAGTTCGTGGTTTGACAGAAATGTTGAACATMATTGAGTCYTGYCACATTCTCTAGAGCTAGGTTAGGAAACAAACTCATGTACTCTAAATAATCATCAATACATGGACAATTCAACCRTTTGGTGTTTGTATGCCTTATGAGGCTAATGCAAACATAGATGGATGATATAAGKCAATATATGATAATGAAGGTGTAAATATGCAAACGATAAAGGAGAAATTATAAATTATTAGGTAAAATTAACCCTTGAAGTCTTGTCAAATCCAAGGCTCAACATCCCACCACACTCAAGGTCTTGCATGTCCTCAAGCAACAATGATAAGGTGTAATTATTGGTTGAGTATAATGCATGTCTTCGATCATTGTATAACTAATCACTCCTTGCCTTATTTATTTATGAGTTCCTTTTTTTCTTGTATGTATATTCTTTTCCAGCAAAGGAGGGAAGAGAACAAGATATAAGTCTGCAATCTAATAAAGTCATATTACAGATAGATGGTTTTCTTGTTCTTGATATGTCGTTATACGTGCAGAGAAAAAAGATTTGAAAAAACGACACTATGATGACACAATACTTTTGAATAGGAAAGGTGTTTTGCCTTCGGTTCTTTAGATTTTATTAAGGATAAGAGTAATAAAGGATGGTGAGTGAGCAGTAGAATATGGAGTACATGACGTAAAAGAATGGACAGTAGAAAGTATGAAAGAAAGTGGCAACTTCAAAATGCTCATGAGCATGAATTTCCATAAAATATGACTACTTGAAGTTAGATCTTGCTTACCCAACCTTACCTCTTTCAAATGTTTGATGATGTGAGAGAGAAGAAATGAACTCTTGACTGCGTGATGAAGAGAAATCTATTGAAGATCAACTGAAATATCTCATGATGTAAGGCTAGAAATTTCTCGCAGTTGGAAGTCAAGTTGAGTACACAGTCATGCTACAGGAAATATGAAGATACTGAGATCATTTCTCCAAATGATAACTTGCTAATGGTTGGATGAAATAAATTTGTTGATGATGGAATCTATTGAAGATGTGCATGATACTCTGGAAAATCTGATTTGGTTTCCTTCTTTTGTTGATGTTGGAACTGAATGTACTAGTGATATTGTGGGTTTGAAGGAGTTGGAACTGTACTCTTGTTTCAGTTGCTACAAACTTTGAATGTTGATCATGTTGGATGGAAATATGAACATGTTGATGAAAAATGTTGATAAAGATATGAATTTGATGAATCTAAAAAAAATGCTGATGAAGAATTCATCCTAAAGAGTATTGTTGTTCAAGAAGATAAATTGATCTTGGTGTTGAACATGATATGGAGAATGTTGCTACTATTGAAAATGATTTTAATTTGTTGCTGACAAAAAAAATATCCATATTTGAATTTCATGCTTCAAGTTTTACCTTTCTAAGATATCGAAGTGGTACTGACAAAAATGTATGTTGAAGTAGGAACTATAGAAGAAAACATGATCTAATGGTTGATTTGGCATTGATCTAGCTTGCACAATTTTCCATTTGTTCATGCATTGACCACAGCTTTGACTAAGCTCCTACGATGACCTAGAGGACTCTCAACTTGAGTTTATAGGTGGATGAACATCTTGTGTTGATTTGAAACCATCTCCAACCGGATCTAGTCATGGGATGCGTACAACCATATAAAACTACAAAATCTATCACAAAAATATCATTGTAACTATTTACAAAATTTATGGTATTTTTTATTAAATTGGATTAAAAAGCATGCTTGTGCATCCCTTATCATGCATTTTCTCAAAATTTCATGCTTAGATTATTCAATTCATCATATTCTCTTCAAAACCCATATTTCAGTTTTTTTACTCATCCTCGTCTACTTGCAAATGTCGTGCAAAAACCATCCCTGGGAATAGTCAGCTACAGGTTCTATAACTACAACACTTTTGCAGTGGAGTTTCGGTAGCTACATAAAGTCACTGAAACTATAGAAATTTTGAAATGCATGATGTGTTGATGCTAACTCTTGATCTCTGAGAATATTGCATGATAAAGAATTATGAGAGACATATGCTAATCACCAAACCTTCTAAACTAATATCAAACCTTGAATTTGTGCTTATTTAGGAGAGTGTCGATATGAGTTATGTTGCTGTAAAAAATGGATGGAGGCCTAACATATCTATCTCCCCCGCACTGAATACCTTGCATGTCCTCATGCAAATGAAGTAGGGAACTGAGTATCCTTCATGAATGCTTGGATTGGCACAAGAGACAACTTAGGACCCAAGAATTATGTGTATTTGGAACCATATCAAAAGAATTTGATGTTGTATATGTGAAAGGAATCGAGATTGATATTGGCTACAAATTTTAACTCTGGGGAAGTCTTATAGCAGTTCAATCATCCTATAGTCACAAGTTTTTGTTTTGGATTATATCACCCCTCATATTCATACCTCACATTTCCAGAAAAAGGGTTAATCATCCTCATGCACACATGAGTAGGGGTAACAACATATATTCATTTCTAGGCCCAAAGTTTAATTTGATTTCAAGGGAAATATTTTAGAGCAACAATTTGACACGGAATTTTAAGGCAATCTCAGGTGACTCAGGACACTATTCAAGAAGGATCATCAGAGAAGAGAGGATCAACACTAAGAGAGTTTATCACTGGTAATGTTTTATTTCCAGCAGTTAAGAAACAAAGGGTTATGATAGATATACAACAACAACATAACTAAACCTTATGGAATCTTTGTGGCGTCATATCAATGTGGATGTAGGGAAATACCCAGTTGTTCAAACATGCACACTCATTTTAATTCTTGAAGGGATCTTTTCTCTTTCCTGTGATGATTATTTGAATGACTCATTAATTTCCTTTGACAATTCAATAACATAAATTGGGCATATTGTTCTTGTGCACATATCGAAGCCTTATGGATCCGATTTTCCTTGGCCTCACCTTTCTATATGGTTAAGATATCCTCAAAAGTCCTTGCCTCTTAAACACAAAGATCTGATAAATTCGTAGGTTGTGGAGTTCCTTTTCTTGGCAGATTAAAGTATGCACGAGTGAAAAAACATAGAATAGGTTGAATTAATATTGATCTTGACTATTGGAGTTCTCCATCTCGCATTAATGCACATGCATAAATACAAACTGACATACCTTTTGTGTACAACTTTGAAATCTTCTCCATTCAATGAAATTGCAGAGCTTTGGACCTTTGGTGATATGGTGTATGGAGGTCCATAGGTTGAGTGCAATGCCTTGGAATAAGTGTGGACTAATGATGCATATCATGGGCACTGATCTCATTTTCATCTACAAATCAGTATTGTAGATAACTACGAAGGGGTATGAAACTCATCATTACCATTATAGTTGCCTCTTTCATAATCCCATTGACATCAATACGATAACACGCCATTAATCAATCAATATTGCAGTCGGTTTTGATCAAGCATCATGATTACACCAAATATGCAGCTTTGAAACTGTCGATCTTAGTCATTGGGCGATTTCATAACATGAAGTATGAAATTGCTACTAGAGGCTTGGATTTCCATCGTGTGAACTAGTGGTTGATTGTTGATTTGATCAAAGGATTGTGCATAGGATAACTATCTTGAAGCCAATTGAACAGGAGAGCATCCACGTCGAGCTCTGTGGTTCTAGTAATAAGTTGGTCTTCTTCTCATGTTGTTGGATTAATGGAACTTATGGATGTGTCCAACTACTATAGGAACTTGAATTTTCACCAGCATTCTGAGGTTTTCAATTCATATAAAACTACTATAGGAAACTTTGTTTGATAATATCAAGAAGATATCACTAGAATTCTAAGAATTACCAGAATTTGCAAGGGATCCATTTAAGATGCTACAGAAAATTCATGGATAAATAGTTATTGTTGAAGATAGAAAATGCTCAATTATCCCTTAATTTGGATCATGAAAGCTGAGAATGAGTATTATGTACCTATGAATTTTGAAATAGGTATTGTTGGTACTGAATCTTGGAGGGATGAAGGTTGAAAACCAATTATTGAACTGGGTTGAATGACCTTTCTTTTATTATTGGGACAAGGCTGCCACATGCTGCAAAGAACTAATTGTTGGACTAACTAAAGCTAAGCCAAGATAGAAGAAAAGAAGTATACCTTGTATGAAGAATATCTAGGTTACGGCAGATCTGATGATGATCTATGGAAATAACTCCTTCTTATTATTAAACTAGGCTATTGAGTTATACTTGGAGTTGAGCCAACATTATTTTAAAATTTTATTCACTGCCCTACCCTACTTGAGAAAAAAGAAAACTTATTCTCAAGTATAGGAGTATATCCAATGAAGCCATGTGTGTGACAGAATTACAAATGTACACCTATCCAACTATAAAAAGTATACCTCAATAAGTACCAGGATATGGGAGGTCAGCTCCTCGAGAGGAGATGATGCCAAGAAGTGTTGAAGGATGGAGTGGTATCCCAACCTAATGACTAGTTGGAACCATTCTTCAATGTAATCACTACTCCTTGGGTTGTCTTCTATTGTCATGCCGTGAAATTATTTGGAAAGTTGGTTAGCATACTTCGTAATGCACAAGGGATCTAGTGATAAGCATGCCATAAATTATTCGATCTATGGCTCTAGCAACTGCTCTTCATTTGATGCAGTCCATGACTCTTTGATTTATTTTAACTGCTCACAAGGACTATTAGAAGAAACTTCCATATCTTCTTCCTCTGGAATATGTTCATGGATCCTTTGCTCCTTTACAACTTCTTGAAATGCAGACTCATCACTGATAACAATTATGGAGTGTGGGCAACGATTTGAGAATATATTTGCATGGGTATGTCTTCCTTTACTCAACAAATGCTAGAGCATCCTTGAAGGCTTCTTGCTCATTGATAATCCCTATATCGCACATGGACTAGTACATGGGGCTCTTTTTGAATTAAAAACTACGACTTCTACACAAAGAAAATTTAAAAGAAACTAATGTACTTGGACACCTCATGATACTAAGAACCTGATGTCACCAAGTTATCTGTTGACATGAGTAGCTTTCCCCTTTCCATGCATCAAATATTGAATGAAAGGACTGGTAACCAAATTAAAAAATGCTTATTCCCTTTAGCACCTCCCCGACAATGGCGCCAAAAGTGTTGGGAAATTTAATTTCTTAAATTGATTTACATTAAATTATCAACCAAGGAACTCGTATGCTTGTGAGTTGCACACAAAGTATATGCACGCCTAGGCAACCAACTCTAAGCTAAGTGTTACCCCCATTTTGTGGATAACTAAGGATATTATGTCTCGAGGCCCTCAGTTTGTAGATATGGAGTGTCGAGAGACTACATGACCAACAATATCCTTTTGCACAGTTGGAGACCCTTCTCACCACTAGAGAGGTCGCAGATTTTCAGATGGCATCCACCACACCAGTTGGCTTCCATAAGGCATTGGGCCTTGGTCCATGAGGTACAATTTAGTATTATGGTGAGCATCATTTCAATATCTAAGGAATTTGAGTATGTTGTATCTTAGATTGCTCTAGATTTCATGATATATGCTTGGACATTATTCATTTTTCTCTTCTTCACCTTGGTGGCTGACATTGTGCCCTAGTAAATGGTCTTCCTTGGGGATGGGTTTACTACTAGGAACTCCCTTGAAGAGCCATCGTATTGTTCTCGACCATACTTACCACTTTCCATCACTATTTTCCCCCATTTCCTTATCTCTTGGGATTTTAGGGTATATTGACCCAAGAAGGGGTTTTCCCTCATTCTATCGAAATAAGGGGTTGAAGGCCCAAAGGGATTGATGTTGGGTAAAATATAAAATCCTATTTATGAACCTTCTAGATTCTTCGCCCATGGATCACCCAAGAAAGCAACGAACCACTTATCTTTGAGAAAAGGGGGACCCACAATAAAATATAATTAAGAATGCTTAAAAGGTTAGTTGGAGGATAGGAGCTCTCATCACGAGCCAGCCTATCATGTCCATGAATATCTAGTGGTATGACATTACCATCATCTGGTCACCAAGCTAGGGTAATGGCTCTCAGTTGCATGGCTGAGAGAAAGGGGGTCTCATCACGATCCAACCTTCTCATTTCTACTAGGTGTTTGTGGGTGACATTTCCATTATCTGGACACCACGCCGGGGTAGTGGCCTTCAATCTTTCCTTAAAATTATGAAAGAATGAAAGAAATGGAAAAATAATGAGCTTGGAAAAACTTCATTGCGGACGAATGTACCACACACCGTCTACAAAAGCACGCATGAATGAGACACTGTGACCTATTGTATGTCATGAACCTTATGTCCATTAAGTCTTGACCCTAACCAGTTCACCCACTTTACTTGGCTTAGAGAAGGATGTTTTGGAAACTCTCCTTGATCTAGGGAAAGATCTACCCAATAGCACACCTCGTCAACCCTACCATATTCAAGCCTGACAAGTCACATAATGTCTTTGAGCACTTAATTATTTGACATAGTGATATTTCATGCACATGCTTAGGTGCCTCATTTATTGATTGGATTCACTTATCATGATGTTATGACTTGAGATCCTTGGAGGGCGTTCTTATTTGACTTTACAGGACCTAGTTGGTGGACAGTTTTGTAAGAACAAGCCTAACTTGGGATTCCATAGGGTTTGAAGCCCACGGGTGGATTCCAAGGGCCCACATGCCAGAGGAGAAAGATCAAATTTGGAAGGCCTAGAAGATGACTTGGATGACATAACCTAGCCCCCACATGCCAAACATTTTTCCTAGGAGAGGAAAAATGTCACTTCTGGAGGCATGATGTCACCTGGGGAGGTTAGGATTTGGTGGTGAGTTTACATGCATTGGCACAAGGATGTTTTGAGGGGCTTGAGCCTTAACCATGAAGGAATTTCTTGGGATACTTGACATGTGGCTTTGGGAAACCTATCTACACTCCTACATCACCAACGACCTTCTCCTAGTGCCAAAACGTCCCTTAAATGGGTGACGTTTGTTAACGGTAGAAGTCAACTCAAGATTGTTGTTGAGTCAAGCCTAACACACCTTGTTTCAAAATGTTCAATAGGGGTTTTAAGATGGATAAATCATTGCTTGGTTTGAAACGAAATAATTATATGATCAGTTAAGATCACTTACCTAGGTGCAACAAGTCAGGTAAATAAAACTAATGGCTAGAGACTTAAAGTTTTAGGTGATGTGACTGAGAGAAGAGAAAAACAAAACTGATAAATCCACCAATAAACAAATCTTGTTCTTAATGTCCTTATAGAGTAGAAGAATAAATCTTTATCTAGAAAATCATTCCAAATAAGATTTAAGAAGAAGAAACACCAATGTGGCAAAGATTACTAAAAACCCTTTAAAGCAACCTTCTCAGCACATAAGCATTTGTCATAAGCTCATATAACATTAGCGGAGTGTTTTAGAAGAAAAAAAGAAGATGATAAACATAGAAGGGACACAAACTAACAATTAACTTTATTAGTAGTTGAATTCTTTACATAGGCAAGATGAATCAAAACATTTTTTAGATATACAATGTCAAGCCAAAAACAGGGATTGAACCCTTTCTTCCTCTATATCATCAAATATATAGATTTTTACGTCAGTTTCATACATTTATGATCGATTTGATATCTAGGGATATCTCAAAACTAACTCCTACAGGCCCTGAGGACGAATTTTGTCCATATTTATTGATACATAGAAATAGAAAACAATTACAACTTAGATCCTATAATCTAGGCATCAGTTTTGCATACCGATAGTTCTTTTGTTGACTTGATTCCACCTGGCTGGTATGTTGCATCCTTCAATAGATCCACCTGATCCTCTGTCATCCATCTGTTTCAAAACTTTGACAATAATAAATGACTGATATGTATTGTCATCCACCAAAAAGAGGTTGTAAATCATCTTTTAAAGGCATCTCATAATCTATCTTCAGATTCCATAAAATATTCACCTTATCATCTGCTTTTCCCATCACAAAAATGTGATTCTCTTCTTTCTTTTGCAAAATCGGCTACTACAGGTGTTCCTGTAGCGCCACTATTTTTCTTATGAAGAGTGTTGTGGAAACTTCCTGCAGAGCTCTTTTAAAACCAAATCTTAATATCCTTCATGCCTTTTCTTGCTCGTGTTACAACCAATCATTAATCAAAAGGAGATAATACCTCACGTTTATGAAAACAAAAAGGTTGTTATCAAGCATCCATCATCATTAGTCAAAAATTAGGTTTTGCATAAACACATAGGTTCTCATATTGAGACTTCTCCCTGGAAAACGGATTTAGTTGCCTCGGTTAACAGATCCAAATCGTTACCTCTCATTTGCTTTGTTTTAGAACAAGTTGTCATTTTCTTTGGCTTACCATCTCCAGATCCGGTCAAAGGTTTTGGGCCCTTCTCGCTCTGTTTACTTTGTTTTCTTGTAGAAAATATGTCTTTTCCTATAGGAGTCTTTTTGTTTGTTGTTAGATTATCTTTCTTCGATTTCTTCTTCTCGGTTTTGATTTTAGAAACCTTCTTGCTTTTTGATGGCTTTACATTAGGGTTTGTAAGTTCTTCATCAATTACTATAACCTTATCTTTAATTACAGGGTTGTACATGGCTTTGGATTTCAATTTGAATTTGTTTTGTGGCCCAATTCTCCTTTTCCTTACCAGAATTTTATATTTATCAACATCATCTTCAGAAGAACTGGAACTAGGAGGAAAAATCTTAGGAATGGGTTCCTTATATTTTACAGGGTTTGCTTGTACCTCTATTGTTTTAGGTTCTTGAATTTCATTCAATATCATAGGGTATTCTAACGCTTTACTTTTCCTGATATAAACCTTCTGTGCATGAGGGAAATGATTCCTACCTCCACCTAGTGCATGACAAGATCCGTCACCTGTTTGCAAACCAATTGGAGTATTCTCAACTCGTTCATCTGAAACCTTCAAACTGGTCTTCCTTTTATTCTTCCTTGAAGTAGCAGGTGGACTTGTGCGTGATGATGCTCCTTGCATTGGTTCAATAACTTTATCAGTCGACTTTTAAGCAGGAGGATGAAATTCTATTTTAAACCCTATCTGGATCAAGAATTGATTCCATGTCCTCTGTCTTTTCTCCAGCTCTGCTTTAATGAGTACCTTGATTAACCCTTGATGATAGATACCATGAAGGGGAGTCTTGGAATTTGCTTGAATCTTCATGGCCATTTTATTCAGGTCCCTCAAGAAATAATATGGCAAGCTCATCCTTTTAATTCCTAACAAATGAAAGATGAATCGTAGATGAAACAGGAACATCGTAGAATAACGTCGTTCACATGTGATATAACGTTTGAGCATCAACAAAGCCTCCATCCATTCATCAACTATCCAGTCCCTAGGAATACCCTTGGACTAATCGGGATCTTTGTGCTTTGGTTTCAAGAATTGATTGACATCCCCACCTGTGATTAATTTGTTCTTGAACCATTTTCCACCATCGGCAGGGAGATTACAGGCTAATGCTATTGACTCCTCTCTAACCTGCACAATCAGATTAGCAGTTTGAACCCTCTTTAAATCATATCCTTCAACAAATGCACGAGCTACACCATATTGATAACCACCTAATTTGGCACAAAACATATAACAACCATCTTGGTCGAAGATATGTCTATTGTTTTCGTATGCCTCCATAATCTTGGGTCCTTCAAGTTCCTTTTTGTTTATGTGTCCACTTTTACCCATATTTATTGTGACGCCCAGAAGACTAGATTAATTATTGTAGGAGTGGGATATGCTTGCTATGTGGAGATAGATACGAGATCTATTGGCTATATGGAGGAAGTTTAAATTGACCAGCTACAATTTGAAACCTAGAGAGACAAATAAAATTCCAAGTTAAAAGAATTGTTTAAAAAAAAACCAATCCCCATGACGTCCTGGGTAACAGATACAAACAAGTGAAAGTACTGCCACCTTTGCATGTTGTGATATTGATTGGGTACTTGATAACTTCCTTGAGTCTTTCATTCTAACAGGTAGGACGATCCACGTCTTCAAACTCCTCCAACTATACTCGTGATGATGAAAAATAGGGACAAGTGTAAGTTCCTATAGTGCCCTGCATAAACTGTCCTTTGACATATTTTGAATGGAAACGACTTGAAATTCATTATCAAACTTTTGGTAATCATGAGACATGAATTATGACATGACATATGACTATAATGAAAAGATTTAAAACTAATGATGTCATGAGATAGTCATACAAACATGTGCATAATTCCTCTTATCCCCTTTTACAAGACTAAGTATCTCTCATTCCTCTCCATATAACATTATTTTGACCCCCGTGATAAATATTTTGAACCTTTAACAATCCTAATGATGAGGATTTATAACTTATACAAAAAATAAATAAAATGAAGAAAATAAGAGATTAGAGATAAAACTTTGTAGAACATAATAGGTGATAACAATGGCTCCATGGGGGATGGAGTTCTTCCTGTGAGACTCCAAGAAATTTGAGTAGACCTATTCCTTCTGATCCTTTGAGATTTCTACCATGTTTATTCTACACGCTGTAACTGTTTCAACTACTGGAGTTTGGTAAATCTTTATTTAAAACATATCAAACTGAAAGATTAAAACTAATATTGGAAACTAAAAAGGATAAGTTGCAACATTTTTCCATTGGGATATGGAGTATTTATTGTCTAAATACCACACCACATCGATATGTACAATGGGATTTGAGCCACCAACGGTTTTAGTAAAATAATTTCTTTAGAAAATGCCCATTTACCGGGCCACCAAAAACCTTTTCACCTTCCAAATTCGACAATAGGAAAGTGTTGTTGTCCAAGACCTTATCCACCCTGAATGGACCCGACCACAGGGTGTCAAACTTCCCATGATGGTATTCTCTGCGGGCATCCCATTTCAAAACCAAATCCCCAGGTAGAAACTTCTCTGTTTTTTCTTTTCTATCAAAAGTCTCTTTAACCTTTTGTTGATGTTGATGTGCTTTCTCAAAAAGTTTCTCTCTTGCTTGTTGCAATTCTACAATCTGACATATCCTTATGATAGCATCATTAGGTTCAGCTTCAATTTCTTGTAGAAACTTTACAACTAGTAAAGCAAGTTGTACTGGAAATACTACTTCCATTCCATATACTAACTGAAAAGGTGAAGTTCCAATTGCTTTTTTTGTGCTAACAGGGTCAACTCACAAGGCATATTTCAACTTTGAATCCCAAGCCCTCTTATTGTCTTCCAAAAGTTTCTTAATGTTCATGACCATACTTTTATTGGATGATTCTACCATGCCATTACCTTGTGGGTAATAGACAGGAGATTGCCTAAGCTTGATGCCATGGTCTTCACAAAATATTACCATGTTAGTGGATTTAAAAGTTGCGGCGTTATCTATGATGATCATTTATGGACAACTAAACCTAGATAAAATATTATCTTCAAGAAAACTTATGATTACCTTATCAATTTCCGTCCGTGTAGGTATAGCTTCAATCCACTTCGTGAAGTAATTTGTAGCTCTCATAATCCATCTATGTTGTCCACTAGATGGAGGATGAATTTCACCTATCGAATCCAAAGCCCACTATTGGAAAGGTGGAAACACTTTTACAGGCTTGAGAGGTAAAGGATTGAGCTTTTGTTTACCAACAACCTTTGGCATTTTTCACATGCTCTAATCTTTGCACGGAAACCAAAAAATAGACTAGGCCAACAATACCCAGCCCTAAGTATCTTATATGTAGTGGACTTCCAGAAGTGAAGTCCTCCACACACTCCTTCATGAAACTTTGTCATGACTCTCTGTGCTTCTTCTTCATCAAGGCATCTCAGTAAAAATCCAGAAGGGTCCCTCAAAAGCAAAGCTTGATTGTTCACACAATACTTTACACCTTTGAGTTTTAGGGATCTTACTTTAGACTTATCCATTCGTAGAGGAGATTGGAAATTCTACATAAAATAATAGATATCTTTGTACCATTATGATTCAACAATTTTTTCATTGACTTGAGAACTGTTCCTTTGAGGATGTAAATTTCCTGAATTGTTACAGATGTAATAAAATCCCAGAGCTCTGCAATTAGAATCAGTTATCATATTAGCTAACCCCTGCCCTTTGACTAGCTTGGTAGGCTTGATCTCCATGTCATACTCAAGCATCTTAGTTATCCATTTACTTCTCTTTCCATCATTGTCCGGCTGAGTCAAGATATCTCTGATAACACTAGATGGTACATATGCAGTGATTTTTTAATGTAGCACATAAACTCTAAAATATTTTAATGCTTTGACCAAAGCAAAAGCTTTATTATCCATGATATTGTATTTAAATTTATCATCCCGAAGTGCCCTGCTAAAAAAGGCAATGGGTTGTTCAAAACCCTCAAAATTTCTTTGTAAAAGGGAAGTTGTTAAAGTATCTTGAGATGCAAAAGAAAAAATCAGGAACTCTTTTTCAAAATCCGAGCTAATTAAAACAAGTGCATCTGAAATAGCCTGCTTAATAGATTGAAAAGAATATTTGACTTCAGTTCTCCATTTGATCTCACTGCCTTTCTTCAACATGTCAATTATGTGTTTGACTAGTTCAACAAAGTTGGGAATAAACCTTCTAAGGAAGTTTGTCTTCCCAAGGAAAGACTAGATTTATTTCTTAGTTCTAGGGATAGAAATCTTTTGAATGGCTATCACTCTAGCAGGATCAATTTTAACTCCATCAGCACAAACAATATGACCTAGCAAATTCCCTCGTTCTAAAGAAAAATGAGACTCTTTTGGATTTAAAGAAAGACCATACCTTTTGCAATTTAGAAATACCTGTCTCAAATGGTGTAGATGCTCCTCATCGGATTTAGAGAACACGGTCATGTCATCCAAATAGATGACCACAAACTTATCATTCTCTCCCACAAAGGCAATATCCATAGCTCGTTGAAAGGTGGCCCCGGCATTCATCGAACCAAAAGGCATTCGAGCATACATAAAAGTACCCCATAATGTTGTGAAAGCATTTGTCTCCATATCATCTGGGTGAACAACTACTTGGTTGTATCTAGAAAAAACACCAATCATAGACAACCTGCTAGAGACTACTACCCTTTGAAAGTTATGTTCCATTTTGGGAAATGGGTAGTTGTCTTTCCGAGAACACATGTTTAAATTTCTGAAATCAACACAAAGTCTGATTTCACCATTCTTTTTTCTCACTGGTACCCTATTTTGTATCCAGTCAGAATACCTCAAGGGTACAATGATCTTAGCATCTAAATGTTTATTGACTTCCTTCTCCACAATAGGTAATTGTTGATTAAGGTTGGTTGTCAATGTTGATGTCAACCCTTGAAGAAAGCCTTGTAGCACAAAGGTTTGGGTAATGGACCCAAGTTTGTTTGATGTAAATATGACTCATTATTGTTTTGTGATGGTTGATAAGAAGTACAGATGGATGAACTCCAAAGTGGTCCCCTTATGGTGAAATCCCTCATGGGAAGACACTTTGCAGATTGAGTTATCCTATAAGTATGGTTAGAGAACCCATTCTTAATTGAGGAATAATGAGATGAAGGACAATGATTTTGTCAGTGAAACTATCCTAGATGCATAGTGCTTGTCATTCCATTTCCGATGGTATGTGGAATTTCACATAACTCCTCACGGTTAGAAAGTTATGACCATATGAAGTTGGAGAACCCTCGTGAGTCTTATAGAAGCCCCCAAGAGTCAAAGTTTCTTGCAAAAGAAATTATTTTAAATGGAGAAGCCCTAAAATAAGGAAAGTGTAAGGCTACATGAAGATATAAATAAGAGGCAAAGCTCACTCATTAAAGACACACTTGTACATATTGAATATCTATTTTCTCATGTAAAGCTTATTGTAAATACTTGTGGATACATCTGAAGTGGCGAACGTTTGAGGTAGCACAAAGGGTTGGTGACGAAATTCTTGGAATTATAGCGAATACAAAAAACCCTATTTTCTGAGGCATACGTGAGTTGTCTGTGTATAGGGTGAGTACATGTACGCGAGTTGTCTGTGAATAGGGTGCGTACATACGCAGGCTAACACCTTATTCACAGACAGCTCGCGTACATGTACGCGAGCTGTCTGTGAATAAGGTGTGTACGTATGCGGGCTGGTTGTGTATACGGTGAGTACATGTTGGTAAAGCCACGAAAACTTGAGAAGATGAAGATGCAGAGGTTCTAGATCCTGAGATCAAGCTCCTAGGAAGGTCTAAAGTGATCAGATACATCAGATCCATCCATTGGTTCAAAAGGTATGTCTTATTTCTATGAATAGTTGGATTTTGATGTATGCATGAGGAATGGTAATGGAGATTTGAGGATTCTCCCTAGAAAGACTAGTGGCTACATGGGATCTTCTGCATAACTCTGATCTACAAAAACACAGTGCTGGTATATTTATCATTGATACTTCTTGTTGAGGCACATGTTGTATTTCTTGGCATATGGCTAAGAGTTTTTATGGTACATGGTTCAGATCTTGTATTTGTTGATGTATTGAGAGGTTGAATATCATAAAGTGTTGATGACTAAGATCATGTGAGGGATATTATACTTGTTCATGATTACACACACCTACATGGCACATGACTAGAGAGAAACATATTTTCTTTGAGTAAAGGTTATGTATGAGGATGCATGCAAAGGGTACAATTACAGTCTAGATACAGTGACAGGTTATAGATCTATGTGAAAGAAGTTGCAGAGGGTCAACAATTTTCAAGAGAAAGGAAACCATACTTTTAGAAGGCATACACAAGCTGCATAACAGTTTGGTCGCATACATATGTGGGTTGCATAACATATAGGGTGTGTACATACGCGGGTTGCAACACTACATGTCACGTACCTGTTGTATTTTTGTAGACACATGTTCAATTCAGGTACAGATTGATTACAGGGCAGTTGTACAGATTGGATACAGGTCATTGGTACAGGTTGATATAGTTGTACAACAATATATCTAACAGTGATAGGTTGTCAGTGGTTCCATCATTCTACTTATACTTCAGGGCGGTTGGACAAGGAAAGGACAGGTGGTTGTAGCCACCTTCCGGTTGTAGCCGGAAAACATAGGGGGTTGTAGCCTCCTTCAAGCTACATAGGGGGTTGTAGCTTGAAAAACTAGGGGGTTGGAGCCTCCTTCCAATTGCAACTGGAAAATAAAGGAAGTTGGTGCTTCCAATGAATGTCATTCTTCAAGACATATAAGAAAAAGCATTTCGTGGTTTTCTCCCGCTTTGGGTTTCCACGTAAAACACTAGTGTATTGTGTATAATTGTTCATTTGTTCTTTGCTTATTACTGGATGATAATTCTATATTGACATAACACCTGGATTATTTGGTTAAAAAGAATATAATTGCTCTATTACGGATTCACCCCCCCTCTCAGTAATCCAACAGTAACAAAAGAGGATTAATCTGTCTTAACTTCTGCTTGAAAGGTTTTACATTCTCTTTCAAAGGTATATTGTTGTTGAATGATAGTTTCATCAAAGGTCCTAAGATATTCATATTTCCATGAAAAAATATCAATGAACTCTTTCAACAGTTCCTCATATTTAGCTTGGTATTTTGCTGACAGGAATTTTGATAATTTAACATGCTTGGGATTTGCAGCAATCCCAAGATTGCAATCAGTCCAATCTGCTTCTTTTTCTAGATTAGGGAGCTTCACAGGAACATCATTATGATAAAAAATTATTTCAAGAGGTACCAGACCTTTTGGGATATGATTAGTGGGCAATTGCAAGATCTTATGCCCAACAATCATATTATGAAAATTTAAATTATGGTTAACCTCATCTAAATCCTCATCTTGATCGATATGAATTGAAGAGAAATCATCTATAGCTTCAATGAACCTTTTGATTTCATAATCTTCCTCAAATACTCTCTAATACTTGACATTATCTAGAATAGAAGGCATGTACCTAACCTCTACTTCATATTTCAGTTTTGGGCGTAAAGGAGGTTTAAAAGTACTTGTTGCCACATCCAGTGAATCAACCTGCTCATTTTGATTTCTTGGAATATATACAATGTTAAAAGACAAAAAGAAGGCTTCAATGATGTCCCATACCTCACTTATGTAGTTTTTCAACTGAATGTTATTTGTCTGATATACATCTCTAACCTGTTGTACAATGAACTCAAAAGCCCCATGAACCTACTCTGCAATGTTATTTGTTGTCTCGAATTCTAACTTGTAAGACATGGTAATGACTTCATTTTCAGAAGAAATCAACACTACACCTTCCACTGCACCTTCTTTAGATTAGGATTCATCAAAATATAATCACCACAATAGATTTTGATTCTCAAAAGACTGTGGAATAACAGTTGGTTTAGTCAAAGGCAAAGACTACTAGACAACATCATCACTATGAAATATAGAGGATCCCAAATCCACATCAACTGCATAGATAGGATGATTTATAGAATGATCATTGTCACTAATATTGTATGCCAATCGAGATTCACAATAAAGTCTTCTAAATTCCCCTCCAAAAACAGGTATTGTGGCATAAGAGAGATCCATTTGAAGAGATCCCCGAAGCTTCTTATACCAAGATCTAGACAACAACATACCAAACCTAGGAGGGATATCAGCTATAACAATATCCATGACTAAACTCTTGGCTGAGATTTGAGATAATGAAACAACAAGATCTTTAATAACCCCCAAGCATTTGAATTTTTTGGAATAAAAGGAAAAGAGATCATGGTATAATTTAGTGATCTCTAAACCTAATTCTTCCATGAAAACCTTTGGCATAAGATTATGGGAAGCTCGAGAGTCTAACAGAAAGTTATGAAGCATTTTGTCATGAATGTTTAATGAGACATAAAAAGGGGGAGTGGAGTCATCCCTCTCTTCTAAAATTGGCCCTAAGACAATAGTGGGTTCTTCATCTTGGAAATTAATCACATCAGTAACAGGGTCTATGACAGAAAAAGGTTGTAACCATTTCAAAATCTGACTCCTATAGGAATTAGTTTTAACCAATTTAGTCAAAGGAATAGGAATTTTGATCTTACTTATAATCTCATGTTCCAAACTGAAATGAGATGAAAATTTTTCTACTTCCATGGTTGGTTATACTTGCTTCCTTTCAGGATTTTTGTTGTCTTTCTGTACTGAAGGGGCAACATATTTATCTTTTTGAGGAGAAAATTTATCTGGAACTTGTTTGGATCTAAGATTGTACCCATGTTGGTCTTTCTTACAAAGCATGTTATCTGGACATTCACCATCCCATGCATTCAATGCATCTTCATATTCATTATGTGTTAGGTGACTGACAACAAGTTCATCACCAAACAAATGAATATCCACATCTTCATCTACCTCTTCATCTTCTTGATTCTCCTCAATATAATTATTTTGTAGGGGTGTCTGGATTTTTTTATCATCATTGTTCTTCTTATCTCTCTGCAAGATATGAGGGTTATAAGGTATTCTATATTGATTTGTGTTTCGTCTTCCTTCTTGAGGTGTATTCCATTTTTGCTTTTCCAATCTGATTTTAGACAACTCGGATGGTATTTCCTCCATTTTTCTTTCCATCTCCTCCAAGACAATCTTCTGGTTTTTGGTATTTGATGAAGAGGACTTATATTCTTCCTTTTGGTTTCCCTTGTCTGACCTTTTATTCAGTTGTTCTGATGTTAGAATGTTGTAATCAAATTCTAGAGTTGAATCTTGCATATCATCTAGAGTGGTTGATCTTCTTTCCCTTAGTAGCAAACAAAAATCAGCATCAAAGGCATTAACATAAGTAACCTTTCAGCTGGCCTAATATCATTTGGTATCTTCTGGTACATCCGATTAAATCTCTAAGAGAATTCAGAGACAGACTCACCATTATTTCTTCGAAGATTGCTTAATTTTTTCATGTAATACAAATAATCTTTCTTGTCTCCCCACTTTCTCAAGAAGGTAGCACCAAGATCTGTAATGGTAGTAATGAAGTTAGCTCTTAAATTTCTGAACCACTTCCTCACTTCTCCATCTAAACTTTGGACAAAAAGCCTCATCCATACATCATCATAATCCACTTGAAAATTGTCAGCAAAGGAGTAAAAAGTTGTCAAATGTTCCTCTGCAGTTGTTTCTCCTTCATTGTCAAACCTTGGGAGGTACTTCATGTAATCATTACCTGGGAGAGGATGGAGATTATTTGGCAACACTAAAGGTGCATATCTTGCGGCTCTGATGGCATCCATTAGATTGGGTGGTGTTGCACCTACCATTGTTTGACCACCTAAAGGATGATTTATAGGTGGTTATTGTGGTGATGAGGGCTTACGAATATTCACTTATTGAATCTTTGGAGAATTTCTTCAACAATTTTTTCAGTAGCAAGGATATTAACTTGGAGGCTAATATTGGGTTTCTCTTCTTGATTTTCTTAAAGGATTGGGATTTTTTCTAAGGGAATGTACTCTACTCCTTCAATAAATTCAAGGTTTTCTTCGGATTTATATTGACTCTCGAGATAGAGTCTGTAAAATGATTTTGGTTCAACAAATTCCTCTTTCCCTAAGGTGGATTCTTCAGAAGGGGGTAAAATTAACAATTTCTCAGACACTGATTTGTGGAGGGTTTTAGTTTGTTTTAGGATCTTCTTAGGGTCTGAAACATCAATCACATTGGGAGATTCTATATGGGCTCTAGTCCCCTTTCTCTTAGGAGCTAGAGTGCCTTGTGTGGACTCACCAGGTGAAAATATATTGTAGTCAACTTGTGCCTAGTTATAGTTTCACCATCTACAACTAGATTTGTAAACTCGTGTTGTTCTACCCAGGGAAAATCTCATGATTTCGTTCCCCGACAATGACGCCAAAATATGTTAATGCTAGAAGTCAACTCAAGACTGCTATTGAGTCAAGCCTAGAACACCTTGTTTCAAGATATTCAATAGGGGTTTTAAGATGGATAAATCCTTGCTTGGTTTGAAAGGAAATAATGATATCACCAGTTAAGATCACTTACCTAGGTGCAACAAGTCATGTAAATAAAACTAATGGCTAGAGACTTAAAGTTTTAGGTGATGTGATTGAGAGAAGAGAAAAACAAAACTAATAAATCCATCGATAAACAAATCTTGTTCTTAATGACCTTATATAGTAGAAGAATAAATCTGTACCTAGAAAATCATTCCAAATAAGATTTAAGAAGAAGAAACACCAATGTGGCAAAGATTACTAAAAATCCTTTAAAGAAACTTTCTCAACACATAATCACTTGTCATAAGCTCATATAACATCATCAAAGTGTTTCAGAAGAAAACAAGAAGATGATAAACATAGAAGGAACATAAACTAACCATTAACTTTATTAACAACTGAAGTCTTTACATAGGCAAGATGAATCAAAACAGTGTTTAGATATACAATGTCAAGCCAAAAATAGGGATTGAACCCTTTCTTCCTCTATTTCATCAAATATATAGAGTTTTACATAAGTTTCATAAATTTATGATCGATTTGATATCTCAAAACTAACTCCTACAGGCCCCGAGGGCGAATTTTTTCCATATCTATTGATATATAGAAATAGAAAACAATTACAACTTAGATCCTATAATCTAGGTGTCAGTTTTGCATAAAGATAGCTCTTTTGTTGACTTGATTCCACCTGGCTGGTATGTTGCATCCTTCACGAGATCCACTTGATCCTTTGTCATCCATCTGTTTGAACACTTAACAATAATATATGACCGATATGTATTGTCTTCCACCAAAAAGAGGTTGTAAATCAAATTTTAAAGGGATCACGTACTCTATCTTTAGATTCCATAAAATATTCACCTTATAATCTGCTTTTCCCATCACAAAAATGCAATTTTGTGCTTTCTTCTACAAAATCGTCCGGTACAGGTGTTCTTGTAGCGCCACTATTTTTCCTATGAAGAGTGTTGTGGGAACTTCATGTAGCGCTCTTTTAAAACCAAATCTTAATATCCTTCATGTCTTTTCTTGCCCAAGTTACAACCCATCGTTACTCAAAAGGAGATAATACCTCGAGTTTATGAAAACAAAAGGGTTTTTACCAAGCATCCATCATCAATAGCCAAAAATTAGGTTTTTCATAAACACTTAGGTTCTCATATTGAGACTTTTCCCTGGAAGACAAATTTAGTTGCCTCGACTAATAGATCCAAATTGTTACCTCTCGTTTGCTTCATTTAGGAACGAGTTGTCATTTTCTTTGGCTTACCATCTTCAAATATGGTCAAAGGTTTTGGGCCCTTCTTGCTCTGTTTACTCTGTTTTTCTTGCAGAAAATATGTCTTTTCCTGTAGTAGTCTTTTTGTTTGTTGTTAGATCTTCTTTCTTCGGTTTCTTCTTCTTAGTTCTAATTTTAGAAACCTTCTTTCTTGTTGATGGCTTTGCATTAGGGTTTGTAAGTTCTTCATCAATTACTATAACCTTATCTTTAATTGCAGAGTTGTACATGGCTTTGGATTTCAATCTGAATTTGTTTTGTGGCCTAGTACTCCTTTTCCTTACTAGAAATTTATATCTATCAGCATCATCTTCATAAGAACTAGAACTAGGAGGAACAATCTTAGGAATGGGTTCTTTAAATTGTACATGGTTTTCATGTACGTCTATTGTTTCAGGTTCTTGAATTTCATTCAATATCATAGGTTCTGCTAACCTTTTACTATTTTTGATATAAACCTCATATGCATGAGGGAAAGGATGCCTACCTCCAACCAGGGCATGAGAATATCTTTCACCTGTTTGCAAATTGGTTGGAGTATTCTCAACTCGTTCATCTTAAACCTTAAAATCGGTCTTCCTTTTATTCTTCGTTAAACCAACAGGTGGACTTGTGTCTGATGATGCTCTGTGCGTTGGTTCAACAACTTTATCAGTCGACTTTTGGGCAGGAGGATGAACTTCTATTTTAAACCTGGACTAGATCAAGACTTGATCCCATGTCCTTTGTCTTTTCTCCAACTCTACTTTAATGAGTACCTTGATTAACCCTTGATGATGGATACCATGCAGAGGAGTCTTGGGATTTTCTTGAATTTTCATGGCCATTTTATTCAGGTCCTTCAAGAAATAATATGGCGGGCTCATCCTTTTAATTCCTGACAAATGAAGGAGGAATCATAGATGAAACAGGAACACAATAGAATAACATCCTTCACGTGTGATATAATGTTTGAGCATCAACAAAGACTCCATCCATTCATCAATTATCCAGTCCCTAGGAATACCCTTGGCCCAATTGGGATCTCTATGCTCTGATTTTAGGTATTGATTGACATCCCCACGTATGATTAATTTGTTCTTGAACTATTTTTCACCATCAGTAGGGAGATTACAGGCTAATTCTATTGACTCCTATGTAACTTGCATAATCAGATTAGTAATTTGGCGCAAAATATATACCAACCATCCTGGTCGAAGATATGTCTGTTGTTTTTGTATGCCTCCATAATCTCATGTCCCTTTAGATTCCTTTCCGTTTACATGTCCACTTTTACCCATGTTTATTGTCACGACCAAAATACTAGATTCCTTGTTGTAGGAGTGGGATATGCCTGCTATGTGGAGATAGATACGAGATTTGTTGGGTATATGGAGGAGATTTAAATTGACCAGCTGCAATCTAAAACTTAGAGAGACAAATAAAACTCCATGTTTAAATAACTGTTTAAAAAAAAAACCATCCGCGTGACGTTTTGGGTAACAGGTACAAACAAGTGAAAGTATTGCCACCTTTGCATGCTATGATATTGACTGGGTACTTGATAACCACCTTGAGTCTTTCATTCTTCTAGTTAGGACAATCCACATCTTCAAACTCCTCCAACAATACTCGTGATGACGAAAAATAGGGACAAGTGGGATTTCATGCAATGCCCTGCATAAATTGTCCTTTAGCATATTTTGAATTGAAAAGACTTGAAAGTCGTTATCGAACTTTTGGTAATCATGAGAAATAAATTATGACATGACATATGACTATAATGGAAAGATTTAAAACTAATGATGCCATGAGATATTCATACAAACATGTGCATAATTCCTCCTATCCCCTTTTACAAGACTAAGTATCTCTCATTCCTTTCCATATAACATTATTTTGACCCCCAGGATAAAGATTTTAAACCTTTAACAATCCTAATGATGAGGATTTGTAATTTATACAAAAAAAAATTAAATGAAGAAAATAAAGGATGAGAGATAAAACTTTGTAGAACATAATAGGTGATAACAACGTCCAAATAACTAGGCCTTTTTCTTTGTGCAAAAGTGAAATTAAAGTGAATTGTTTAATGTTACTTTGTAAAAGGGGCAAGATTAGGGTTGTTGACCCCTAGTCTTGTGGTTTACCCTTAACTATGTGGACAAACTATCTTAGTGAAATTTTGTATAAATAAGAGATCATGAGATCTCACTTTATAATAACTCTCCCTCTTGTGAGAAGTACTTGGTCTGAAATTTTAGCTACACTTGGAGTATTTTACCTCTTGTGCTATGGAATAATGTTTTTTGGTTATGGTTTGATGATGATGATGGTCTGCTATCTCTAGAAGGTCATTCTCTTGCTTTTGTGGAGGTTTACTTTGGCATGTAAAGGATTTTCCTTGAATGGTATGGTCTCTCTACTTTGTTATTATCATTTGTGCTTCAAGTAAAGTTGTTTTGGCCAATGTTAGATAGGGAGTATAAGGACATACACCCCTAGTTTCCACCATAATTGTTAAGCTTTTAAAGTTATTTTGCAAGGGTTTAGTTGAGGAAGTAAGAGGATTTCCACCCCTCATCTTCAAACCCTAGCTAGGTTACTTGCCTTGGGAAGTAAGAGGATTTACACCCTCAAGGATTTAGTAACCCTAGCTCTTTATTTTTGACCCCATTAATCCATAACTGAAGGCACTAGTTTTGCATTGGAGAAACAAATTATTGCATTGGGAAACATGATTTATTTTCATTTTTACTTCTTGCGACTCTGATTGTGTTCCTTGTGCCTTGAGCACCTCACAGCCACTAGGGAGTCCCCATCAAAGGGGTACTTCTTGATGCTGTTATAAAATTGCATCATCAGCCATTAGGCCTGTAGAAAACCTAACTCATTTGCTTGAATAACTCTCTTATTAACCATTATAATTTTCCCAAAGTTTGCACACTTACTCTTCTTGGTCTAGAGCACTTTTTGGAAAAGTTTGAAGAATTTCTAGTGGCTGATATTCTTGTTGTAATACATTGAATGTTACATACATAAGGCTGATATAATTTTCTGCAATAAATTATTTACAACGGCCTTATCTTTTCATGCTATAATCTTGGTCTTTCATGTTTAGTTTAGCTGGTCTTTCTCTTGTATCTTCTACTTGATCTCTAGCATTTATTTTGCAACTTGTGATGCAATTTTATTGCTGATATACATTGTTACTAAAATATGCTATTAGGGACAACAAGCTTGACCTGCTTTTCCAAGTGATTATACTTCAATATATTCTTGTTTTTCTTGTGTCTCGGAAAGGTATTTCACCATTTGCAGGTTACTCAACATACTTGGAAACCCTTGAACCTTCCCAACACTTCATTCCAAGACCTTCATACCATTTAGATTTTACCTCTAAGGACTTCATCTCCATATCCATCCATCTTAATCTCATTCCCCCTAGGGTCATCGAGATTCCCTCCTCGAGGTGACTACCTCATCTCTAAAGTGACGGGGAAACCTACCTAAGGTGACAGTGGGTAGGTGACCTCCTAGTTGTCTCCATTTGGTGGTTGGGTCAGGATTTTACCAACCTACAACTTATGCGATAACATTGACGTTGTTGCCGAGGAGGATTTTTAATCCTCTTCGGAACCCTCACGACACTTTGGCAAGCTATCCCAAAGCCTTTCCCTTAACTTGTCGGATGACTCCACCCAAGGGACATTTCGTTTCCACCTTTCTTGAAGCTCATCTGGTGATTCCACCTTCCCAGAACACTTCCTTTCCCAAACCTTTTCCCCCTCGGAGGTTCAAGCCTTCTAAGATTTACCAAAGAATGCCTCCTCTCAAATCTCTCATTGTTAAAACCCTCTTCCACAGTACCCTTCCTCTTGCTCCAATGGCTCACCCTTGAGCAAAGGAAATCTACAAACCTCTCAACATGTCCAACATCCAAGGATACCCTAATACCATGCTAAAATAAGTCAACAAGTGGTTGCCAAAGTTCCCAGGAAACAATGTGATAACCACTGAGGACCATATTTATGTCATGGGACGAGACATGGACAATGCAGGTATTGAGCATGAAGATGTGGCCATAAATTTATTTGTATCATCGTTGATCGAAGAAGCCCTTGATTGGTTCAGAGGGCTCCTTGACAATCATCTCACCTCCTACGAATCTTTTTCCAACTTGTTCAAGAATATATGGTCAACAAAGGCAAATGGTGGGACACTCAAAGCTCAGTTTAATTAGATAAAGAAAAAGGAGAATGAGAGGGTAAATGAATTCGATACCATGTTTGAATGGTTGTACAATCAAATTCCAACAGATTTCTGTCCTACAACATCAACAATTTGTCTCCTTTACATGAATGCTTTTGAAGGGCATTTTTTATTCATTCTCAAAGACACTAAGGCCACATCATTGGCACAAGCCAAGGAGTACAATGTCAATATTGAAGAAAATATCCTTGATTCAAGGGTGGAACCTTTTCAATACCCTTGTGTCAAAGCAGAAACAAAGAATAAGGTTTCCAACAATAGTGCTCCTGATCTAATCGCCCTCTTAACTCAAAAGATAGACTAGATGAAAACTCAATTTATCTAGGTGTTGAATCAGCTTATGAGTCGTATGGCTACAGTGGAAAGAAATCAATATGCTCCTAGACCTCAATTTTCCAAACAACAAAGAGATGCCACGGGTTGGAAACCAAGGCCTCAACAGGAGGCAAAGGCCCCATATACTTTGACAGTAGTTGGGACAGTTGATGTAGAAGCTTGGCACCTCTTGTACCAAGAACCCCACAGAGAAGATGAATGCCCCCGATGAGACGAAGATTCTCACGACAATACAAATTTCATTGATATGATTTGCACTTTCCAACAAGAACAAATTACCCAAGAGCATATCAATGAAGCCCGAAGAAGATGAGAAAGAGACGGGAGACTCTGGGCCTTGAATAAATTAACAAATGATCAGAAGAATGAATTAAGGAGGAGGGAATATATCACCTACCCTAGAAGAAATAAAGCTTCGGCCCCTCCGTCACATCCTGATAATCCTCATCCATTAGCAGAGAAGGTGGCTCCACCACCTCCACATATGGTATGTGAGTTGCTTCCTAAGCCAACTCCTATAGATGATATTCAGTTAAATATAGATGTTGCAAGCATGTTTGAAAAAATGAATATGACAGTCCCAGTGATAGAGATGTGTAATATCCCTTCTATAAAAAGGGAAGTTTTTAAAGTCTTATAGGTGCCAACTAAGAAGGAAGATCCTCCCATCATCTTGAACACTGTGTATATCGATTGACCAAGGGACAAGGATCCCCCTTTCTATCTTTCATTAGGAATGAATGCCCTTCGATTGAACAATTGCATGCTTGATTTAGAACCTCGACAAATGTCATGTCATTAAAGGTGATGGAACAACTTGGTTTGAAGACAACCTGACCTTATGGAAATGCATGTGGTATTGATTCATGGAGGGTCGAGGTATTTGGGGTGTGTGAAGATGTTGAGGTATTTTTGATTGATTTTCCACATATCAACATCCTCATGGAGATAATAGTGATCAATGTTGTTGGTCCTAAAGTCTACACCCGACTGTTAAAGGGCAGAGCTAGGCCACCTCAAGTTTTGAATGGTTGTTTTTTTTATGATTTTATTTTGTTGGTCAGTTAGAGGGTTGGTTTTACCGAAATAGAAACGTGGTTGGGTTGGAAAAATGATGTGGATGAGGGTCCTCCTTGGCTGGGGGCACACAAGCGATATAATAGAGGTAAAAACAAAGGGAAACAAGAAAAAACTCAATGAATTATCTAATGAGGGAAGTTTAAGTCTCAATATAGTATTTCAAGGCATTAAACATGTATCCAAACACAATTGCTCCCACAAGTTGCAATAAAAACAAATCGTCACCAAAGCATTAGTTGTTTTACAGGTTGCATATCAGTAAAGATGAGTTATACAATAGTTGAGAGGAAATGAAATGTACTTTACATAAATAAAAAATTGCATTCAATATAAGAGAAAAACACAATAGATTTGGACAAAAACACATTGTCATCAAGAGTATATTCACCAGGTAGAGAGCTTTAATCCATTCATAGAAAGAGTTCAACCAATTAATGTATTGATTTCCTTCCCCAAAAACCGAACCCCCAAAACATACAAAAATTGCATATTTATCAAAGTTGTAGAGGCTCTCATCCATCTGGAACTGAGGCTTAACTCTACACTTTCAGTTGGAGAACAACTTATTGACTTAACTAAATACTGCTGGAGTATAGTAATGCATACTTCAAACTTGACTTAACAAAAAGAAGTGGTTCATATCAAACACAAATGACTACTTATTATGCCTTAATCTAAAAAGTCTTACACTTAAATAACTAAAACTACTACTAGTGATAAGATTAAACTGATGCATTTGCTTAAGTGAACTGAGCTTTGAAAAAAACTGACTAGGACTAACAGAACTAAGTTCTATATCGAACACTTGTATCCATGTGCATTATTGGAGGCCAACTGAGAGATAACTGGATGTGTTAGCAGCTTCCTTGAACTCTTTAGATACCCCTCCATAGTAGTGTTCTTCTTCGAATTATCTCCTTCAGAAAGTAACAAGTTTTTTAATGTTTCTTCTGGAGTCTTTGATATTTCTTTTGCAGTCTGGAGTATAGTTTTTCCAATTCTTGGTTGTGGTGTTGAAAGGTCTAGACTTGAAGTTTCAGTTCATGCACTTGTTGGGTGTCATCGATCCTCTTTGTTTTGACCTCAACCTGCTTCTTATTTTTGTCTTTCTCTGTGATAGATTTGTTGTGGTCAACCAGTGCTCTACTTCTTGTTCTCATATTATAACTGTGCATAACCTCAAGCTCTTTCCTTTTTGTTATTTTAATGGACCCATGTACTCCCAAAGTATCAGTTTCAATCTCTAGTTTAATGTCTTGTAAATTGTGGCAAGGATCCCATGCATGTGGTTAGGTGCCAATAGAATCTTATTCAAGATCAAATCCATAATCATGTACTCCCTATTGACTGGAGTCTGTAGGATACTCCTTTTTCACTGTCACAAATGGTGTTTCTGCAACCTCATCCTCACTAGACTTTGATTTCTCTTTTTTCAATGTCATTGCCTTCAAAACATTGACTACCACTTCTTCCATGTTGGAAATTTTGGGACTATCATCATCCTCGATCACAATTGATTGGGGGTATTTTAATGATGGCTTAAACAGAGCCTTGGAATTCAGCCTCAATTGATTTGTGATTCTAGTTTTTCTGTCTGGCTTGCTTGGAGCTTCAATGTTTTGCTCGCCCTTCCTTTTCCTGTCTTATATGGATGCAAGGGATGCTTTAGGTAAGGCTTGTGCAGAAACATCCTTTCCCTTTACCACTTCCTTGTTGCATGAACCCGATCCAATTTGCCCCCTCATTCGAGTCACATGTTTATCAGGTTGTTTCTCAATGGGGGTTTTATGCTCCTCCTCTGAATGGATGGATGACAAAGACCTCTACGGTGTTTCCAATGTAGGTGGATGCATGTGGGTAAATGTGCCACTTTTGTTTTCCTTCCCCTTTTTCGTAGAAGACCTCAATTGCATGCGGGGGGACTCCTTCATGGGGGGTTTTGGCTTGTTTGATTTCAAGGGTGTGTTTCTTGTTTTGGGGCCTTTCCCTTTACTCACTGCGGGTTGGACAAGCTTCATCGAGCTCCCAGGCTCTGGAGAAACCCTGATCTTCGTCTTATCTTCACTAGCATCACCGTCATTCTGTGAATCAGGCACTTGCTCTTGCTCTTTCAATCCGACAAGCTTCACGAAATAATCCCAAGGCATTTCAAGTTCCTCGAGAGTGAAAGTTAGCAAAAATTTAATCAAGCCCTGATGGTACAAGATCCTGTGAGTAGATTCAAGGTGACCTTGAACCCTCTTGGCCATTTTGGTTAGGCTCTTAAGAAGGTAATATGGTAAATTAAGCTCTTTGTCTCCACTTAGATGCACAAGGAAATCAAGGTGATAACAATGTACAATGTTGAATCGACCCTCACTTGTGATATACCTCTGCACTATTGTTAGGGATCCTTTTCAGTCTTCCTTTATCCATGACACAAGGATTCCTTGGCTCCATTCGGGGTCTTAGTGCTCGAGAACCATAAATTTGTTGTAGAGGTCAGGAGGCAAATTGCCTTTCTTAAACCATCTTTCCCCACAGACAAGGATAGTGCATGTTGCTTCGATGAAGTGTTATGTGACATGAATCCAGGTATCCCCAAGCAGGGTCTGAAAGCCATCAAATGTCTGTGTGAACAACATAGGCAGGTTTGTGTGGTGTCCTTCAAATGATCAGATGAAAGCATACCACTCGGCCTTTACGAAAATGTCTTTGATTTCAGGTATGGCTTCGAACAACTCCAGACCTCCAGGCTCAGTCTTGTTCAACTACCATAGTTCTCGACAAGGAACCATGGTGGAAAGGGTAGCTCTGATGTTGATGATGCGGTGAATGTAGATTTCTTCATATTGAAATCAATACATGTGTGTTGTCAACCCTACGTTCGAGTTGTAGTGTCCATGATGAACTAGTACAGTTCTCACGATCATAATTGATGATGTGTAATGATGGAACTATGTGTAATATGGTGTGGAGGTGCTTGTTTATGATCGCGCACGTATGCAGGTGCCATTCAAACGGTTCAAACATTTAAAATAACAAATAAAATTATAAAATAATTTCAAAATTAGCACGCCAATCCTCGTTTGCAAGAATAGCTTGGTTCTTGCAATCAACTATGTTCTGCGTATAAAACATTGTCAAACTTGCTATGAGCTCAACCAATGGAAAATTTGATGACAAGTACTTCAAACCCAAACCATGACATGTAATTATCCTTCAAGAAAACAAAAAATATTGCGGCAAAGAATCAATCAAGAAAGGTAATGATAAAAAACTGAGTCATTTAATAATGGGGAGCCAACTTAACTAACAAAAAAGGAATGATTTTTTATGAAGGTATAGGGAAGTGAGAGAGGAGGGGCATGGATGCATACTTAGGTCTCAACATTGGCTCCAATTGGGGACAACACCCTTTTGTGGGGTGCTGAGAACAACAAAGCAGTGCCTTGGAACTCAATAACTTGCTCCCACCTTCCTTCTCTTACCTTTGTTTATGTCTGCCAGCCATGTATATCTGCTACTGACTCTCAGCCATGCGTCTTAAGGAATTAAAAATTGAAGCTACACCTGAGTGCCTTTGTTGGGATATGGAGTCTTTATTCACACACAAACTAACTAATCAAATGCAAATGAAAAAGAAAAACAATTATGGTACAAGATGGACCCTCCTTCAGTCTTTCAAGCAAAATAGTGTTTCAGGAAGTGCCCATTTACTGGGCCTCCAAAGATCTCAGTATCATCTAGATTGTGTAAAACAAATGTATTATTTTCCAAAACCTCAAACACCTTAAAAGGAACAAACCAAAGGTTATCAAACTTACCATGCTTAGGCTTCTCATCCTTTCTGACATCCCACCTCAAGACCAGGTCACCTTCTTGAAAGATCTCCTTCTTCGTTTTCTTGTCAAAATATGATTTGATCTTGCTTTGGTACGCCTTATTTATTTGATTCAATGCTTCTCTCTTCTGTTGAACCTCTATAATCGGAAAAATTCTCCTTTGGATGTCATTTGGCTCCTCAATTTCTTCATGTAAGAATTTTAGAACTAGTAGACCAAGTTGAGTAAGGAAGACAACATCTATCCCATAGACTAGATGAAATGGTCAGGTTCCCAAGGATCTCTTGGTTCTGATCATATCATCCCACAAGGCATACTTAAGTTTAGAGTCCCAGGATTTCTTGTTTTCAGTCAACAATTTCTTGATGATCCTGATGAGAGTCTTGTTTGATGACTCGACCAACCCATTCCCTTGAGGGTAGTATGGCGTGGAATGTGTCAAGGAAATGTTACGGCTACCACATAAGTCAATCATGGCTTTGGACTTGAATGCTTGGGCATTGTCTGTTATAATCTTTCTAGGGCAGTCGAACCTAGAAAAGGTATTGGTCTCCAAGAAGTTCATGATCACCTTGTTAGTAGCATTCCTGGTGGGCATAACCTCGATCCATTTGGTAAAGTAGTCAGTGGTAGTGAGAATACACTTGTGTTGTCCACTGGAGGGTGGATTTATCTCACCTATGAAATATAATCTCCATTGTTTAAAGGGGTACTAGTAGTGATAGGATTTAGGGGTAGTGAGAGTAATTTTTGTTTGCCTGCAATTTTTTGACATTCATCGCATGCCCTGACTGTGGTGAATACATCAAAGAAAAGGGTGGGCCAGTAGTACCATGCCCTTAGTATCTTGAGGGATGTGGATTTCCAATGGTGGTGTCCTCCACAAACTCCATTGTGGATATCTGTTGTGACTTGTTTAGATTCATCTTCATCGAGACATTTCAATAAGATGCCGACAAGATCCCTCCAATACAACTTTTGATTTAAAATGCAGAATTTTATAGATTTTAATTTGAGAGACCTGGCCCTGGCCTTTTCAAATCTGGTGGGAATTCTAGATGCTACAGAAAGTAAATAACATCTCTGTACCAAGGTGAAGAAGAGTAGTTTTCAGATACCTGCATGTTGTATTGTCCAGACTATGTCATGGGTGCATCTGATTGGGTGAAGGTCTGATGCAATTCCAACACCTTACAATTTGATTATGATAACAACTTGGCAAGTCCCTGTCCCTTAATCATCCTAGTGGGTTCTATGTGCAGATCATACTCCAATAGTTTGAAAATCCATTTCCCTCTCTTCCCTTCACTATCTGGCTGGACCAGAATCTCTTTGACACTGCTGCTAGGAACATAGGTTGTTGTGTTAAATCGTAACACATACACCTTGAAGGCCTTCAAAGCTTTGACCAACGCATAAGCCTGCTTTTTGAATATGGCATACTTCATCTCAACATCTCGAAGGGATTTTTTGAAAAAGGCTATGGGTTGTTCATGCCCTTCTTCATTTTTTTGCAGTAGTACAACAACAATGGTTTCCTCATAAGCGAAAGAGAAGATAAAGAACCCTTTGGCATAGTCAGGGCTAACCAATACAGGGGCTTCATCCAAAGATTGTTTTATCCTTTTGAATGTTGCTTTTTCCTCTAGTGACCACTTAATAACAACGTCTTTCTTCAACATGTTGGTGATAGGCCTTATGATTTCAACAAAGATTGGCACAAAGCACCTTAAAAAATTGATTATGCCTATAAAAGATTGAATAGACTTCTTATTTCTGGGGATTTCAATTTCCTGAATGGCATCGACTCTCTCAGGGTCTATTTTTATTCCTCTTGCTGATATGATGTGGCCTAGGAGCTTACCTTCTGGCATAGCAAAGTGGGACTTCCTGGGATTCAAAGAGATCCCATACCTTCTACATTTCCGGAAAATCTGCTTAAGATGTTGTAAATAATCAACATCAGATTTGGAGAAAATGGTGATGCCATCCAAATATATAACCATAAATTTGTCTTTTCCCCCCACGAAGGTTATGTCCATAGCCCTCTTAAAGGTGCCCCTTGCGTTCATCAGCCCGAATGGCATTTTGTCGTACATGAATGTCCCCCATGGGGTGATTAATGTTGTTTTCCTTTGTCTTGTTCACACACTGCTATCTGGTTATAACTAGAGTATCCATCCAGCAAGGAAATCATGTGGGTGCCTACTACCCTTTGCAAAATATGGTCCATCTTGGGCAGGGGGTAGTTGTCCTTTAGAGAACACTTGTTGAGATTCCGGAAATCAACAGACAAGTGTATTTCCCCACTCTTTCTCCTCATAGGTACTAAGTTGGCCACCCAATCCGAGTACCTCAAGGGCACAATAATTATGGCATCAAGCATTCGTTTCAACTCTTTTTCAATTATGGACATCAACATTGGATTAAATTTTCTAATATTCTGTCTGAAAGGCTTAGAACCAGCCTTGAGAGGGATCTTGTGTTGGATGATGTCAATGTCAAATGTCTTCAAATCCTCATATGACCATGCAAAAATATCAACAAAATTTTTCATGAGGCTGACATACCTGGCTTTTTTTTTTGCAGCTAGTGCCTTGGACAATTTGACTATTTTGGGATTTTCAGCAGTCCCAATGTTGCAGTCCATTACATCTTCTTTTTGATTTTTGATGGTAGCTTCTCTGGATACATCATAACTATCAAATAACCTTTCCAGTGGCACTAGACCCCTGGGGATGTGATTTGTTTTAAGTTCCACAATGTTGTGGCCAACCACTTTGTTAAACGTATGAGATGTTTGTTGATTTTCTTATTCATCCTCTTCACCCTCTTGATCTATTGAGATATTGGAGAATTCTTCAATGGTCTGCAAAAATCTTTGTAGCTTCAAGTCATCACTAAAGACTTGTCAGTGCTTTATGTTGTCTGGTATGGATTTCTTATGTCTGACTTCCACTTGATACTTAATATTTGGACCAATGGGAGGTCCGAAGGTACTTGCAACCAAGGCCAAATAATACGCCTTTTGATTTGCCTCTCTAGGAATGAAGGAAATGTTAAATAATAGAAAGACGTTTTCAACTAGGTCCCACACCTTGTTCCTGTATTGTTTGAGCCTCTGTTGCTTAGCTTGATATATGTTTTTGACTTGATTGATAATTAACTTGGAATCACCAAAAACTGCCAAACTGTCAATGGCCATGTCTTTGGCAGCTCTCAATTCGAGTACTAGAGCTTCATACTCAGCTATATTGTTAGTAGTCTCAAATTCCAACTTATAAGAGAGTGTTATTACTTCTCGTGTAGGGGAAATGAGTAGTATACTAGCCCCAAAACCTTCCTTTGATGAAGAGCCATCGAAATACATCTTCCATACTTTGTTTTTTTTATCTACTAGTGACTGATTTATGCATTTATTGACTATTATTTCTGGTTCATCATCATTTAAATGGAAAAGAGATGACCCGATCTCATCCTCAACAACACAAATTGGATGGTTGCTTGGATTATGATGGTCACTGACGATATATGCCAATTTGACCTCCCTATATAGCCTCCAGTGTTCTCCTCCGAAAACATGGATGGTAGCATACGTGAGGTCCATTTGTAATGATCCTCCAACCTTCTTGGACCATGTCCTAGACAAGAGCATGCCAAACTTGGGAGGAAAGTCAACCACAAGGATGTCCATCACTACACTCTTCATGGGTAACTGTGCCAAAGAAACCACCAGATCCTTTATTAATCCCAAACATTTGAGTTTTTTAGAGTTGAAGGAGTAAAGGTCTTGGTGATATCCAGACCTAATTCCTCCATTACAACCTTAGGCATGACATTGTGTGAGGCACCTGAGTCCATGAGACAGTTATATAGGATCTTGTCATGGACATTTAAATATATGTAGAAAGGTGGAGAGGCATCAGAGCCATCCTTAATGTGTGCACCCACAATAATGGTTGGGTTTTCATCCTGTAGACTAATTACATCAGAATTTACAACAGAAGTAGGTGGTTATAGAACCTTCATAATAGATTTTTTGAAAGGCTCATTTTTCAACAATTCTGACAAAGGTATAAAGATCTTGATCTTTCTCAACTCATGCTCTAGGATGAAAGATGCTTGTGGCTTGTCAACTTCCTTTACTTCAGGGACAACAGGTTTAGATGGGGGACGCTGGTGAGCTTTGATCAATGCACCCTTGCTTGGATTTGGCTTGGGAGGAACCTTTGGTTTTTTGTTCTGATCGGAGGTGGTGGCTTTGGGAGCCCTTGTTCTAGGCCTCAAATCATACTTCTTTTGGGCTTGGGCTTGAATAACTCCTTCCTCCTCTACCTCAATATCAAACTGATTTGACAGTTGTGCTACCTCATAATCTTGCTGTGTTAAGTGACTGGTATAAAAATCAGTTTCATTAAAAAGTACAACAACATCATCCACAACATCACTTTCTACATCCATTTCCTCAATTTGATTGTGTTGGAAAGGATGTACTACTCTTTGATCATCAACATTCCTTCTCTCTTTCTCTACATTATCTGAGGGACATCATTCGGCCTCTAAAACTGGTTTGGATTTCTGTTCCCAGCCCCTTGAAAAGCTCTGTTTGGTTGCTTAGATTCCCATTTCAACTTAGCTATTTCAGATGTCAAATCCTTTAAGTTTTTTGTCATCTCATCAAGTTTAAGATTGAATGTGGTTGGGTTAGAGGAGGCAGGGGAATCCCCCCTATGTTTCTTCTTGTCTTTATTAGATATAGTCTTTAACCTGTCTGATGCTAGGATGTTGGACTCAACCTCAATGGTTGCTTCTTGCATGGACAACAAGGTGGGAGAATTCTGCATCAAATGCATTGGCATAAGTGATATTGTCAGAGACTTTATTCGATTTGATCTCGTCTGGGATTCTACCATACATCTTATTGAATCTCTTGGTGAAGCCTGAAATAGACTCACCATTCTTTCTCTTAAGAGCCCCAAACTCAGTGATGTAGTACATATAATCTCTTCTATCCCCCCATTGTCTTATGAAAGATTCATCTAATGCATAAATATCTGTAATGGAGGCTAGAGGGAGATCTCTAAACCATTTCCTTACCTCCCCTTGTAGGCTCTATACAAACAACCTCATCCACACATCTGCATAGTTAATGTCGAAGTTGTTTGCAAAGCTGTAGAATAATACCAGATGTTCCTCAGTTGTGACATCCCCTTCCCCATTATATCTTGGAAAATATTTCATATAATATGTGGCTGGGAGTGCATGTAAGCCTATAGGAAAAACTAGGGGTGCATATCTGGCAACAATTATGGCATCCATCCTGTTAACAACCATTGCTTGGGCAATAGGAATCTGAGGTTTAATTGGAGATACAAGGGTGGATGTTGGACTGGAGGATGAAGTAGAAGTGGGGGTTAAAATTATCCAAGAGTCCTTGGAAAGGTGATTCTCAGGGCGAACAAGTTCAAGATGCTTCTAATAGTGGAAAAAAAGTAGATTCTTTGGGTGCAACTTTACCCTTCAGGGGTGAGGTATATCTTTGAGCTAAGGTAGATTTTCTTAATTGTCTTTCTGGCTCAGAGACTACTGTGCCTGTCTCGAGGTGAAATTGGTTGGAGAATTTGGTGGGAATCAATGATTAGAATAAATATCAAATTCGTGTACACACGAGGTAAGATGGTAGCTTGATTAAGGAGAAGAAAAGAGATTCATTCAAAGTAAATATTGAATGAGATTCGTAACTTTCTTTAGTAGTATTTACATAATACTATGTTACATGAGGAGGCAATTAAGGAAGAACACTTTCTCAATTGTATGAAAGAATATCTTGTTAGAGGAGCTCAAGTTCGGGTCTGTCTTCAATGGATAACGAAAGGGGATGAACTTTTTAAATTTTATTTGACTTCCTTGAGTGTAAGAATCTTCTAAAAGAATCTTATGCTTGAGGAATCTCAAAGGAATTTTAGTCGAGGACCAAGCATAAATTTGATGGATGTTTTGCCTTCATTTCCATAACATTTTTATTAAGTACCCTTCATAAGAGATTGTGGTGGTAGCCAAAGACGAATGTAAAAATGTGGCATCTACTAAAGTTTGAAGCATTGAGAGAAAAAATGATCAAATGTGAAACCATATTGAAAACCTCATCACCAAGAAAGATTCAAGGAAGAGAGGAAGATCGATATCGATATTATTAAGGAAGAAGATGGATTACTCATCAATATTAATGGAACAAGGCATCACAAAACCACTATTCAATGAGATATTATTAGAGACCAACAACTACTACAAATTGGAGAAGTTACAACAACAATACATGGAATCAAAGGAAATAAAATTAGGTAACAACCAATCATCGAGGATTAAGACCGGAAAAAGTTGAGTTTAGATGGATGGATCATCATCAATAGAAAGAAGAAAGTAGGAACATAAGAAAATCATATTACTTGGTTTCATCACATGTAAATCCTTTAACTGCAAAGCTTCAAGGACAAAGCTTTTTGAAGGAGGGTACTATGATATGACCGCAAGGGGGGGCATATATAGGGTTAAATGTACATGTAATAGGGTAAATGCATATGTAATATTGGTTATCATAATAAAGGGGCCACATGTGTAATGCGTGAATATGTATATATAGAGATCATGTAGTCATTATTAAGGGAACATGTGATTTGGAGTTATGAATGTATTGGGGTATTTGGAGGAGTTTCTCCTATTCTTCAAGGAGTTGTTGTGTAACTCGTCTCTCTTATCTATATAGGAGTTGTGCTCATGGTCACATTTGGTGCATATGGTGTGTACTATGGTTTATTGTGTTATATTTAGTGTTTGTTTCCTAACATTTGGGAGACTGAGGACATATAGTGAAGTACTGATGGTAAAAATGATGTTACTGGAGTAGAACTTTTGAAAGCACTGAGAATGATGAAAAATGGAAAATTTGTAGGACTCAATGGTCTTCCCTGTGATTTTTTCAAGAGGAAGTGGAAGGTGGTTGGACATGATATGTTCTACATGATTGGAAAAGTTTTTTTGTTTAGGGAGGATGGGAAAATTCTAAAATTAAGGGTTAATTGAGCTTATCCCCAAAAATTCAACCAGAGATGCTACAAATGCTTTGCATCTAATCACTTTGCTAATTGTGTAGTATAAGATTTTAGCTAAGGTGATTACTTTGAGAGTCCAAGGGATTGTGACACGTGTTGTTAAGCATGAGAAACTTTGTACACAATTTTGATGGTTTGGGGGAGTATATAATGGGCCAAGGACACTGGTCAATGGGCCCTTTTGTTCAAAATTGATTTTGGCAAAGCATATGACATAGTGGATTGGTCATTTATCACAAATATATTATATTGGATTAGGTTTGCTCAATTTTTTGTTTGCATGATGGAGTCTTTTTTCTCCAATGCATAAGCTTTTGTCTCAATTAATGGTTTGTTGTTCGATAAAATCACTTTACACAAGTCCATTAGACAATGGTGACACCTTGACCCTTTCTTTATGTTTTAGTTGTAGATGGTGCTAGGGCTCAAATCTAGATAAGAGGTATTTCTATTCCAGGGGGAAGGGACTTGATCAATAATCCCTTCACAAACGACTCTCTCATTTCCATCAATATTTCTTAGGATTTAGTTTATGGAACTCTAAAATGTTTAGATGTGTATTCTATCACATCTGGGCAATAGTGAGAGATTCAAAGACCAATTTTTGGTTGTTTGGCATCGAAGATAAACCTCCATATCTAAATAATTTGTGGCAACACGTCATAGATGGTGAGATTGTTTACTATTTGGGAGTTCTATCGGGGTGAATGTTTCCTCCACAACTATGTGGAAGTGGTGTTTACAAAATCTTCAAATCAAAATCCATGGTTAAATGTTTAGAGACCTCCTTCTAGATGGGAAAATTATAGTTATTGGTAAATTTGTAGGTTCTTCATGTTTATTATGTCTCTTTTTAGTTTCCTTTTTCTTCTCATTTTGGTCTACTAGGGAATCTTAAGAGGTTTCATATGTTCTACATTTGGAGGTGCACAATCACTTCTTTCCTTAGAATGTTTCCAACATATAAAAACTAAAAGGTGGAGCAGGTCTTACTGGTATCAAATTATAGGGGTTTGTTTTATCAGCCAAATGGATAATTCAATGTCTTGTTGGTGATGATTTGTGGAATTTTTTTATAGAGATATAGGATTTCTGATGCAAAATATGTAAACATGATCAGGGGCCATTTCCTCATCAATGATGTCTTGACTGTTCTGCATAATTTCAAGATCGATGGGTCTTTTGTCCTTCAAAAAATTTAGGAAGCTTGGAAAAAAGTTGTGTTTACTCTTAGTTGAAATTTAAATGGATTTGGGAGATGTTTTTGATTTGTTTCATCATTCAATATGGAGATGGAATGAACAACAATCTTCTATAACACATATACCTAGATACTTTCCCAAAAGGCTTGCCAAAAGGGGTTTTCGTGCTAGATAGATCTTTAGAGTGACAAGACTAGAGTGTGGAAGACTCTACGGGATCTTACAAGAATTTGGACTAATTTGCTAACAATATCCAACAATTCAAGAAATTCATACATTGATTCCATCATAGGAGTTCTATAAGCTCAATCTATACACTCTAGGACCGATTTGGAGGGATTGGTGATGGAGATATGTTAACCTTTCTAGGTTTACAAGCCTAAATGTTTATATTAGTATTGTGGAGTCCCTTTCTTTTTCAAGATTCTTTTCAAGAAAAGTTGAATAGGAGGTGGGGTCTCAGTGAACAACATGGATATATTGGATTTGTACTATTTGGTCATATAAACTCTCTTTTAAGACATGAGTCTTTGCCTTACAACGTATCAAGGTTTACCTTTTAAGGAGTGCACATGATTCACAAGATTCACGAAGGATCGAGTCTATTCGACATTTATTTTGGAATTGCAACTATGCTCATGGGTGATGGAATTTTGTTGGGGACAAGTGGACATTAATATTTTTCAGTAACATCCATTGAAAAACGATGCTCTTAGATGATGAAGATTACATAAGCCCTTTTCACTTATGAGGAGTGTGATGATATACTCAAATGGTAACTCTTTATATGTGAAGCTTTAATGAAGTGCTTTTAATAGTAATGTTTCTCCTTCATTTATTTTAAAGATCGATTATTATATGAATTAAATTTACAATTTAAACCCAAAAACTCTCTCTTACTAAAAGATACCTTGATTTTTTTATTTTTAAGAAACACTTTAATCTAAAGAACTTTATCGCTATTTAAATAAAGTACCACATTATACTTTTCATTATACTATACTTTTTAATATGATATACATTACCACCCTCACATCACCACACAAATGATAGTGAAATGCATATATACTATTTGTATTTATGTAGGAAGCAAGCCCCAAATTCCCCAAACAAAATTTGAACGTCTACACTCCTTTACTTTATTTCCTCACCGATTGCTAAAGTCTAAGGACACGGGAAAGAGAAGATTCGATCAACACCCTACCTCTTTGAATAGTTCCATTCTTGTTGCATTACATACGTGTATGTTGTGTTATTTGTCCACTCTAATTGTTTAAATTAATTTTCAAGCGCATCTTCAAGAACATAAAACAAAAATAAAATGAGTTTAGCTTTTATTTGGCGGGAGAGGAGTCGGCAATTCATCAGTGTGTGCAGATACAATGCAAATTACATCCTGAGATGAGTTTGACTACCGTATAGTTGTATGCCGATACGCTAGGGAGAGGGAGAGGGTAAATGCATTTATATAACATGAGATAATAGCTTCAGTCGCTGATTTTATTTTCCACCGTAGAAGATGGACAGCCGAGGAGTACGTGACGGTCTGGAGATTACTGCTATTGGCACCCTGTACAAAGGACCATGGGAGAAGAAATACTGGAGCTGTTCTCGGGTAATGTTTTTGCCAACTTATTATTTCATTAATGGAAAGATTAACTTCACCGGCAGCAGCGATTTTATTTCATTACTAGAATGAATTCATCTTGGTAGCAGTAAGAATGTGTGCGTGGGGATTTGCTGCCTTTGTTTCTCTTTAAATGCATATCACGCAATCAACTCCTTTTCCCGGGGGCTAGGGCAGGGCAAAGAGAGCAATGGCTCTCATCGAGCTCACAGGCAGATGGAATTTTAGTATCGCCAAGAATTTTAATGTCGTAAGAAGATTCTAAGAAAAATAATAAAATTGGAAGGTCGATCAAGTCATTTTCAAGATGAATTTTCTTTTTCTACTTTTCAGGAAAAAAGGTCTTATTTATTTTATTTATTAATGTACATATACCAAAAAGATAAACATGATCCGTCCATAGTGGTCAGTCCATATTTATTAGCTTGTTACATATGTTCGACAAATTTGGCGTTAGAAAAAAAGCACGAACTTAAATGACAGTTTTGGCCAAAATATTTACTTTTATTTTAATTCAAAAATCATGCGCCTAAATAATCTTTTGATCCTTGTTACACGCACTGAGATTAGCAAGGTGCATTTAGATGTCGCTGCTAATAAACTAAATTGAAATAAATTGAAAAAATGGAGTTACTTACAAATTAAAAAAATAATAAAATAAAATAAATCCATATATATCAATTTTAACTCAGTATTGATATGTTTAAAAAAAATTTAAAATAATAAAATAAAATGAATCCATACATATCAATTTTAATTCAGATCTTTTAAGCATTGATATGTTTGTGTTTAGATTTCTTTTTGATGTATTGCAGTATTTAATAGATCCACTGTTAAGATGTATTTATGCTAATTTATTTTTTATCAATTTTAAACTCTTAAATTAAAATTTGATTTAATAATTGGTTAGAGTTATGAAAATGAAAAGAAAACGAAAGTATGTTGGCCATGCCTCTTTTGCACGAATAAACTTCTTTGCAAGGATAGATACCTCTTCACTAGGCGTTACTTGGCTTTCATATTCAATATTCATCGTTGCAGGGGATCCTTGAAGGATTAAATGTTATAAATCCAAACTGTTACAGCTAACAAACCAGCTAGAAATGTACTGTTATGATTTGAATCTAGGGTATGAAGTTTTGATAACGCAAGACCTAACAAAGGATAGGCTTTGGTGGTGGAAGATGATATGGAAGCTAGGCTGTTCACCTAAAGTTAAAATTTTCACATGGATAGCTTTATCCAACCAGATCCTCACATGGGACAATGGTCAAAAACGAAGTTGGAATAGCCCGAATAGATGTATTCTTGCTAGGTAGAAGGAGAATCGGTTGACCATATCTTTGTTTTGTGCTCTTTCTCCAAATCAGTTTGGAAGGAAATTCTTCTAATTATGGGTGAGGTCAACACGTGGAATAAAAACACACTTATGGAATGTGTTGAGGCTTGGATGATTAATCCCTCAATCAAGACTCATGAAGCTTTACCATGTTATGTTCTTTGGTGCTTATGGTTGTGTATGTTCTTTGGTGCTTATGGTTGTGTAGAGATAAAATGATTTTTCAAGGAGATCTGTATCACAGAAAATCAGGATAGCATATAGAGAAGGCTGGAAGAACCTATGACGAAGACTGTTAAAGGAACCAATTATTGACTTCACCAAAGTGTGGGGATTCTTTGATGGTGCCTTCCAAGGAACCCCAGGTTTGTGTGGAGCTGGGGYTTTTTTTTWTTTTTTTTTATAATCATCGTTATTTCGCTATCAAATATGTTGCTGGGACAGGGACTAATAATAAAGCAGAATTTTTTGCACTTTGWTTGGGTTATGTTGAAATTTGCTGCAGATCTAGGCTTAAGGAATTTAGAGGTTCTRTGTGATYCAAGCTGCTAATGGACTGGCGTAATGAAAAAGTGCCAAATCTCCTATTTGGCTCAGACCTATTATGAACAGTGTCGTGGAGGTCAAATATTGGTTTGATAGTATCTCTTTCTCTCACATTTTCAGAGAATTCAATAAAAAAAMMWAAAAAAAACAGACTCTTTCTCGAAGGATGTGCWTATATTGTAGGAATGCCGCTTGAACTATCAAGAATTCAGGGTAGATCAAGTCTCRTAAAAAWTTTCTTTATCCAAGGATGTGCTTATATTGTAGGAATGCCGCTTGAWCTATCAAGAATTCAGGGCAGATCAAGTCTCATAAAAAATTTCTTTATCCATTTAATAATCTGAAAGTTGGGCGGAAGATGACAGCCTTAGGGTTTTGGCCTGTCTTATTGATAGAAATAGTTTTGTTTTGTTAGTGGGGACTTTTTATCATGGAATTTTGTTAAAAAGGAAAGACCATAATATGCAGCCATTGAAGTTTTTTGGATAAATTTCTTTGTTTTCGTAAAGGAGCTTATAGGCTTGGCGATGTATATTTTGATTTCACACTTGAAATAGCAAATATATAGTTTTTTTTCATGGAAAAAAACCATATTTTTTGTAACATATCTAAGTATATACCAAACATATATTTATTACTAGGTAATATATATATCTTGCCCAGCAACTAAGAATTTTGAAGGATTTCTGTTCTAGTATAGATATGACTGTTAACATTGACAAGACAAAGGTTATGATAATCGAATCCAAAAATATCACTTATGATAATTTCATGTATGACAACAAGAAGTTGGAGGAAGTGATTTCATACAAATTTCTCATAGTTGACCTACACCACAAGCTTAATCGGAACTTTAGCATCAAGAAAACGATAAATGGAGGGTGGAAAGTTTATTTTGGATTTTAAAACAGTTGTAAATTAGTGGACCTTTGGATATGGGATAAAAAGAAACTTCTCTTTGAGACTCTCGTCACTCCTGTTATCTTATATGGTTGTGAATTTTGGGGCTCTAGCATCTCTAGAGAATCATGGAGAAAGATCGGGCAAACACAAAAGTGTTTTATAACTAATAATCTTAAAATTAAGGGCAATACACCCTATCCTATCCTTCTCATATAAGCAAGTCTTTCCCCCATTAAGAGCATGGCTATGATTAGGTACCTAGTGTACAAGAACAAGATAAACAATATGGAAGACAAGAGGCTTTCTAAGATTGCCTCAAACTCTAGTCAAAACCACATGTGGCTCAAAGAATATTTTGACTCTAGTTTACATACCGACCTTCTTCTTAACCCTTTAACTCTCCCAAACTATATGGCTTTAGGAATGCTTCTCTTCAAGCTTTTTGAGCACATCAATAAAATTCTAAAGCAAACCAAGTAATTCCTCCACTCCCCCCTTGTTTTGTAAGGTTCGATAGACCAAAGTTGGTCTCAGTGGATGTTAATAACCACCATCATCATTTTTTTTTAACAAGAACGGTTAATTTTTGTATTTTAAAGTTGTTGTAGCCTTCATTGGATAGCATAATAATACAAAAAGTAGGACTATCCAACGGTTTATAGTTCAAAATTTGTCCAAAAACTTGCATAAAAACCAAAACCTTCGCAAAGGATGTCCAAGGGTTTCTAATAGTATAAAGCTTGAAAAAGACACCTAAAAAAGACCAAGTTTATAAACATAATATGACCCTAGGTAAATTAAGGGCATTCCCGCCGTATGAAATATCCCTGATCCAACTGATCTGGATATCTACTGCTGATCTAGTATTCTGTCTCACAGATATGATACTCTGGGGGTTTCTGGATGTGTTTTATCTTCAGATATGATACTCTGGGGGTTTCTGGATGCGTTTTAGTTATGTGCTTGAGATGTTTTGTGATTGTCGCATGTACATGTTATACATTATGGTTTAAACAATATATATATGATGCATGCGGAAATAAGGAACAACAACCGCCCAATAATATGTATTATGAGATTTAAGCAGGGAAATACAATGAAATACTGGAAATATAGAAAATAGTCGTCAGTTAGACCTCATGGATCGTCACTGGAATACAAGCAAATAACATAAAATACTCGTGACCAAAAGATGAAGGTAGATCTAATGCATGCACGGATAGATCGATAGTTTCGACGAAGCACGGTAACCACTACAAACTGGAAAACTCGTCTGGAAGGCTATAATCGTCGAATGAGCTGGAAACTGTCTCAACAGAAGTGCCCTGGCCTCTAGACCAATCTTGGTGACTGTCGGATGGAAGATCTGTCCTCTAAGGCTCCAGATCTCACCCCCTAGGGGTCATCGCACCTCCTAGACTCTCTGAGTGCGCCCAAATGATTCCCCCAACGGAATCAATTGCTATATGACTCAAAATGATCGCCCTGGCTAATGCCGAACTGGGTCGGAAGGGTTTCCTCGGATCTGATCTGATACTCCGGCTATAACCCCAACTATCCTTCCATAAGAGCTATGCCCTAGATGGCTGAATGCTGCGCCCAAAAAGATTCCACCGTCAGAATCTAAATGGAAGTGGCTCAATCTATGTGCCCTGGTTGAATCTCAACTAGGTCGGAAGGAATTTACAATACAAGCTCTGATCTCGTGTAGCTACACAAACCCTCCCTTTGACTTGCATCCTCATTGGCTGAGCTGCACAACACTGCAAACTGGATACTCCTGAATCGCACGATGAAATACTTGGTTGGTATCTCCGATGGGCTAGGGTGTGTCTCTCAACACCGAAGCCGATCAATGGTGGTGATTTCCTCCAGAAATCCACAAAACAGTAGAAGTTGAATCTCCTCCTCTGGGAACTCTCTCAACATCAAATCATAACATAGCATAATGAGGAATTAGGTCGAATTCCTCCCTTTATACTCTCCCTGATCTAATTCACCATTGACCTCACTTAAGCTAGGCGCTTTTCCTCCTAAGTTCAGTAATTAATTAATTAAGTCCCCCCTTAACACCTTTTCGTTCTATTTCTCCGTTGACTTAGGCTTAAGTGACTTTTCCTATGTTTTTTGACTTAATTCATCGTTTAGCCATCAATTCTCGCTTATTTCTCCTCTCGTTCCCTGTTTGTGTCTGACTATAGTCTACGGGAACAAATAGACTACTAAGTCACTCCTTGCTGGCCTACTCTTGAAATGGGACATCACAGTCCTCCCTTCTTGAGATTGCTTGTCCTCAAGCAACATCAATCCTGGGTGTTGCAAAATATGCTCCCCCTCCCACGTGGCATCCTCCACTGGAAGTCCCCTCCATCTAACCAAGCACTCCCTGATGATCTTGTTCCTCAACCTGTGCTCTCTCTGCTCGAGCACCTCCTCTGGCACTAACTCCAACTGGCCCTCCTCATCTAAGGGTGGCAACTCCTTTGAAGTGTTGATCTGCTGTCCCACTGCCTTTTTAAGGCAAGACACGTTGAAGACGTTATGAATCTTGCTACCCTCTGGTAGCTCTAGCTCGTATGCTACCTCGTCTACCCTCCTGATGACTTTGTATGGTCCATAAAATCTCGATCCATACAAGGCTTTCTTGAGCTTGCAGACATAATAAAAAAAAATTTAGGCTGCTTGATATAAACTTCTTGCTCAGCTGGCGATGGGAGCAAAGATCGCATCTTAATCATTTTCCTCTTCCTAAGATAAACGATGAGCCATAAATCTAGTCAACACTGCCATCTACTGCATGCTCTATTTTGTAAATCCATTTAGAGGTTACTACCGATTTGCCTTGAGGTCTTGGGACCACTTCCCATACATCATTCTTCAATATTGGCTCATATTCTTCTAGCATGGCATCTTTCCACACTTTATGTTTGGCAACCTCATCAAAGGTGCAAGGTTCTAAGTCAATCACATGATTCAATTGAGTTATTATCCCTGAGTACTTATCTGGTTTCTTGCTTTCTTTGCTTCTTTTAAAATTTCACAGCACCATGATGGCCTCCTTTTGGCAGGAGGTTTCTCTAAGGGAAACTCAATAGAATCCCTTATGAAATCCACTGAAGGCTCTCTGGCCTTCTCCCTCTGCTCATCTTGAAGTTGTGAACCTGAAAGTTTTGAAGATGGAGCTTCTTGCTCCTTTATATCACAGGGAAGCTCTCTGGAATGGCGAAAGGCAGCTTCCTTTTGGGATCCGTGCATGTGGGGTTGTTGACAGTGGGATCCGTTTCCCAATGTTCAGAACCATTTAGGCCATCGAGGATGCATTTCCAGCGAGCCAGGATCCGTTTTGTTGGCGGATCCCTCACGGATCTGGGTGGATCCAGATCCAGATCTGATATGCAGATCCACAGATCCAGCATCCAAACCTTGCGGTTTCGGTAACATAGGGTCAAAGAAGTTGGGTGCTTCATATTTGAAGCCCTTTGTGCACAGATCTCTCTATTGCACTAATCCAACAAGCCTTGATAACTCATCTAAGGAAGAGCACTCATGTTAAAGGGGACATGTGGCATATTGACATGGTCCAAACCCTAAGATGAGGGTGCCCTAGGGTTTCTAGAATATTCTATCATTATTTTATTCCTAGGGTAGTTATGAAAGAAACCTATGAAAGGAGGGTTTCTCCTCATTTGCAAGTGTGTTTTCATTGTGGAGAAAATCCCCTAGAACTTTGGGCTGGAGTACAAAGATATCTTGGAGATTGGAGGAGATAATTCATGGAAATATTTAAGGCTGTCATTTTCTATTTGTAAGTCTGTTATCATACTTTTTAATTTGATTTCCTTTTGCTGGAATTATTTTCTGCTGTTTAAGGGTTTGTAACTAGCAATAGGATCGCATGTTCTCCTCTAGATCATTAACATGATATCTGTTTCATGTAATGTGCTGGAGCTGTTATTCTAATAAGGCTGTTTCTTTACTGCATTGATTCAGGTCTGATGTTGTGGGTTTAGGTGAATGTTTATATTTGTGCTGTAGCTTCTTATTGAGTATAGTACACTGTTTGGAATAGATTTTGCAGCACTATTATCACTACATATATTGCTGTTCATTACATGTTTGAGGGTGGAATATGACATGTAATTGAGTTCTTTGAATCATTAAAGTGTTTTGACTCCATAGCCCACGGATAGGCACTGATCTATTTGAATTCACCATTATATCTCTTACATATTATAATTTTTTTGTAATACTAAATCTGGAAAATTGTACAAGGGATTCAACGACAGATTTAGTGATACAATTAGGGAATCCCCCCTTGTGTTGGAGGAGAGCCGGCTTAAAGTGAAGGGAGGTTCTATTGATGTGACAGTGGGTTGAACTTCCAAGAGTTCCCCTAGGGTTTGCACTTTGGATGATTTGGACTTTGATTGTGTGCAGATCCAGGATTTAACAAATTGGCGTCATTGCTGGGGATAAAGTCCATTTCCTGGAATCAACAAAGATGCTACGATGATATGATGGCGGATGCTTGTTGAAGATATTTCTCTCATCTGGTGACTTCACAAAAAAATTAGAGAAATATCTTATGAAGATTGAGCACACGAGGTGATCCAATGGCAAGTTATGAAGAATATACTAGGTCCTTATGGTACAAATTCCTTCATGTCAGAAAGAAAGAACAAGAATTGCATTGGAGATTTCATATCAGGTTCACTGAGATAGAGAGGGTGATCCATCCATCTTCAAGGGTAAATAAGATTTGTCTTACGAATCTTTGCATTAATGCATTTGTTTCAAAACTATCTTATTTCTTGAAGATGATGCACATTAGAGATGTGAACATAGCCTACTATGCTGCCCATGAGATAGAAAAAATTCTTTGAAATCCGAGGGATCATGGAATTGTAATTTTTGCAGAAGAATTGAAGGCTAAGTTGCTGGAAATTTTCAAATCACTTGTGCTAGAAGAGTCTTGTTGGTGTAGTGAATGTGAATCTCCTCATTTGGAAGAAATGTGTGCTTGTTTTAGAAGGGCAGCTAATTTTTCCATAAAGAATCAAGATGTGGAATGTAATGATGAAGCTTCTGAAGGCTTGGTTGCAACTCAAAAGGATGAATATATTGCAGATCCTGATAGGAAGAGGGATGAAGGCCTTCAAGATTTGGATGCACTTTAGAAAGAAAAACTACGGAAACATCTAAAAAATAAAGAGTTTGAAGACTCCACGATGTACACAGAAGAACCAAAGGCACCTGATGTTGTAGGTTAAACTGATGAAGAACTAGAAGAAGACCTTAGTGCAGCTCCTCTTGAAGAAGATCCTGGTGATGAGATTGATGGTGAAAGCTCTTATGAAGAGGTTCAAGCATCTACCAAGGCTTCTTTTGAAGACAAGGGTTTGGTAAATCACATTCTTTCAAGTTTCTGAATTTAATTACGAGTCTTTTGATGATTTGAAGGGGGACAGATTTTGTAGGGAAATCCTTGGAGGGTGAAGAATTTTCAGGTTCTCTGTAATGTCCCTTTCCAAATAGGAGCTCTAGAGAGGAGGCTTAATGGTCTAAACCGCCCCGTTAGACTATAGCCAGGGCCAAAAAAGGGGTAAACAAGGTTACTAGAGGTCACTCCAGTCAAAGGTGTTATGTTCGGAAAGTGACATTGAGCTAAAAGTGGTTAAAAGCGCTTTTAAGCCATTACGAGCTAAAAATAGAATAGACAAGCTAAAATTGGAAGTCAATAGCGAATTAGGGTTTAGAAAATCTATAAGAGAAGGGACAATGACCTAATTCATTATTATGCAGATGATGACTTGTCATTGAGGAGAGAGGCCCATCTCAGGAGAGATAGTTCAGTGGATTCCAGGAGGAAGACACCAGTTGGCTGATTTCGGTGTTGAGAGACACACCCTAGTCACCGGGAAGATCACAGGTCTTCCATCATTCTTCAGCAGCAGTTACAGGGTCCAGCAGCAAGGGCGCACTTATCCAGGTCGAGGGCGCAACTTCCGAGGAGGTTCAGTGGATCAACTTGTCCCATAGAGTTTAGAGATTCCCCTCCGACCCAGTTGAGAGGAAGGCAAGGCACATCTTTCGCCTGGTTCCTCGTCAGATTTCGACGGAGGAATCATCTAGGGCGCAATTTCCAGACTTGGGAGTGCAACACTTTTGGCGGACACATTCGGGGTTCCTGAGTGATCATCAGATCAGATCCAAGGAAACCCTTCCGACCCATTTCCCAGTAGGCTAAGGCGATCATTTTGAGATACATCTCAGCCGATTCCGACAGTGGAATTACTAGGGCACAGTTTTCTAGTGAGAGAGGGGTGCATTCCCCTAGGGGGATCCATCCGGGGTCCAGACCCACCAACAGAGGGGTCGATCAGTCACAAGGACTGAGAGCTAGAGCAGGGTGCACCATTTGGGACAGTTTCTAGGCCATTCCGAGAGGTATAGCCACCAGGGCGAACTTTCCGGACTTCCAGCAGTTATCGTGCGAGTTGCGATAGTTCCAACTCATCCATTGATCCCGCAATGCTCATCTATTATCGGGTATTATCATTTAGTTTGCTTATTGTAATCCGGCTAATATCCTTTTGTCATTTGATCTAGTCGAGTGATTCATTTTTATTCAGCCGCATTCGACATTTGTACTCCGCAGAGATATCATAATATAAACTTTGCAGTCTTTGTTGCATTTGTTATTTGTATGATCATTTATATGATGTAAACAATTAATCCTACACACACATTAGCAGCGTTTCCTAGACTATCCAAGTCATGAACATTACAGTGGTATCAGAGCTTTAGTCCTTCCAGCCTGTGACTAAAGATGATGAGTGCAGCAGAAGACCCAGATGGCTATGAGCACGTAGGTGACGAATATGTCACTTACAACAGGTGTAAGGAAAGAAGTCCTAGGCCTGACTTTCCTCCTTTTCCTCCCAGCCCAGAGGAAGAGGAAGAGGCACATAGAGAAGCAGAGAGAAGGGTAGAGCATGAAGCAGAGAGGATGCTAGGAGACATATATGAGCGACAAGAGGGCAGTGGCAAGGCCCCCATGGAACCAGAGGCAGCCTTCATGCAGGTTATCAACGATATGTTAGCTAGTCAGCGGACCATGTCTCAGTCCTTGGCACAGGTGGTTGATAGATTGGCTATAGTGGGCACCCCGGGCACACAAGCCCCACATGTAGCACAAGGGAACTCAGGGGCAGGTAGTAGACCCCAGTCACCCACTCGCACATACACCTCTGCGAGTAGGATTCCCAAACCTTTGTTTCCCAGTTTCCAGAGGGCAGCCCGATAGCAGCACAACTGTCGATAGCAGAGAGGTCGCCCACTCATGTAGAGGACATTGCAGAGTATCAGAGGGAGTATGTAGCATTGGGTCGTGACTTTCATCAGGACATGAACCTAGTCGAGTATTGTGGACTCAGACTCAGGAACCGCCCCAGAGAGCCACAGAGAGGAGGGCCGCAGCAGCAACAGGGGCATAACGTTGATTTCATCCAGAAAGTTGGTAAACTCACCATACCTTCTTTCTACGGATCGTCCAAATATACCGCCAAAGCTTGGGTACAGAAGCTAGACACATACTATAAGCTCAATCAGATGACCGAGACAGAGGCCATCAGTTTCACAACCCTACACTTGGAGGTTGAGGCACACAAGTGGTGGTATCATGGATTGGTGACATTGGGTCACAGTCGTATCACTTCCTATAGGGAGTTCACAGAGAGACTCATGGACAGATTTGACAGGAGGGATCCAAAGATCCATTTCATAGATCTAGACCAGTTGAGACAAACTGGTACAATAGAGGCATTCATCTCAGAGTTTCAGTAGGTAGTAGTGGCAGTGACAGATATATCCGAGCCCCGACTGATCATGTTATTCACAAAAGGGCTTACAGAACCCTTGAGAGGATGGGTGAAGGCATACAAGCCTCATACCTTGCAGGATTCCATCCTACACACTTGAGATTTGGCAGACTCAACGCCAAAGACTAAACCCTTTTCCAAACCCTTCGTACCCTAGAAAGATCGAGACAAGAAGCCATTCCAGAGAGAATGGAAGGGCAAGGAGAAGCTGGATGATGAGACGAGGCGAGAGCTTATGAGGAAGAAGCTTTGATTCAACTGTAGAGACCCCTGGGTTCTAGGCCACAAGTGCTTGGGCAAGGGAGAGATTCATTATATTGAGGTGGCAGCAGACAGTGTGGACAGTGAGGAGGAGGAGCAGGACAGTGGATCCACTAGCTCGGAGGAGGAGTCGACACAGGCAGAGGAGCAACCTCGCTTTAGACCACCGACACCGGCAGGAGCCCACCCTCCGGTAGTTCCACAACCGCCTAAGCAGGCTAACAGACGGAAACCAACAAAGGGAGTAGTCATAGCGACCCTTTCTGGTGTTCCCAGGTATGATACCCTCCAGATTAGAGGGATTATTCAGGGGCAATGGGCAATCGCCCTGATATATGGTGAGGTCACCCACAACTTCATTGACGCCTCACTGGTATCAAGACAGGCACTTTAGACATAGGAGTTTGAGTGGTTTGATGTTGCAGTAGCAGATGGCCACACAGTGGAGTGTTTAGACAGAGTTGCAGACTTGGAGATAAAGTTAGGCAACTACACAATGAGAGACACATTTTATGTGGTTGACCTATCTGACACAGATGTGGTGTTGGGAGTCCAGTGGATGATCACCTTGGGAAAAATCACCACCAATTACCAAACCTTGGAGATGGGGTTCAGAGATCGTGACGGGAAGAAGGTTGTTCTGAGAGGTATGTCGATAGGAGCACCCAGGACAGTTTCAACCAAGAGGATGGAGAGGATATTTAGACATGGGGAGGTAGCATATGCCATAGAGTGCTTGATCACTACGCAGAAGGATTCAGAGGGTCGACAACAATATCACAGAGATCAAGAATTTGTTGGGACGACATTAACGGGTTTTTGGGTCGATTCCACCAGGGAGACCACCTAACAGGTTTGAGCACACCATTGAGTTGAAGGAGGGGGCCAAACCTATGATCACACCCCCCTATTCTCATCCTAGGAGGTTCAAGGATGAGATAGAGAAGGCAATCAAGGAATTGCTAGCGATGGAACACATCAAACCGAGCAACATCCCATTCGCCTCTTCAATGGTCTTAGTTTTGAAGAAGGATGGTACCATGAGGATGTGCATTGATTACTAGGCCTTGAACAAGAAAACCATCAAGAAAGGATATCCTATCCTGTGCATTGACGAGTTGATGGATGAATTGCATGGGGCAGTTTTCTTCTCAAAGATTGATCTACGCTCTGGGTATAATCAGATCAACATCCGAGAGCAGGACATAGAGAAGATGACATTTCGATGTTACTTTGGACATTTCGAGTTCCTGGTTATGCCATTTGGTCTAACCAATGTACCTGCTACATTCCAGTCTAGCATGAACCACATATTCAGGGATCAGTTGAGGAAATCAGTCTTGGTTTTCTTCGACGACATCTTGGTCTACAACAAGACATGGCAGGAGCATATGAGGCACCTGGATGAGGTATTGAGCGTCATGGAGGCACAATCATTATATGCCAAAGAGTCCAAGTGTGAGTTCGGTATGACAGAGCTACTTTACTTGGGCCACATCATCAGTGCACAAGGGGTACAGGTGCACTAGGAGAAGATCAAGGCCATTCTGGATTGGCCAACGCCCAGGAGCATGATAGAGTTGAGGAGTTTCTTCGGGTTGTGCAGCTATTACATGCGGTTTGTTCGGATTTTTTCTCAGCTTGGAGCACCGTTGACGGATCTTACCAAGCATGGGGCTTTCATCTGGACCGAGGAGTCACAAAAAGCCTTTGATAACATGAAGGAAGTCATGGGCACTTGTCCAGTGTTGGCATTACCAGACTTCACCTTGCCATTTGTACTAGAGTGTGATGCATCCGGTGAGGGTATCGGGGCAGTTTTGATGCAAGGAGGACGCCCCAGTGTATTCGAGAGAAGGAAGATCAGTCAGTCCGAGAGGTTTTACTCCATTTATGACAAGGAAATGCTGGCAATCATGCATGCCTTGACCAAATTCAGA
>ML795714.1:162835-190841 GCA_009831015.1 Picea engelmannii | reverse complement strand
GAGGAAGCAACACCTACTACTTCAAATCAATTATAAATATAGACATTGGCTAGCATGTCTTTAGATATTCATCGACCTATGGTTTTAGTTGTTTAGTGTTCAACACTACATTTACCTCCAATAATATTCTTGGTGAATGGTTGATTTCAGGAAGAAGGTCAACTATAAGGTTGGGAGTGAATGGATTTGGAAGCCTCATGTTGCATGGAAAGGCACTGAGGATGAAATTTCACTTTTGAATACAACTAGGAGGAATAACATCTCAAAAGATGAAGTGGTAATCACATAGAACTCCAAAAAATCATGAAGTAGAACCAAAAACACCCTAAGTGTGAAGTGTGCCTTTGTATAACAATTGAACTAGATCACTAAGGTCAACATTTCTCAAGTAAGGCTCCATAAACTTGAATAAATCCACAAGTAGACATTGAACCAGAGGCCAACCCTTTTGGTTGTTACTCAGGAGTAACTTGGGCATAAAACTGCAATTGCTTATCAGTTCCAGCCAATCAAAACTTTAACTAGGTAATCTCAAAAGTTGTAAAGAACGAACAACATTTGCAAATGTAGTAAGTACTTGAACATTGCAGGATCAGGGAAGTTAAAATCCATGAGCCAGTTCACAAATAGCCAGAAATAAGGTCTAGGATGGAATGCATTTTTTTCATCTTGTACATCCCTTTGAATGACATGCATAGTTATTGCAAGCATGACTTTACTCATTCCTAGGTCCATTGTGTTACCCTCCCCAGCCTAGGGGTAACTAAGGAGATGATGTCTCGAGGCCCACAAGTTGCAAACATGGAGTGTTGAGAGTTGGATGGACAACACAACCCACAGAGCCCCCTCTTCTTCACCATGCTTTACCATCATCATCAACAACAAAGCAACATCCACCACACTGACTTGATCCACAGAGGGCGACAAGTCTTGCTTCATGAGGTAACTAGTCAAGTTTCATGGTGAGTATCGTTTTAATACTTGGGGCATTCAGATAAGTTTCAAAGGTTTCTTTTTGATTATGAAACGTTTGCTCAAAAGTAATGCCTTTTACCATTTTTCACCATGGTGGTTATCTTGGGGTTTCTAGTAAGTTTGCCACCCCGGGGGAAAGGGGTGCTACTGGGGGTCCTTCTTGATGGGTCATCGTGCCATTCCCGATCATCTTTTATCACTTTTCATCTTCATTCCTCTTTGTATCTTCATCTTTTGGGTTTTAGGGTTACATGTACCCCAAAAAGGGATTATACCTCATTCTCTTATGGGAAGAAGGGGTTGAAGGCTCAGAGGTTGTTGCAGCTAGAGTCAATAAACAATGAAAATAAAAAGCAACCACAATCAAAATGCAGTGGCAGGGATACAAGGGACACAAAAGCCATAGTCCAAAAACTTGAGCTCTACCTTTCTAGGCGCTCGCCCTAAGTCCTGAGTGTGAATGAACGCCTCACCTATTTGAAAAGGATTTATAAGTATCCCACTTGAAAGGAAATACATTTAATGCACAAAATCGAGAAACCTTGTAAAGGGGACTTGCAAACTATCTAAAGAAAATAAAGGAAAAGGCAATTATAGGGCTTGGAAAAAGTTGCACCCCAAATGAAAGGTAACTCAAGGATGCAACACACCCTCCACAAAGGAACCCATGGAAATGAGAGCATATGAGACCCTTGCATGTCAATGACCCCATGCCCAAAAATTTCTCCCTCATCCACCTCACATTCATCACATGGCCTAGATAGGGTTCACCCAGGAAACACTCTTCTACTTGGGGAATTGGCTTACCCAATAGGACCTTTTGATAACCCTCCCATATCTAAATTTGGTAAATTGCATAAAGTCTTTGAGCATGTGTTTAATTTGAAAGAGGGGATCTGATGTACTTGTTTTGGTGGCTCTTGTATTAAGATTGATTTACTTGGCATGATTCATATGAATTGTGGACCCTTGGAGGGAATACCTTGTTCGTCTTTCCAGGATCCTCCTTGGTGACATCATTCATGGAGGTACTAAGGCACTTTGGATCTCCATGGGGGCATGAAAGCCCATAGGATGGATGTTGCGCCCCACATGTTGGAGGGCATTGATGATGAGCGTTGTACACTAGATCATGTCTTTGGCTCATGAAAGAGGCCTTGGATGACGGGACTTGCATGACATCACCCCCCCATCTAGAACATTGCACTTTTGGAGCATGATGTCAAGCCTAAAAGGCTTGTTTTGACTTGGGTCTTGCACTTGGTGGAGTAATGGGACATGAACCCCACACTTTTATGGATTAATGGGATGATGTGGCACTTTGGGGGATGACGCCCTAGCCTTTGGAGGCTATCTCATCCAACAACCACCCTTGAAGAAGATGTTGGGGACTTAAATCTCTTAATTTTGTTATTTTTGGTCATTATTTAGCATATGTGGACAAAAATCAAATATATTGGGTAAAAGTCGTTGTAAAAACATGAATTTGAACCTAAATTAGTGGATTTAATTGTAAATTGGGTAAAGTGAGCTTGGATTTTCCTCTGTAAATAGAGGCAAGCCTCACTTCATTTCTCATAATTGATCATTGAGACATTATTCTCTCTCTAAAAATTTCGGCGCGCTTATTTTCTTATGCAAATGGGGTGATGCGATTTGCTTTGTGGAAGTTTTTCTCTTGCAATTTGTCTTGGAGGTGAAATCACTGCACTTTGGAGGATTGACTTGTGATCTAGGCTTGTTCTTGGTGAATGATCTTTGCAGGTTTGCTTTGGTTTGATGGTAAATTTCTGCAATTTGCTTTGATTATCTTGCTTGGAGAAACCCTAGGAGGGTTAGGATTGTCTATCCCATGCTTCAAGCTAATTTTCTGGTTTAAGTGAGGTCATTCAAGGGTATTTTCAAGGTTAGGATTGTCTATCCCCTTGAAAACATTCTTGGCTGGGGTTTTAAAACTAAGGGTTAGAATAGTCTATCCCTCTAGGGTTTAAAAACTAGTTTTCCATTAATTTGTTGAGCTAGGTGACTTGGAAAGGCAACGGCTTGGGCACATAAGGGTTTGGGTTCAAGGTTCAAGTCTCTTTTCCATTGCCATCCTAACTTACTTGTTAATGTTATAACTCCATTTGCCCAATAGAAAAGGCACTAGTCTTTGCATTGAAAAACGTGAATATTGCTCTCTTAAAGTTATTGGATTTGTGGATGATTTGCTCTCACTCCAAGCTATCTTTTTATGCTAAAACACTTTCTTTTATCACAAGTTTACTTGCTGCTGTAGTAACAATTTAGCTACAGCCATTAGGGATGCAACAAAACCTCTCTCTCACTCTTGTTTACTTACTTTTTTCACCACAGAAAATTGTGCTTGAATATTGCAAATTAATCTACTTTTTAAGGGCTACAAATTGGCATATTTATTTTCTGATTTCTGTGGTGGAAACTTGCTGCTGTAGCAAATGTTTGCTACAGCCATCTGGGGCTGTTATAAATTTTCTGATAACACTTACTTTACAGCCTATTTAACCGTCAAAATTGTGGTTCAATCATTGGAATATTGTCTATTGTTTATAAACTTTCATTTGCTATCATTTAATGCTGATTTTGATGGTGATTTATTGCAGCTGTTAACATATTCTTCTTGCTGATATAACTTACAGTCTGCTGCAAATTTTGGGACAGCAAGGTTTCTTGCTGCTTTCCTTAGTGTCTGGAGGTTTAATTTCATGCTTTTTGGTCTTGGGACATTGGCTCTAACATTGGTTTTGCAGGTTATCGATTGGCTTGCCTCTCTTCTCTACCAGAGTCATCATTCTCCAAACCCTAAGCACTCTCATCTAGTGACCAAAGGAGGGATCCTTTCCAAACCCATGTCTCTCTCTCCATCCCCCCAAGGTCACCCGGGAAGCCTCCCTTGTGGTGGAATAATCCATCACTAAAATGAGGGGAGTAATTGCTAAGGTGACAGTGGTGCTTACTCCCAGTTGTGTCGCACTAGTGACACTTGTAGTTGGCTTTGCCCTAGCGACAGTTTGTGTGATAACACACTGCACAACAGTTAACCAACAAAACCACAAGTTTCAAATACATATCAATTGTTATAAAGGAAAGTTAAAAGGTCTGGTGAATCTGACTCCATGTAGATTGTACTTTGTGGCTCTGGCATGAGCTGTCAGTTTAACCATCCCCCAAATTGGAAACAATTGCTTTTGCTCCTTTGCTTCTTTTGCTATATTCCTAATTTGATTTGACTAGGGCCATTTCCTAATCAGTTGCATGCATATATGAAACTTGAATGGCAGTGCCAATGATTAAAACCTTACTGTGGGTCCACTTTTTGCGGGCTGTTAAGATCGATTAGTTTAACTTCCTTTGCATAGCTAATCTGAAATGCTAGCTTTGCTTCTCGTGGGACATATAATTAGAGCACTGTAGGATCTGTCTACTGTATTGATGAACCAGAATTATGGTTTGCAATCCAATGTTATTTCGTTTCCACAGCCCTTAATGGTGTGGCTTGGGGAACTTTGCTTCTGACAGCTTAGGGATCTTTGAAATTGTGTAGGTCATTATATATTTAGAAAATTATTTGGGATTAAAACATGAAATCTCCGTTTTTCTTAATGTGAAATGCCAGACAGAAGCATCTGCAAAAAATAAAGGAAAGTATCCTTAAAGAATAGGTCAACATGAATGACAGGTACTGATCTATTGTCTCGTTGAAAATGAAAACCACTCCTGCCTTTTTAACATTATCTGGTCCTTAATAACGATATTTTCTTTTTTATAGTACAAAAAAATTGTTTGAACAACCTGAAAGACCCTATATTTTCCATCAGATATTGATTGTTTCTATTATATTAAGGCCTCTGCACTTATATGCAATGTTTAAAGGATTTTTTTGATTAGGCTTCTTCTTTTGTCTTGCTTGCAATATGAGAATTCCAATAGAAAAATATATAATCTCTATATTTCTTTTATGTTTTGTTCTTCATATTCTATCTTGTTGTGTCTCATTGCACTTTTATATAACCCATATGGGAACTTGAAAATTTGGTGCTAAATGCAAGTTCCATTGTCTAAGAGACAAACAAAGAAGTGCAGGATGGGCAGCTATAAGTGTCTTAGGCTATTCACTGCACTTGGTTTGTACTTTGTAGTGATAAGATAAGATATGATAATTTTATTAATTTCCAGTAAAAGACCACAAAAGTAGGTCAAAAGGACTAAAAAAGTACATCCAGTTTCATACAAAGAGGGAGTGCGAAGGCATCTCCTAGAACAATGCTAAAAGAAAAACAAAAAATGCTAAGATCGAAGGGTCGGCTAGAGACTAGCCTCAGCATGTCTAGCTAAAGAGAAGCTTAAGCTAAAAGGGAGAGTATAAGATAGGTGCATCACTTTAGTGAACATCATTTACATTGTAATGATACAATGTCGCCTTTTGATATTGCAGCTGTCTTTTTTCTCACAGCATAAGTTATATACTTCACATAGATTTGGTTGGAAATGCAACCTGAGTTCCATATTTAATGGCATGGGAAATATATGGCTACAAGATATATTAATATTGTTTCTAAACAATACTCTTTTGCTTGGTTAAAACTGGCTTTCTTGCATCCACAGCTTCCTTCAATCCTGATATTTGTGATATATTTAATTTTGATTACGTAATATTATGGCATCTCTGAAATGTATAATTTGGTTATGTAATCTTGCCTCTATTATTATTTACTGTGTGCAGAGTGAAAAGGACTGCACAAACTATTTGAGATTGAGCAGTCACCAGTGCAACAATGGTGCCACTTGTAAATTCCATCATCCATGACCAGTTGGCACATTAGTTCCGATGAGTGGGTTTTCAGTTTTCACACCTGTATATTCTCCAACAAATCCCGGCTCTCAACCCCACATATGAGGTATTCCATCATGGTCAATGCCTAGGGTGTCTTTATTCAAAGCCCTCATCGGCAAGGCCCTTCTAGTCATGCACCATTGATAAGGAGTAGTGTCAGTTTTCTACAAGTTGGCTATTTTTGGAATTTTTTGAAGTTTTGTTTTTTAGTTTGGCATAGCAATTAGGCAGATCACTACTCTTCTTGGTCAGTAATTCTGGTAATAAGGAACTAATTTGAACAAAGTAAAGATACTTGGATGTTTTTGTACTTCTATAAAATGGACCATCCCAATTTTATGTCCCGAACTGAGATTTGTTTGCAGCTTGCTTTGGTGTGCCTTCCTTTTCTTATGGTTTAGATTCTTGAGTTTGTGTAACTGTGAAGTAATCCGTTACATATGTTGCATTTCCAGACTCTAGATCTATTGGAAAGTGCTTTTTACCTGTTATAGTATACAATGAGTAGCAATAAGTGTCATGGCATGTATTAGTTACAGCGCATTTTTTTTATTAGACATCTTAATACTTGAATATTTAGTCTCTGATGCTCAAATTGTAAGTGGCCATAGGCCCATAGGTAAAACAACTATCATCTCGATCTCTGTCTTTGTTGATCTTGTAATAGTTATCTTGATTTACAAACTGTCATGGGTACGTCTCAGTTGAAGTGGACATCATTTAGAGACCAATTGATATTTTTCAATCAAAGTTTTTTCATTTGTAGCAAGGGCAGGTGCCAAGACCTTGTGTCATTTGTTGCAATGGGAATGGAATAGAACTTGGAACAAAGTAGAGGGAATCCTGCCTCTACATATCAAAACCAAAATTCCATGTCTTTTCCTTCTGATACCAACTGTGGGTCCCACAACTACACAGTCTATATATTGACACATAGACAATAGGCAGATGCGGAAAATTATGTGAAGAGTTTTTCACTTGCTCCAACAGGGCAGTCAATATCAGTAAATGGTAAGCTTGATTCCAATGCTGTGTTGAAGTCTTATCAAGCAGTACTTTCTCAGCAATCTGGTCATGGGTCAATAACATCTATGATATCAAGTCAAGGGTTTTTGTGGAGTTTTCATGGTTCAGCTGTCCTAGCTATGAGACAAACTTCGAATATATTTGGACATGTTCTTAATATTGAAAGTTTGAAACATTAGTTGCTGTACCTGAAAGATGGGATACTCCAATTGAGGCACCTAGCTCGAAACTTCAGGACAATAATGCTTTTATGATCAATAACATTTCAACAATCAACTTGGAGGCTAAATCCAAAGAGGTTTTAGAGGTTTTGGAAGAGCCATATTATCCATGGTTTTCTTAGTATATGGTGATGAAAAGGGCTAGCATCAAACCAATTTCCTTGATTTGTACTTGAAGTTCTTAGACAAGATTAATTCAAAAGCATTGCACAAAGAAATAATCAAAGCTACCTATGAGAATTGCAAGGTTCTCTTGAGGCTAGAGTTCGTTAAATCTAGTTCAGAAGAATGATCTCTACTGAAAAATCTTGGGAGATGGTTTGGGAAACTTACCATTTGTAGAAATGAAGCATTAAGAGCCTGAGAAATTGATCCAAAATTGTCGATCATTGAGACTTATGAAAAAGGCCTGATGATTATTTTAGAACCTTGTCAATGAAGTCTTGCTTATCAACCTCCCAATCCTTGGATAATGGGCATCCTTAGTTTACTAGCTGAGATCCATGCATTACCAAATTTGAAGATGAAACTTATATTTGATATTGAGGTGTTATTTAAAAATCTGGGTGTATATACAAAAGATGTGAAGCCTACTCAACTTCTAAAAGGTCGTGCTAGAGGTTGAAGGAAATCCTGATTATTTCAATAAATATTTAGGAACTGCTTAACATCAAGTTGTAATTGAGCATACCACTGGACTGATAGTTCCAATTAGCCAAGTGGAACTGTAGCCTAAAGTGTCAACTTCTCTTGCAAGTACTCCTCATCCACCTATATTAAATCAGTTTACTGGTGCTATGCTTCTTTTATCAAGTACAATAGGAGAGGAAGAAAAGGTTAACAACTTAACACATTGGCCATGCCTGAGTGTGTGCCCGCTGGTATGGGGTTGCCACATTCTACTCCATCTCAATCTCCTCTCTATTGGTCAGATTTCCTTGTCATTCGCTAACATTGGTTCATATGTTGTTGTTAATCCAAAGCTTACTACTCTTGGCCAATAATTACCATTCCAATGAATTGTTCATATGGGCATGGACAGAGCCATTCAAGAGATCATATCTCCTGTTGTAGAATGTAGTGTAACCATTGCAAGCACGACAACTCATGAACTTCCAAAACCTTGTACACTATGCATATCTTTGCGAATTATATGATTGATCTTTTAATTAGTAACTACTGGATTTTTTCTAAGGCCAACTGTTAAATCTGTCTATGTTGTAGTCACTACTGGATGCAAGCATACTATTTGATTTGAGCATGGCTGGCTATCACATCCTTATATCTTTACCAAGGAATGAAATTCGCATCATTTCATATATGGTATGAATTGGCTTTTTCTTGAATTATCCAGTGGGGAGGCACTACTATTTAGGTCTCCTCAATTAACATTTTAATGTCTTTCCACAACATTGCTACTGTATCCAAAGTTCAAACCCTATGCTTATATGATAAACAGGTTCAACATCTGCACTATGCTTTGTTACAGCACTAGTGTGCATTTTAAGGGGGCCATGATTCCTCTCCGCTGTCTAGTATAAATTGATCTTTTAATTAATAACTATTGGATTTTCTCTAAGGCCAGCTGTCAAATCTATCTACATTGTGGTCACTATTTGAGGCAAGCATACTAATTGATTCTAGCATGGCTGCCTATCACATCCTTATATCTTTACCAAGGAATGAGATTCGCATCATTGCACATGTGGTATGAATTGGCTTTTTCTTGAATTATCCAGTGGGGAGGCACTGCTATTTATGTCTGCACAACATTGCTACTGTATCCAAACCCTATGCTTATATTATGATAAACAGGTTCAACAACATCTTCCCTTCATATTAGAGTAATGATTAACCATGAAAATTTTGTATGGGCAACGTAGGTAGACTTGAATTGCAAGTCTGGGATGCCTTCCACTACAAATATTGATTTTTTTTTCCCAATTGATTTGTAATGTCAAGAATCAATTGCTCAATGTTTTACTCTTTCACAGAGATTTGTATAGTCTGTTCCTTGAGTTTTACTGGAGCATGTGGCAACATAGATTAGCAACTTCTCCTGCCTAGAACAGACCCTCCTCTGATGTAAGTGACCTGACCATGAAAGGAATTGCAGGGCCCACTATTGCTACAGGTGACCATTAGATCTACTGAGAAATCAAGTATCCTTTGGGTGTTTCCTCAATTCTGTAATCTGCATTATTTCTTTCTTTTGGTAGAGTGCTTTCCTCTAATATGACTGCTATATCTTCTTGTTTTGCAGGTGATTAGTTAATCAGACTTTAAATCCTGTCATTGCTATCAACAGAAGCATAAATAACAGTCCAAGAAGCATGTTGTTTACTCTTAGCTATACAATTTTTTAGATCACCCCTTGAGCTGTGTATTCCATGTCATGATACAGGGTTACCCTAGGCCTACAATCGTACTTCAAAGAACAGACTTCAAGGACTGAACAGTGCCACCGATCATGACTGTGGTATATTGGTGCACTGAGGAGGCATCAAATGCGCCTTGAATTAGCATATAAATAGTTGTTATTTGAAAGATTAAGAGAGGTCAACCCTGATTTTTCTCACTGGAAACAGGTCGGCCCTAATGTGGGTCGCTCCTCAAAACTCTACATAGCTACTCCTTTATTATCAAAGAAATCCCTCTTTGTGGTGTTGGAAAGGCTTTAAACTGCCAACAAAGACACATTACCTGCATCCTATTTCCCTCTCTATCAGTATCAAATACCATGAAGTACATTCTTATAGATTTTCTTGCTATTGTTCAGTCAAATGCAAGTTCTGGAATAACTTCTTCTTGTTGTATTCCCCCCACAAAATGGAACCAGAAAGGTGTTGATTTGCTAGGGTTTAGTCAATTCCCAATGCTGCTTCCATAGGATAAAAACACAGGCTGCTGTTACAGGCATCAAGATGCTCTTACAGGCTGCTCAAACACTGATTTTAGCATAACTCTTTCTCCAGAATTCACCTAAGGTTTTTCCTGGAAATGCAAAGACTAAATATAGGTTGGATAATTAAAAAAAGACACTATCTACCACTTTATGTTGATCTCAAATATCTCAAAAATAATACTACAGGCAATATCCTTTGTAGTCACTTTATATGCATATCAATATTTTTCCTTCCATGACCTACACTGTATATACTATAGATACACCATATGTCTGTAAAGTTGCCCATATCAAGACTATGTTGGAGTAGAAGTCTTAATATTTTTATGACACCTGATGCCTGGGCTTGAAACTTGGTCCTTTGTGGCTTGTGAAACCACACATAAAATACTCAACCCTTTCTTCATTTCTGTTGGACTGTCCAGGCATAAATGCTTGACAATTTTGACAATGCATGTATCACCACTCTCTGCATTTCTTTTTCAGACGTCGATTATCTTCCTATTTGCTTGGGAAGCAAATAGTCATTATTAGCCTGCATTGTTTGGAATCTGTGGGAAATTCTCTTCCTCCCATGGTGGATAGAAAGGATCAGATTGTAATTTTTAGCTCCCTTGCTTAGAATCATCATTTTTGTTGATAGATGTCTCATGGAGTGAGACCAAATCGCAACTTGGATTGGATCTGTCCTGGAGAGACTCCATTGATCCAGCAATACCATTATTGTCTTCTACCTTCTGCTGTACATTTTTTTTTCTGCCTGACCAGCACTGCCATGTTCCTCCACGAACTTTTCCACACGAAAGAACTCACAATGTCTCAATTTTGGTGCTGTCAGATTGTCAACAGAGGGTACAATCTGTTGCCCTGTGCCATGGGCTACATGCTTTAAAAGAGGCCTTTTGATGTTAAACACCAAGATATTTCTTTTTTCCAGCAAATATTCTTGTGCATAACGGGACACAGTTTTCTCAATGAGTAGCACATTAGGATGATGAGCTTCTATCTTTGTCACGCTCATTTTAAGATGTTCCATTTCTTGTTGAAGCAGATTATCAAGAGATGACAACTGACTTGAGACTCAATAATATTGTAAAGCTCCTCTTGCAGCTACAGAACAGCAGTTCTCTTCGCTTGTTGTCATGGTGTTTCAAGGAACCCTTCACTGTCAGAGGCATTTCTGCATAAACCTCCAACACATCTCCACAATGGGGAACGTCCTGTGCAATATTGAAGGCAAGGATCGGAAGTGATGGAGTACTTGGTCTGTCCAGAATGCATATGAAAGGTAACAGCGTGGCCATGAATTCACTTCTGGCAAAGCATTTTAAGCTACAACCTCTAGACAGAGGAGCATACATACATGTGTAATTCTATGAAGGATGGAAACTGTCGGAAGGTAATGTACAGCAGAGAAGAATTGATGTCAGATGTTGGAATCCAATTTGGCTTCCGTTTGCTGCCAAGACAGACCATCTCCAAGTCCAAGAATGAAAGAGACTTGCACGCTAAAGATGGGAATGGATTCGGATTGAGGATTGCAGAGCTCACAGCAGAGAATCAATGAGAATATTGCTGCACTGTGGGAACTAATAGGAAGCCCTCGCTACACTCTGTGCTAGCAGGAAGGATTTTCTTGACTGTTATCAGGGAGCCGTAGACTCTGCAGAGGTAAGCTTTCACCAATTTTCAATATTGATAAAAAATGAAATCCTTCAAAATGGAGTTATTTCCATGAGCTGATCCCATGGGTTATGTCCTCTAACGAATAGTACAGGGACTCTGTCATTACCTGCCTAATCAGATTCCTTCATCAATCTATAATTACCCTCCTAATCAGATTCCTTTACCGAGAGGCCTGCCACACTATCTTATCTGTTGGCAATAAGAACATGGGATGGCTCCCCTGAAAAGGCTGGGTTATGAACCATGAAAACTTTGCTCGCTCTGTAACCACTGTCACCATAGAACTTTGCAACTATCAAAATGTACAGAAACATAATTTGAAACATATTGCCTCACTCCACATCCTTGCTCACCTCCTCACCGTGCCAGAACTGTAAAGAGATTTTCTCTCTGTCACTTCAGGATAAGGACGTGATACCTTGATACCTTTACTGAGACCTTGATACCGTGATACCTTCTTGATACCTTGAGACCGAATGGGGTTCCTTTTGATCACTTCCAATTCATATCCTGAACGATTATCTGCATAATAATAGAAACATGAACATAATTTCTCAAATCACATAAAAAAACCATAGAAAACCACTTTATGCTTTGATTACCCTTCCTCATTGGAGAGGACGATCCTATAAGAGGAAGACCATATATAGGGGTAGGTTCCTCCATTGATTTCCTCCGCTCTCCGTTAGTTTAGGAGGAGCAAGTGGAGAAGCAACCTTTATTACGCATACAGATACATAACACAAAAATTTGACACTTTAGTATGACAGGAGAAAAGCCAACATCGAGTGCTTGGAAGGAAAGCCAGACCAGATTCTATCTCTATATCCATATTTATATCCCCTTTTCTGTGCCTTATTCTCCCACTGTATATCCATCCATAATCTCTATCCTTTTAGCACACAAATTAAGCATAAAAAGGCATATTTGCATACAAGCATATTGGGATACAGGCTACTGACATCTGTCTACCACAAGTGGAGGGAGGGAGAAAAACACTCCCATTGAGGAGCTGAAATGAACTCCAAGGATTATTCTTAAAATCCAATTTTGACATAAGTCGTATGTCCACTAAAAGTGGAGGAAGGAAGAAAAACAATCCCTCTCAGATATTGGTGCTTTAAGACTAGGGATGAATCACCTCCATATTAGATCATTCCACCTACTAAAAAAGGCAAAAAAATAGAACATAAGCCCGTTGAGGAAACAAATAAATAGTACGAAGATGTCTTGAGGAACAAGTAAATGAATCTAGACATAATGAAAGTATTCTCACTATCCTTTTGAACCCAAAAAGGTGGTTTTCCCTGTTATTTCACTCTTCGCATTTTTGGGTAACCTTTCGGTTTCAGGATAGTAAGGAGATCTAGTTTTAGGGGCCATCAAGAGTTATTTATAAGCATAAGGTGTAAAGGAGGTTTCCCCACATTGTTATTCATTCACTTTTTCTCATTCTCAAGGCGTGGCATTACTTATTCTTTCTATTCTTATGCTATTTGGGTTAACTGAATCATAACATTTGTTGGCCCCTTAGTTTTTAATAAAAACAGTGTTGTTGACTCTGCAAACAACAGGATCTGCAACTACACTGCATATACTCAAAAGCATAGTTACCAAGTTTGAATAAATGTGTATTTAGAATAAAGCATAGTTACCCTCACCACATCACGATTAATAAATGTGTATTTAGAAAATGTTCTCCAAGCTGGAGAGACAAATTAAAATTCAATGGAATAAGAAAAATACTCATCAAGGGGATCAGATCGTTGAAGAGTATAAAGATTGAAAGTACAATGTAGAGAAGAACAAGACAGTTATCATTCCTTCCAACATTGTCTACTGTTTAAACATTCCAATCAACGTCTCTCTCTAAAATAGGGCTTGCAATAGTTTATAAGAACACAACAACATCAAATACCTGATCACATTTCACATACTACTTCCAACATTGTACAATATCTACTTGTCCCCATTCCTTTCCAATGAAGTCAAGCCACAAAGAGAAGACTAGTTTACTTGATATTTCTTTGCTTATGTAGGCAAACAAGAAGTTTCAGATGCCACATGGAGTAAACAATCAAATGTTTGAATTTTAAAACGCCCAAATATCAGATGTTATCTCTAATATTTTGGACATTTCTTTTGGATGGCGTTCCTGAAAGGCCATTGTTACTTTAGAGGCCCGACTTCATCTCGGCTTCTTGCACGCAATCCCGCGTCTATTTATTTATCCGTGTGTTCAGGCAGGTACCCTCCAAATATGTGGCGTAAATTATCAACCAGATATTTCTCGTTAATTTGCTCCACTTGCTGAACCACCTATGCTGTGAACCGAACCAAATTTCATCGAACTATTCGTAATTCAAATCAAATTATCAAATTTCCGTTTTTTTTTTTCTCCAATACGACCGAATTTGGTAACTATGCTTAAAAGCATTTGTTAGTAATAAAGGAAGATAAAGGTCACAGGAGGCAAGAGCTAGAGAATCGAGGACAGATCTTAATCTCTGAGGAGTCTGCTAAAATAATACTACATAACACTGAAGACCAAAGAAACATTTGACTAATAGAACGTCTTTACTACATTATTTGTAAGGCAATGGTCCAAGGAACCTAAACATCCAAGAACACAAGTATAAATATGCAAAGGTTGATCCATTAATGCACACACCCAAAAAGGAGGGTCCAACCAATAAGGGTAATAAGTAAATCAATCTGATTTGTCATTTTCTTGGGCTTACATGAATGCTTTCTCTACTGGAATCCTTTGGTCAGTGCTACAAAAAGTAGCAACATTCTTATTACAATATTTTCTCAATGATCTCCTTTGTCAAAGCATGTGCAAGGTGTAAACAGAGATCAAAGATGCAAGCCTTATCTCCAAATGAGTTGATCCTTCAAGCTAAGACAAGTAGTATGAAGATGTAATCATTTTGAACTAAACCATGCATCCACTACAAACCCATACACTATCAAACAAACATAGAAAATTCACCCCTGAAAATCATCCACACTTGTTAATCCCCCTACAATATGAGGGCTAACAGGTTCCATAAATAGGAAAAGGAGTTATGTGACATGAACACCGCCGAGAAGATATGGGTTGCTGGAAAGGAGATGGAAGATGGGAATGCATTATTCAAAGCCGATAAATATTTAAGGGTCTAAAAAAAATACGACAAGGAAACTTGTTGGTCAACACTTACAGATAGATGTATGAAGTAAATCTCTTAGAAACTAGGGTATATTCTAACCTTTTGTCTAGAGATCCATGAAGGAAGTCCATAGAGGGTAGGCTACATGGTGACATTTTGTTTGTAGATTCTTAACAAGCATATAATTAGTAAAGCAAAGTTATATTTCAGTGTAGGGACTTGTAGAAGTTTGTGGAGAACATCATCTATTCTCCTTGTCTGCAGGTTGCAAAGTATATTGAATATGACAATGCTTTCATGAGGATGAGAAAAGCCAAACAAAGGCATTAAAAGTCACATGTGATCTAAACAATGCAGTCTGTAAACTTAAATTAACAGAATACAAAGAAGATACTAAGTTGTGCTCAATGGTACTACATGTTTGTGAGTTGATTTATTCCTCCCATTTGGTATAAACAATTTTGCTTTACCATTATTTATGTTGATACACTATTTGTAGGTGTTAGAGGTTAACTCTAAAAATGTGAAATCTTTATATAGAAGAGCACAAGCATATATTGAGACAATAGATCTAGAGCAAACAAAGTCTGACATAAAAAAGGCACTTGAAATTGATCCAAACAACAAGTGTAAAATCATCAACGTCTTTTCTAGTCACGCCTTTGAAATTTTCATTTCATATCTCTCTCAGAATACCATGCCAAGTTTTTAGAGTTTTTATGTTCCACTAAAGGAGTTGGATTAGAAGGTTTGTTTGGAAAATCTCCAATCTATGGTTGGGGAAGCAACACATTTTTGTAGGATAGGTCTTCAATCTATCCTTTCATGCCACTAATTGTTGTCTTGTGTATAATTAATAGCTTATATACAATCATGGCACTAAGGCCGGATACAAAAGAAAGGATAAGATGGCTACACTTGCTTGGAATAAGCCATGGAAGCATACAGTAATAGAGATTAAATTTTCTATATTTTTCATTTTATACATTGATTATTTCCACATGAGAGAAAGTGACAAATAAGTTTAAGTTGGCTTAATACATGTAAATGTTTACAAAAAGGCACCAACTAAGATTACTCAATGGACATTCAACATGAAGATCATGTATTGTGAAAGTAGTTAATAAAATAAACCTTGACATTTCTTGTGGCTAGGTGCAAATTTTTATGATATGCGGTTTGTTTATCCAAATGTTTCTTTTATCTAGTTGCCATAAACGTATATAGGTGGCTATTATTGGATATAAACATGTGTGAGGGTTTTGAATGGTGATTTTTTTTTAAATTGATGTTGAGATTTTAATCCTCAAGTGACATCCTATTGTTCATGAAAAAAATTTGTATTGATAATGGTAGTTATAGTATCATGGGTAGATCATACATTTGGTGTTTGAGAGCTTGTATTTGAGTGATGAAGATTTTTAGGCATCATTCAAGAAAACATTTTTTACTAAGCAATAATATGTTGTGAGAATGTACATGATAGGTAGAACTTTGTTTCTCTAAGTACAAACAATAGACTACATATCGAGTTTCTTGCTTTGGTTTATTGATCACCATTGCTTAGATATTTAGATAGTTTCAGATATTCTATCTAGTATTTGGAGGGGCTATTTGAAGATAAAAGAATGGGAAGATATCTAGGTTAAGATGTTTAATCTTAATCTTCCTAGGTTAATATGTTTAATCTTGAGTTATAGTGAATGTGAACTCAAGATTATATGAGTTGCATGGCCAGTTTTGTAATAATCAGAGGAAGTGTTGTTGTCCTAGTTAGCTATGAATCCATGTCAAGGCCTAGGACATTAAGTGGTTATGCATCCATTCACTAACTTGGCTATGATGTGTAATCTTAACTTGACTAAATGAAGTGAATTGATCAAATAATTGAATATATCAACATACAAGCTCTATTGAGGAGGCTTTTCTAAATTAATATAAATACACAACAAGAATAAATACACATATTCTCTTGGGTAATATTTGTTATAAAACCGACTTTCCTAAGCTTTTAACTCATCAAAACTTTCGTGATTTAGAAATACTTCTCTTAAATATTATCGAGCATAGAAATAAAATTCTAAAGCAAATCAAGTAATTCCTTACCTTTTTTCTAAAGTCCGATAGACCAATGTTGGTCTCAATGGATGTTAATAACCATCATCATCATCATCATCATTGGACTTGGCTTTGATATATGAGATCTCTTTTTCTATAGGTTTATAGAGGCCAAAAATATGATCGACATGAGTTGAGCCAACTCAACAACCCATGTCTTGAAAGTTGACATGGACTCAATTTCACAAAGAAACAATAACACCAAATCAATAGGCCCTTGACTATCCATCCTCCAATATTGAAGTTATGTTCAACCAATGATATTCAATAGTTATTGATAACATGGTGTCATTGGTTGCATCTATCCATCCTATACACTCCACAATGGACACTCATTAATGCATTTTGTTTTCCTATTGCAGATAGCCATGATTTGAAGATTTGATTGCAACTTTCTTCCTAGAGTTTGTACTTGTATATGTATAAATTTGGTCATCCTCGTAGATCTTTTAACATTCCATTTTTTTTGATATGGGGTTTGTCTCATAATCCTAAATGTGATTTTCACATACACATTTTTTCCACTCTACAACAACCTCATTTCCCTCTATACATTATACTATAATCTAATGGAAAGTGTCTAGTTATAACAACATATCTCCTTATCTCCTGTGGATTATGCTATTTCTTATTGATCTTGTATGGATTGGTATTTCCTTGCTTACAATCACTTTTCATCTTTTAACTAGTATTTCTTCTAAAATATTTTAATCGTCTCTTGTGCTTTCCCTAGGTGTTTGGATCCACTGGTATTAGGGCATGAAAATACACTGATATTAGGGCATGGAAATATATTACTGTTAATTGCACATATACCCATTTGGACTCTATAAACTTATAAAATGCACAAGGTCAACCTACTTCAACAATAAATCTTTCTCTTATGCATCTTACTTTAATCTCAATAGATACTAGCCCAAAGACCTCCCCTAAAGGGGAGTAAGACCCCTTGACATCCAAGCAAACAATGATCAATGACACACATCAAAAGCAACACATTGAGCTTTATGGATAGTTTTCTCAACTTATGATGTGATTAACGTTGTTGAGATCATCGAATTTGCAAACTCTAGCTACATTGACATTTTGGAGGTTGAAGCCTTTCTAAGTGCAAGTTAACCTAGACATACCTCTATTTAAGAGTGATATAAACGTTCAAGGGTTCAAATATTTGGCTTCAACATATTTCCATGTGAACAAGTTCTTCAACAAGATCATCTTATTCACTACATCGAAATTTTCACCCTATTCCCTCAATCGGTGGGAGGCTTGTGTCTTGACGATGGATCCAGTTGATGATCTGAAGCGTCAACAGATTAAAATGTCGATTGTGGATTTTTTTATTAATTCTATTAGCCACTCCCACCACAGAAATGTCAAATATGTTATTATTTATCATTGTTGTGATTTCAAAGAGATCCTTAGGCAAACCTTCCTCCTCATGGACTATTTCAAAGATCAATGCATATAGTGGCATCAACAACACTAGAAGCAAGGATACTTTGTGATCAACTACACTTAGGAATTCCATACTATGCCTATTCTACTAGACATATGTGACCCAAAGAAGGTCAAGCTCGATGTACAAGTTGGTCTTGCATAAATATGTTCACTAAGATGGAATTCTTTACCATCAACACCCTCAACTATGTCTACCTAGCCACAACAAAAGTCAAGAAGTATAAGTCAAAGAACTCTCACAAAATGCCTCAACTTCCATCAATTTCCTATTGATCCCTCTTGACAAAGAAATTTACATCCCTAAATAATTAGAAAGACCAATTTGTGCCACAATATAATCAAGAAAAGAAACAATAGCATTGCCATCAATGACAATGGAAAGAGTAGTAATTGTCTTGGACTTAGAGCTAAGTTAATATAAGTGGAAATTCAACAAGAAGCAACAATTCAAAAAATATGAAAATATCACACATTAACAAAGCCTGAAACATGCGAATCTCGAGCCATGATAATGTTTTTTGGTGGAACATACAAACAAGATATCCAAAAATGCATGACGAGCTAAGCTTGTACATGTTATTGTGTTAGTCCAAACCTATAACAACAAGGGTGTCAAATTTAGAGTTGGAAACATCACCTTCTGGTAGACCTTTGGAATAAACTTTCGCGACGTCTCTTTTGGTAGAAATTTGGAACAAATTTTCCCAACCTTTTTAATGTCATCTTTGATTGTACATACAACAATATTATTGTTGCGATCATGAGTAAGAGCTATTATAGTTTGCTTTGCCTAATAGATGAGACATTGACAACTAAATATGATGAGATAGTTAAGACTAATTGTGAATAAAAGAATGCAAAATAAACCATTGTTCAAAATGTATGTTAAGGAGATGCACTCAAGATTCCTTTTACCCCCCAAGTTTGTTTTTCAAATCAACACATATAGGAACTTTGTGGTGAAATATCATCGAAAATGATAGAGGGATATGCAAGAGTGTACAATATAAACCCTTACAAACACAACCCCTAATGCTTGCAACATTATGTGGAGGAGGGACAAATTATGTTTTTTTTTTCAAACATGTAAAATGCGTATATTATAGTTTAATGAATATGTTTTCCTATTATCATATATGGTTTTATATTTTATCAAAAAAATTGTCAAGACTTCATAATGTTTTATAATTCGGTGAAAGATTCGCCAAGTTTTTATAATTCAATGAAAGATTTGCCAAGATTTTACAAGATTATATGATTTAGTAAGAGATTCGCCAAAAAATTATAAATACATATTATATTATTGATAAAATTGCCTTCAAATTTTCTTATGTATCGTGGGGATTCGTCCATTTATTATACACATAAATTTAGGGGGAGTTCTTAAAATTGTTCTTAGGGACAAGCTCTAGAAGGAAAATCTTTGCACATGAGAAGAGGCTAAGTGTGTGGTTGATCCTCTTTGGTTCTTGATGTGATTGTGGATGTTGAAGAAGATTTTGCTAAATAAAAGGTCTAATGTGGCACATATTGATGGCTAATTTTATCGCATGTGGTTGTATTTGAAGATGTAATTTATAGCTTGGGTTGTCCATTTAGTCGGAGGCTTTCCTTCTTAGTTCTCTTCATTATGTTTCATGTTATGGTTCCTCCTTCAATATTCTATGATTGCACATTATCTATTGATTCATACTCTTAGTGTTGAAGGTGTACTTGGAGGGCCCTCATTTACTCTCATAACCTAAAAGATTTACTTAGATTAGTCATGGCACACTGTGATGGATTGACTATGTCTTCTCCCATATGATACCAAACCCTCTTTGTTTTTATTATTTGACTCCATAACCCTTGGAGTGATAGTGTTCTTAGCAATCTACCATCACCTATTCATATAAAATATATCATACATTGTTTTACTAAAGCTACTCTCTTATATCACCTTGCACATCATTTTTTAACTTTGGTAATCCTATCCTAGGGAAGCCCCCCTTGAGTTGGACGAGAGCCTGCCAAAAGAGAGAGAGGGAGTCATTCAGGTGACAATGGGTAGACCCTCTAACTTTCCCATAGGATAATGCCAATCTTTTGGACTTTAATTTAAAGGTGTTGGTTTGTGAAGTAACATGTGGGACATTACTAAAGTTAAATAACCGAGTTTTGGATATTTACCATCATCCTCGTGACATCACAAAAGAGTTTTAGTTCTTGTTCTATTTCTTTTGCTACCCTTATTGTTCCATCTCCAAAGAGGATTACATCATTTGCAATTAGTAGATGTGTGAGCTAGAGATTACTTGTTAAATGCCTTTGAGACTCCCTTCTCTTTTGAGGTGTGCAATGTACCTACCTAGACCTTCTGCCACTAATAGGAAAAGGAGAGGGGAGAGTGGACATCCTTGCCTCAACCATCTAGAAGCTTTAAAGAAGGGGGAGAAAGATCCTTGGTTAAAACCATAGATCTAGCCTAGGAGAACATAAACAACTATTATCCACTAACTAATTAAGGTGGATAAGGTCAACGATACATAAAATGGAAGGTGGCTATGCCACATATACAAATTCTCAATCATTAACCTCCATGGAGATAGGACATCTCCATCAAAAGGGGAAGAATACCGTCAAGGCCCCAATGTATAGCCTCCAAGCATGAAAATGAGTGCGACAAACCTCCTCAAGTGTGAATGGCTCCTCAAAATGGTGTAACAACTAAGGAAAAGGCCTCCAAGTGTGGCTCGAAGAGTGAGACGTCCCATCAAAATAGTTGTCAAATGATCCAAACAGGGTCTCCTCCAATGTGCATCGATCTCTCTCAAAAAATGCCAACAATCATATCTGATGGAGTGAGGGGTCAAACCCTCCTGAAGACATAGATACATGTGCAAGGGAATCCAATGACCTCATGAAGAAGGGGACGACTACCATGAAATATAGCTAAATATCCGTAAAATAATGATGTATGCCTCCACATGTGTGCCAAGAGAGAGAGAGAGAGCGCTCCACTTAGGATGATGAGTTATCCTCCAACAAACCACAATGCACATGACAAATCCCTAAAAAAGGCTAAGCGTTCCCAGGTATGGCGTCTCAATGATCCAAATGCACAAAACATTTAGAAGGGGGAGGGTGCTTCACATGAGGGTGTATCTCATGATATTATGTGTCAATAACATGCCAAATAGCTCCCAAAACATATGTGTGATTGTTGTATTATACATCTTTATCTCCTTAGATTAGAGATAAGGTGCTTACCAAATACAAGTTGCAATTATGGCATTGGATTAACATTCTCTCTATTGTCAAGTCGTTGTAAGTATCCATTTGATGAAAAACACAAAACACTATGTTACACTATGCATCCCGCTCCCCCATTTTGGGGTGCTTTCCACTTTCCATCTACATAACCCACCTCTAGATTAGACCTTCATCTCTATAAATCTTTCTTGGCAGTGAAACTCGAATGTTCTACCTTCATCAAACAAATAAAAATATAAAAACAAGATTTTGTTTACTGAACATTTGGAGAGATTCTCATTTTTGGGATTTTACTTCTCTAATGAAATATAGGACGTTTGAGGTACACCATCAAGACAAACTGGGATGACTAGTCCATGTTATAGGGAGGTTACATAAATGAAATTAGTGCATTACAGGTAAAACTTGGCATGGGAGGCCAAGTGTTTTGTCTTATTTTTCTAGTAGGTGTATATGACAATATAAAAACAAAGACAATGTAAATATTCTGTCATAATTATTACATGTGCTCAATGTATCACTTGTCAATCTAGGAAGTTGAGGATGTGTACGATGATGGATTGGTATATCTGAAGGCACAATACATTTCATAAGTCTAGTCCCCCCGTTCCCACACACAATGACACTTTATGATGTTTATAAAAACGCTAAACAATGCCACCATGATCCATCTAGTATGTCTGAGTATAGAGACATTTCATAATAAGTACGACTTTGATTTCCACACAAGCTTTTCCTTAGAAAAAAATTCTTAACAATAATGAAACATCACTTTTTGATGTTTTTGGCCGATACTAAAATGTATGTATTTTCATTTATTAATGTATATTTCTATTGATGGTTCACAATAAACTACACCATTCTAGAATGTCATTTAATGAGACAAAAATCATGATGATTTAGATTGAGTTTTGTAGGTTATAAAACATTTTGACATTAAACATCAAAATAAACATCATGTTTACCCATATGTAATAGTGAAGGTTTCTTCATCCCAAAGTTAATTTTGTATTAAAAATGATCAAACATATTATAATATTCATTCAACATTCAAAATAAAAATAAAAATTAATATCATAAAAAATGTAGGATGCCTTCCTTGGATAAGGAGTTCAAGTCAGATCATGTTTTTATCATGTTTTTCCATCTATATAGATGATACACCATATTTCTAGGTTGAACTTTTTCATGCACCATTCCATCAATTCCCTCCATGATAACACTTCAGGATAATTATTGCATGAACTAGGTCGAAATCATTGCTTTTTAAAATTCATCCCCTCAATGCTTTAACAAGTGAAAACGCTAGATTTAATATATTTTGTGACTAGATTAATATATTTTGTGATTTTTAAAAAATAAGTGATATTTGTTATGATTTTTTTTTTTTAATATTATGATTACCAAAATGTCAAACCCTTGTAATGAGTAATGTCTGGTGTTTCATAGAATTTTATAATACTTTGGTCAATTATTGATATCATTGTATCCCTTGTGGTGTTTTATATTGAAATTTTACTTGTGGGTACATTACGTTTTTGGGATTTTGAGGTTTTATATGTTGTTTTACTTATTTCTATATTTTATTCATTGCTTAAACCATGTTTTATTCACTTCTTAAACCCCACAACACAAAATCTTTTAGCTATTTGATGTTTTGATTATTTAGGGCATCATGTTTTATTCACTGCTTAAACCCCACAATACACAATCTTTTAGCTATTTGATGTTTTGATTATTATTATTATTATTATTTTTTAGCTATTTGATGTTTTGATTATTTAGGGCATCATGTGAAGTTGTTATATGCTTAAATTTTTCTTGCTTAAAGATGAAATAAATAATTTTTTAGAAGTTTATATTTTGATGTGATTAGACATTTGGATTATTATAATTTTTTTTTCCTTTTTGTATAATATATTTTTTGGGGAAGTCAAAGTAAATTGAATTTTGTAAAAGTTCCAAGTTTTGTAAATATATATTTTCAGAGAAATTAAGGTAAATTAAATTTTGTAAAAGTTCAAAGTTTTGTTATGAAAGTAAAATTTGGATAAAGAAAGTAATACTCCATCACACAACCATTTAAGCTAAATCCAATTTAAAAAAACAATATTTCTTTATTATGTTGTTCCTTCAATAATAACTCATCCATTTGTATAGTTCCTCCACAACCATTTCATTTCCACCATATAATATTTAAAAGGAAAATTGGAAGACCAACACCAAATCAATTTAGGCACCATTTGTATAGTTCTTCCACAACCATTTCATTTCCACCACTTAAATATTTAAAAGGAAAATTGGAAGACCAACAACAAATCAACTCAGGGTCAACACTAATGATTGTTAATTATTTTTCTCAATGATTATTTATTATTGAGGATCATGACTTCGTAGCTTATATTTTGAATATAACATTATTTTTGAAAATAATTGTTTACTTTTAGTAAGAAAAATATATTTGTACAATAACATTAAGTAATATAATCACTGAACTATTAAAAATAATGACACACAAATTATTCAATAGTAAAAATAATGTTTGGTAAATAAAAGTGAAATATTATATTAATATTACAAGAAAATTATAGAGAATTGTGGAATACGTAATCCTCATATTATGGTAATTTGTAAATAATATTGTAAAATAGAAATGCGAAGAGTGTAGATGATAGGAAGAGTCATTCAAAAGATGAAGACCAATGATCATTTGAATGTATATTTATTAAGGTTTCATGTTTAAAATGAAATATATCAAAGTGTGGAGTTACATTCTCTGCCCATACTTGACCTGATAGTGGTATTAGAGCAGATTAACTCCATGATTCTCTACTCTGAGCATTTTCATTCCCTCCTTTCATGTGAAGAAACATCTCTCTATTGTTTGTGTCTCTGTAGGACTATCCCTCTGGTCGGTTCCTTGTGCCCATCAATGGTAACACATTCCATCCATGTTGGCATGCCTCTCTCTCTCTACGTGAAACCCTTAAACATGGCTCTCTTTGCCATGCACAACTGTTAGGGTTCCACCATCATTCACATCTATCCTCTCACGCAGAGTGGTGTCTTCATTTTATTTGTGTATTGTATTTTCTTTATTTGCATTTTGATTCACATCAATTCAGATCAATTGTGATTCACATCACATAGACATTTCCGTCCTTACAACTTTCCCTTCTCGATCGCACATCTGCTCTTATGGATCTCAACTAGTAATCGGTTGAGAGAATGTGGACATTTGGTTAGTGGACACCAAAAGTGAAAAGAATATCATGGTTTATCCCTTTCATGCCCACAACTTTTACTAGAGAGGCCTCGCCTTTGGAAAACCATTGAATGTCAATACACAATACTATGTGGCTCTCCATCAGATTTGGTAAGAATAGACCCGCAAATCTCTTTCCCAGAAGAGAGGCAGAGTCAACAACAAAAGGTAGAGAATAAATATCCTAATTTCCAAGTCAATAATATTTTTCCCTTTCCTCTATTATGCTTTCTAGCCCTTACTTAAAAGTGAAGTGCCTGCATTTTCTCTCTCCATATAAATAGTTGTCGTTTTAATAGTTGAATGGACATTTGATTCAAAGCGAGTACAAGCAGGTCCATGAGTACGCTAGTGAAAGGGAAATATTGGCTCGACTTGTTGTGATGCATCATCATCCCCTTCCACCAACAAACATCAGGAAGATCCAAAATCAAAGTGTTTGAGAGTTGTTGAAAGAATCTGAATGCCATACTATTTCCTATGTTCAAAATGATGAGGAGATAAGAGAGTTGTTGGTTTCTCGAGTTTTTTTTGAAAGAGCGAGTGTAGGGATAAAGTATCAAGTTTTGTTGGAAGATGAATTCTCTTGTCTCCATTGTTGGTGTGGTGTTGAATGGAAAAGAAAACTACCCAGAATGGTACAGAAAGATCAAACACACTCTGATATTTAACGACTTATGGGATGGCATTTGTGAAGTAGAAGCTTTCAATGAAGGAGAAGCTGAATCAAAAGTGTTAGCACTCTGTAAATTCTGTCCAGCTGAATAGACAAATGATAGAGGTAACTGTTTCAACCAGCTTTAGAGCTGAGGCACTAGCTTGCTCAACTCAGAGAGGGCTCTTTCGTGTCACTTGATATATCTATGGAAACCGATGGCTAGATTTGGTTTGTTTTGGGGATTTTTAATAAAGTTGCTGGCAAAAGAAGGGGGGAACACTATGGGCTATGGAGTCAAAATTATGAAAGTGAACGAAAACAATGTATCTACTGATAGAACTCTCCAGAGGACAAAGGCTAAATAAGGTGATGAATCTGAGTTATTCTTGAAATAAAAAGGTGTGTAGGAAGATGAAGAAAACAAATAACTGCATCAGAGCATTACTGAAATGAATTCTAAATAAGTTAAGAAGACAATCACATAGTTTAAATTGCTTAAGCCAAGAGCGCCACAAGACGAATTATGGGCCTTCAAACTCTCCAATTTAAACAAAAGAAAATGTAAATGAAATGACAAGTTACAGGAAATACATACGATGAAGAGAATCAAAGCTCATATCACCACCCGTTAGAATATTTTCATAGAGACGTCAACATTTTCTGCATTTGTATTCAATTCAGATTCATAAAATTTACAAATAAAGTTTGATACAACCAAAAGGTGCTCTTGCAATTCTGCCAACATTAATTGATTCAAGTCTCTTAATACTTATACAATTTGATAAAAAATAACTGAAACTGAAACGTTTCAACTTCTGTAACAGTTTCGAATGTCAGTTTCGGTATACGAAACTATTTACAATAATTAGCAAAAAAGAATCGTTTCAACATCATGAACAGTCTCTCTGACCGCCCGACTGCTTCTGCGCCATTTGTTTCGCCCTGTGCTTCTATTGGATTTGCAAGATTGGTGACAACGGGAGATCACCTGTTGGTTCTGGGGACATTGTACTTTGTCTTACCCAACCGTACGAGTTCTTTCCATTGCGCATCAGAGGGGATTTCATAATCCATCATTTCTTTAATCAAAATTTCCAAGTCAATGCACGTAGCATAGGACATGGTTGGCACACTAACTTTCATTGTTTTGAACTTGTTTAGAATTTTGAAATCAACAACTAAATGTTCTACCAAGCTAGGGCCTTTCAGACTTTCTTCCATATCTTCAAACCTAGAATGGTCCATCCTGCACTGCATGAGGAGAGTGTGATAATCTTCCCGATTGTATAATGAGCTTTACCATCCCAAAATGAGGGGAGACCTTTAGAAAACAATTGTTCAAAGACATCTTTAAACTCCTGTATGTTGTGCTCCATTTGCACAGCTTTGTTCTGGACCAATCTGAGCAGGTTGTGCTTGGCAATGATTCTCCTGGATGAAATGATTAATGGGGTCCTGTCTTTCACACCGATGGTTTGAAGATCGACAGTTGGTATAACATTCAGTAAGTCGATGGAATTTTGGGCCCATTTCGAGGGCATCTTTGCTATCACTTCATTTACAATAGTGCATCTGTTCCGAGCTGTAGTAGCCATGTTGTCTTTGTCGTTGATAAATTCAGATAACTTCTGAACTTAGCAACCTCCGCAACAATCGCGTCCCATATTACATGTTTGTCTCCTTGTAGTAGCATTTTTCCCTTCAATCTAGTTTTTAGCTTGTTCACTCTTTCCTGCAGGTCTTGGTTCTCTCTGTGGAGTTGAGCCAATTTCTCATCCTTCACCTTCATCTCCAGTTTCAACTTTTCTAACTTTTCTTTGAGACTCTTGATCTCACGTGTTTTCAAGCTCACCTGGGACATAGCCTGAACTAATCCCTCAACACTTGATCCAACCTCTACATTAGCATGCACAATAATTTCCATATCTGATGTCGTTGCCTGCATTTGTGACCAATTTTCTTTCTCTTTCTCCAATTGCAGTACTTTAGCCTTGTAGTCTAGTGCCTCTTGTCTGAAGGTTTCCTTTTCCTGCTCCAAAGCAGTTAATTTTGCTGTCTGCGGATGGTCTGTAGGTGACATCTTCAACCTTTTCTTCAAGCTTTGGATCATTTTTCCCTTTCCGTCTAGAGAAGCTTTCATCCCCTGTGGACCTTCAGACTCTAACCTTGGACAACTGAGGGGGGGGGGTGAATCAGTTGTTACCGTGCTTAAACAATTATGCTTCTTTTAAACTCTTTGCAGAAACACTGAATGATGATCACATTAATGTAGGGAAATAAACAATGGCACATTCAGCATCAGTCACACATATATGAGAAATACAGAGACAAATATTTCCCGAGGAAACCCATACAGGGTAAAAACCTCTTTTTCTTTATATGATAAGTAATAGTTACATTCTTTACATTATCATACATATGAGCACCAACTC
>ML795714.1:129878-147207 GCA_009831015.1 Picea engelmannii | reverse complement strand
TTACCAGGAGGTGCGCTTGGCTGAGGTGAGTAGCCTGGTGTCTTCAGATTTGAGAAAATCCAAATTTTACCCCGTCAAATCTGATCTGCGGATTTCTGGACTGGTGCTTCTGGTACTTCTGGTACTTTGGTACTTCTGGTACTTCTAGTACTTCTGGTACTGGTTTTCTGGTACTTTTGGTACTTTTGTGAAACTAGGGTTTCTCTTTCCGAGAGATCCAGCCAGTAAAAAGGTGTGCTCTAGGTGCCAAATTGATCCTTGGGGGAGGGCGCAACTTTCTAGGGTGATAGGGAGCTGAAAATACTCACTTTTTCAAAACCCTAATTTTGGGGTACGGTGACAGTGACGTTTTTCCTCTTGCAGATAAAGCTTTCTTCAGGTTGGCTCTGATACCATGTTAATGTTTATGCCATTATTATAGTTCTTTTCATTTCATTAGATAAGAGAATAATAAGAACAAGATCACTGAGAAATACACATCCACAAGAGACACAACATTTTATCCTGGGAAACCCTCTAGGGGAAGAAAACCCAACAAAAACTTCCTTATCATAAATAGCTTATAAAATGTTCAAGAGATAACTCAAACCAATACAGAAAGTCCTCCCCAAGAGATGCGCCACCCTTCTTCTCCTCTCTCCAACTTGTAAATGCAGCTTTCCTCATAAGAGAATGAACAAGTGAAGTGTGTGTTAGAAGTGAGGTGCTAGCCTCTTATTTATATCAACCTGGCACGTGTGAAGAGTCACCATCTGGCAGGGATGACCTCTCACACTGGGTGGGTAAGCCCACCTTTAATTAATTCTGGCCCTTCCATTATAACTGCTAGGGCCGACTTCTTATTCTACACTTTTTAATTGTTCGATGATCAATCCGCAAAAGGGGATTTGGTCCTTATACAATTACCGACAAGATTAATCCTCAATGGGGATTTAATCTAATAACAATAACAATAATAATGACATGATTAATCCACAATGGGGATTTAATCCAATAACAAAATAATAATAAGAATGCTCTTCGCAGTTACATTATTTCAACAAAGAATACCTGATAAGTGGCGAGAAAACTGGTTTGGTTGGGTTCTGAACTTCAAAATTTGAATGGAATCTTTGCGCCAAATTTCTGAACGTTTGAATGTTTCAAATTGTCATAGAATAATGCTTGGGGTTCCTCCTTTTATAGGCAGCTATTGCCATCATGGTTTAGAGAAAAAAAAGTTTTGGATGAACTTCCCTTTTCCCCGATGTGTCTCTGAGGATGCCACGTGTCCACGATCTAAACCGGGGTAGTTTTCCCCGATCCATCCTTTGTCAGCTAATTCTCGTGCTACTTCAATCGCCAAAATGCGCCTCAGCCGTTGATCTGGGTCATTTCAAGATCTACTGTCCGCGTCTTGCCTGGAAACTCTATCATTGGAGGTTGAAAAAAATGGTTTTGGTCAGACAACCCTCTTCTCCGATGTACTTCTAAGGGTGCCATGCGTCCCGCAAAATACAACGACGGTTTTCCCCGGCCCGCCCTCGATCACTTAATCTTTATGCTAGTTACATCTCTGATACGTGTCTCAACCGTTGATCTGAGCCTCTTTCGGGATCGACGGTCTGCTAAGTTTTACTCTTCATATCTCTGCTATTTCATCCATACGCTGTCAGGTATAGCTGAGTCCTCCAAATTATCATAGCCATGCGGCTATTTAATCCTTCATTAAAATTCTGAAACTCGGACACCATCTGGGAATTATATGGTGATGACATTGGTTCCAACTGGGGATGCTATCCTCCCTGTGAGGTAACAAAGAACTGTAGACCAAGTGCCTACCCATTGGGTTGTAATCTTATGTGTGTGATCTAAATCCATTTATTTTTATTCAAAATCTCTGAACCTACTCAACACAGCTCAAGGCCTTCACCTCGGGCTTCAAACATGCTATTTTTATTTTGATTTTCACACTTAAAGAAAAATAAAACGCAAAGCGGCTATGTACAATGAATGTCGAGTGATGATTTTTCAAACGACGTAGTGCTTGAGGAACCTTCCATTCATAGGCCCTCCTCCGATGAGTTCTCCATTACTTTCCTCCAACAAATAGGCATTGCTCCCATGGTATGCTGTAATTTTGAATGGGCCCAGCCACAGGTGATCAAATTTTCCATGTTTACCTTTATTTTCATTCTTGGCATCCCATCTTAGTACCCAGTCTCCAAGTTTGAAGTCACCCGCTTTGGCACGTCTGTCGAAAGCTTCCTTGATTTTCTCTTGACGTAGTTGGGTGTTATTGAAATCCTTTTCTCTGGTCTGCTGCACGCTGATGAGTTCATCCTCCCTTCTCTGACCGACATTCGTATCTTCTTCTTTCTCCTGTAACAACTTCATTACCGACAATCCAAGTGTCGTAGGAAAGATGGCTTCTGTACTGTAAACGATATGGAAAGGATATGTGGCAATAGATATTTTTGGGGATATCTTGTCATCCCACAACGCATGAATGAGCTTCTTGTTCCACGCCTTTTTATTCTCCTACATCATTTTTTTGATGATTCTGACCAGGCTTTTGTTTGAAGACTCAACTAATCCATTTCCTTATGGGTAGTATAACGTAGAATGGCCAAGAGTAATACTGTAATCACTGCAGAATTTATCCAACTTTTTAGACTTAAAGGCCGCTACATTGTCTGTTATAATCTTGACCGAACATCCAAATCTGGACAGAATATTGTCTTCTAGGAATCAAATGATAACATCATCTATAGCTTTTCTGGTAGGAACATCCTCAATCCATTTAGTAAAATAATCTATTGCAGTCAGGGTCCATTTGTGTTGAGCCGAAGATTGTGGGTGTATCTCTCCTATGAAATCCAGGCCCCATTACCTGAAAGGAGCTTCTACTGAAATGGGCTTCAACGACAGAGACTGTAACTTTCCTTTCCCATCAAAGATTTGACATTCGTGGCACTTTGACACTTCCTTATAAACATCAGGAAAAATAGTAGGCCAATAAAAACCGTCTCTCAACATTTTGTGTACAGTTGTCTTCCAATAATGATGACCTCCACAATTTCCTTTATGGAACTCCTTTATGGTTCTTTCTGCTTCTTCTTCTATCAAACAACTCAGTAAAACTCCTCCCGGGTCTTTCCAGTACAGTTATCCATTAATAATGCATAATTTTTCCGCCTTTAGTTTCAAGAACCTAGCCTTTGTTTTACTATATTCAGGAGGAGCTTGCAGATTTTTTAACACAAAGATAATGCTTGTATACCACGTAGAGTCAAGAAATTTCTGAGATATTCGTGGAGTCTCCCTTTCTTCCTCTGTTGTATTCTCTGACATATTTGTAGTGAAGTTTATTCCCAAGAGTTCACAGTTTGTTTGTGCCATTAGTCTAGCAAGTTCTTTCCCTTTGATCAACTTCGTGGGCTTGATTTTGAGATCATATTCTAATAGTACTGCAATCCATTTTCCCCTCTTTCCTTCAGGATTGAGTTGTGTTAAGATGTCTTTTACTAAGCTGCTGGGGACATAAGCAGTAGTATGTGAATGTAGAATATACACCCTGAATTATTTCAATGCTTTGACCAAAGCATACGCCTGCTTCTCCATGATGTCATATTTCAAAGGAGCATATCTCAATGTATTACTGTAGTATGCTATGGGCTTCTCAAAATTCTGGTCATCCTTCTGGAGTAATACACCTGCAATTGTGTGTTCTAAAATGAAATAAAATAGTATGAAATCTTTCTCGAAATTTGGACTAGCCAGCACAGAAGCCTTTGTCAATGCTACCTTGATGTCTTCAAAATATTTTCTATCCTCAGGGATCCATTTGATTTCATTTCCCTTCTTTAATATGTTGGTGATATGCTTTATGATCTTTGCTTAATTAGGAATAAATCTTCTCAGGAAATTTACTTTACCTAGAAAGAATTGTACTTCCTTTTTGCTTATGGGTACGCCAATCTTCAAAATTCCTTCAACCCTGCTAGGGTATACCTTTATTCCTTCCTTAGAAATGATGTACCCTAAGAGCTTCCCTTGTTCCATGGCACAATTTGACTTTTTCGGATTCAACGATATGCCAAATTTTCTGCATTTCTCGAACGCCCTCCTGAGATGTTTGATGTGTTCCTCATCTGTAGCAGAATACACAATAATGTCATCAAGGTATATAACAATAAATTTATCCTTTTCATATGCAAAGGCTATGTCCATAGCCCTCTGAAATGTTGCTCCAACATTCATAAGCCCAAATGGCATTTTGGCGTACATGAACGTTCCCCAAGGTGTGGTGAACGTTGTCTTTTCTTGATCGTCAGGATGTACCATGATCTGGTTGTATCTCAAGAAACCATATAACATCGACATCTTTTGAGAGCCTACTACCTTCTGTAGAATGTGGTCCATTTTGGGCAAAGGGTAGTTATCTTTAAGAGATACCTTATTCAGATTTCTAAAGTCCACACACAATCTGATCTCTCCACTCTTTTTTCTGACAGGCACCAGATTTGCTACCCATTTGGAGAATCTTAGGGACACTATGATTTTTGCTTCAAACAATTTCTTTACTTCTTTCTCTATCAATGGTAACAACAGAGGGTTTATTCTTCCTAACTTCTGTTTAAATGGCTTGTGATCTTCTTTTATCGGGATAACATGCTAGATTATATTAGTATCATAAACTTTCAACTCATCGTAGCTCCAGGCAAAGACATCAGGGAATTATTTCATCAATTTTACATACCTTTCTTTGACCTCAAGGCTAAGCTTCTTGGACAATTTAATGATCTTCGGGTCTTCTAGAGTCCCAATATTACAATCTTCCACATCCCCTTCATCTACTGTAATCTTTTGACTTCTGGCCACATCGTTGTTATCGATTTTTTTTTCTAATGGTACTAGGAATTTGGGAATAATGTTTCTCTTTATCTGCACAATATCTCTGCCAACAATTTGATTGTCAAAGTATTCTTCTTTGGTGAAAGTAGCTGCATCTACTTCATCGTCGCAACATTCATCATCAATGCTTAAATTCTCGAACTCATTTTCCATCCCGAGGAAGCTTTCTATCTGTTTATCGTCCTCGAAGACTTGCTAGTGTTTCATATTGTCTGGTATTGCCGGTCTGTAATTGACTTCAACCTTGTAGATTTTTTTGGGAAAAATTGGGACTTTGAACACTGTTGCTGAAGTGGCCAGTGCATCGACAACCTGATTTTGTTCCCGTGGAATTGCTGAAAAGTTGCATTCTGAAAATTTCTCAAGGAGTTATGATACCAGATTTTTGTAAGCCCTCAGTCTAGGATGTCTGGCCTAGTAGATGCCTTTGATTTGATTTATGATGGGTCAGAATCTCCAAGTACAATAATCCTTTTGGCACCCAACTCTTCCAAAACTTTCAACCCCAATATTAATGCTTCATACTCATCCATATTATTTGTACATTCAAAAACGAGTTTGTAAGAGCACAATTTCACATCTCCTTTGGGATGATTTATCCACACGCTAACTCTATCTCCTTCTTTGCATGCAGCTCCGTCGAATTTCATTTTCCATATCTAATCCTTTGGGTCACCCTGTTGTTCTGAAATTTCCTCCAACTGCTGCCCAGGTATACCTTTATCTTCTAGGACTATTTCCGTCTTTTTTGCTCCAGAGCATATATCATTGAAGAAAATGGAAGACCCCAACTCAGTGCTTACTGAGTAGATAGGATGGTTGGTAGGTTGCAATTTTTTGCTGACCATATATTTTAGTAGAACTTCCCTGTATAATCTTCTGTCTTGACCAAAAACAAGAATAGTGGCATATGACATGTCCATCTGGAGGGTTCCTTTTAGTTTTGTAGCCCATGACCTGGACAACAGCATGCCGAATTTCAGAGGGATATCAACGACCACTACGTCCATCACCATATTCTTCGTTGGGATTTGTGCTAGAGAAACGACCATGTCTTTTATCATGCCAAGGCATTTCACCTTCCTTGAATCAAAAGAGAACATATCCTTATAGGGTCTTGTGACCTCAAGGCCTAGTTGGTCCATGACCACTTTAGGAATCAGGGCGTGAGATGCTCCGGAGTCCAGCATAGCATTGTGTAAAGTCATGTCGTGGATTTTTAAGCTGACATAGAAAGGAGGAACTTCTTCACTTTTCTTCTACTTTCGACCCAAATAAGATGGCAGGGTGATCATCTTGTATGTTCAGAGTATTAGAGGTCTGTCCCATCTTAAGCATCTTGATGATATGACTTCTGTATTCGCTATTTCTGATCAATTCATTAAATGGTACCGGAATTTTAATCTTAGCCATCTCACTTTCGAAGTCAAAAGAGGACTGAGTTTTTTCTACCTCTTTAGTGAAAGTTTCTTTTCTTATTAATATTTTATTCTGCGGTTCCTCTTTTTGCTTGCCCTTATCCATAGCATCCTTTGTAGTGGAGTCTTTCACAGTGGAATCCTTTGTAGCTAGATCTTTTCCCGTGGAGTCTTTTTTGGGCTGACTAGAAGAGGGCACATTACTATGAGCATCTTTGGTGGAGTTTGCCTTTGGGGGATTACCTTTCGGAGGATTTGGAGGCACCTTTTGATTTCAGAGATTGTATTTCCTTTGGTATTGCATGATGGAATTTTGCAATCCAGTCTCATAATCTTCTCTTTCTACTGATATCCTTTCCTCTTCATCTCGCAAAAATATTTCACTCGCATCCATGAACTATTCGTGTTCTTCTTTGGTCAAAAACACCTCAGTTTCTTTGTCATCACAACAGTTCACATTATATTCAAAATATCCATCATAATCTTCATTCACATAATTATTCTGAAAAGGAGGCCTTATTTGTTGTTCTCCCTGATTTCCTTGATTTCCTTGGTTTGTTTGGTCTGCTTGAGCTGCTTGATTACCCTCGTTTCTCTGCTCTCTTTGCCTGATCTATGGACCAGGGGGTCTTCTCGGATTTCTAGGTGGACCGTCAGCCTGTTCTCTAGGGTTGGGTCTGTTTCCCAATGCCATTCTTTCCATCATCCTTTCCATGTTTCTCATCATCGCTTCAAATCTTTCTTATGATGTTTGTGATGTAGAAGTTTGTGCTTTATCCTAAGTTTTTCCCATGTTTATGTCAGAATTAGCTTTCATTTTTCCTGAATCCATTAGGTTTACTTCGACTTCAATGGCATCTGTCATCATATCATCTAACGTGGCAGATCTTTGTTCTCTCAATAATAAAGAAAAATAACTTTCAAAAGAATCAACATATCTGAGCTGAGCAACTTTAGGTGGGGGTTTTACTTCATCAACAATCACATTATATACTTTCTTGAATCTAGCTGAAAACTCTTGCACCGTTTCATCAGGTGACCTCTTCATATTGTTGTACTGTGCCAACAACTGAAGGGGGGTTTTTCTTATCTCTCCATCTGGAAAGGAAGAGTGTCTCAAAAGCTGCAAAATCTGTGATACTTCCTGGTGCAAGGGTTCTGAACCATTTTCTTACATCCCCTACAAGGATTTGTGTAAACAACCTCATTTTCACATCTGCAAAATCCACCTCTTCTAAGTCTATGAAATCATTAAACCAGTCTAGGTGTTTTTGGGTTGATATGTTACCTTCAACATCATATAGATTAATCCTTAGGTTGTAGTCCTGGGGTAAGTCATGCAATAGAGCAGGCAGTATGAGAGGAGAAAATATGGATGCCATAGTTGCTGTGAGGGGTTGGAGTTGCTGTCGGTTTTGGACAAGAGTCACTACAGGCTTGACAGAAGCAACTATAATCAAATCTTGGAATATTTTTTCATCAAATATGGTCTCGTCTAAATGGGATTTGGACCTAGTTCTGAACAAGGAGTGTTCAGATTTTAGATCAAACTCAAGGCTTCGATACTAGTCAATCCGTCTCTAGGTAAGGATGAATATCGGTCTAGATGTAACACAAGGGTTACTGTCTTTTCTTTTCTTCTTCGGCCAAGCTTTTCAAGGCTAGAGACAGGGATGGCAGGTTCAGGGTCTGGGTTTCTCCTAGTGTGGATTTTATTAGGAGCCAAGATTTCTATCTTACATAGTGTAGTACAACTGGTCTCTGAGTAATGGCGTTGCCAAGGTAAAAATAATCTTCAACCAATAAGGTATTTGGTCCACTGTCACCCTCAGGGATCAAACTAAAGCTTTAAGTCATTTTCCCAGGGAAAAGTTTTTCAATTTCGTCCCCAACAAAGGTGCCAGAATGTTAGCACTCTGTAAATTCTATCCGGATGAATAGACAAACGACAGAGGTAACTATTTCAACCGCCGCGACATTTTTCCCCAGCCCGCCCTCGACCGCTTAATCTATGTGCTAGTTACATCTTTGATATGCGTCTCAGCGGTTGATCCGGGCCGCTTTCAGGATCGACGGTCTGTTGAGTTTTACTCTTCATATCTCTGCTATTTTGTCCATATGCTGCCAGGTATAGCCTGGTCCTCCAAATTATCATAGCTCTGTGGCGATTTAATCCTTCATTAAAATTCTGAAACTCGGACACCATCTTGGAATTATATGGTGATAACAAAAAGCACAATGGAAAAGTAGTAGACCAACCATACCTACATCAACTATGGAGCATGCTATATGGAAGGAGAAAGATAAGAAATCATATACTGTGATTTCTTCCATGGTAAGTCAAGAGGTGAGCCACCATATTGTTTCCATTAATGACACGTATAGTGCTTTAAAGAAATTGAAGTATTTGCATGAATCTCACTCATAACTGGAACTCATAAAATTGGTGGTGAATCTCTTCAACCTAGAGTTGAAGAATGATGATCCCATGACTTTAGCTTCTGATATCAAAGACATAATGCATGACATTGATTCCATTGGAGTGAAGATAAACCTTCCTCTCATAGCCTTCATTAAGGCCCTCTACCCCACATATTCTCACTACCTTGAATCAAATCAAGTCCATCACATTTGACACTTTGGTGGAGAAAGTTGTAGAACATGAGAAATCCTTTGGAAAGAAGTCAACTTAGTCCACTGGTGAGACCATGTTCCTTGCTCAAAAAATGAATAATCAATCACATGATTCTTCTAGAGGATAAGGTAGTACAAGAGGACGTGGAAGAAATAATTTTAGAAGTAGGGGGTAGACACAACCAAGTTGAGAGATCATATATTCACTGTGACCATTGTGGAAATAATGGGTTATATTATTTATATGATATGCCCTCATCTTTGATGCCACAACATTTCCTTTTATCCATGTATTCCTCGAGAAGTCATCTATAAATGAGTTCAGGTGGACACTTTGAATAATGTTGCAGATTCATTAAAAAAATCTATGAGGACAGATAATGGAAAGATCAAATCTTCATTGTGACCATTGTGGAAATTATGTGTTATATTCTTTGTGTTATATTCCCATATATGCAATATTCACAAAAATCAAAATCCAGAGAGCAGTTAAACATACCTTCAACCATACCTTTACCATGCAGTAGCCGAAGGCTCTTCTCTTCGATATGCTCCAGTCTTTGATGCCACAACATATCCTCTTCTCCATGTATTCCTCGAGAACTCATCTATAAATGAGGTTAGGTGGACACTTTGAATAATGTTGTAGATTCATTAACAAAATTTGTGAGCATTGAGAAGTTCTCTTGGTGTAGAGGATCCATGGGCATTGATGACCTGAATTGTTGACTATGTAACCTTGTAACCCCATGTATGTAAAGAAAACAATAAGTGGATGAATGTTAGGTATGTGTTATATTATTTTCATGACTAGATATAGTGTCTGCGTTGTGCTGGGCGTGTGGGGGGGGGTTAGAGGGGGGAAAATCCCCCGATTTGTTTTTGGTGTTTTTTGTGTCCATTTTTTGGTGGTTTTTCGGCACATGGTTTTCGCCGATGGTTTTCTAATTCTGGTTAAGGAATTAGGGTTGTTGACTAATCCAAGTCAATGGATTAGGGGTTTGTATGTCGCAAGATCATGTATATATTGTATTGTAAACAATGAAGAGATATGATGAATACAAGAATATTAGAGGTGCGAATCTAAACATGCTGTTGGTTTTCCTGGTTTGGGTTTCCAGGGTAAAATATCTATGTAATGTGTATGTGTGTGTGCCATTGTATCTTTTCTGTTTTTATTAAGAATTTGTTTGCAATAAATAATTTTACAAGGTTAAAATCTACATCACATGAAACAAAGACATGTAGAATCCCACGGGAGAAGAGATCAAAGACAAACATAATCAGAAAGAAAACAAAGGTAAAACTGTTAGTTTTTGTAGCTCGAAGGTACTTCTACATTGGAGGTGCCTAACATGCAGAAGTGACCAAGCAAATTTCAGTCTCTAGGCACTTTACTTTATAAAGTGATTTTATAAAGTTGGTAAGTGTACTTTTTAATTCAATGACTAAAACTGACTTTATAAAGTTTGGGTCACTTAAGTGATTTAAGTGAACTCAATGTGAAATTAAGTCACGACTGTTAATCTTGAGATGGCAATATTTAATCTTGTCCATTGAGATTTAGGGTTAGGGGTTTTATTTATTAATGAGAATAAAAGGAGAGTGAGAATGTAGAGGCACACTTTTCGAGAAATATTTTGGGTGAAAAACTCAAGAAAGAGGAAGAGCATTCACAACAATAAAGGGGGTGCATTTCCCAAGGAGTATTGTGCACACAAATTGAGGTACCTTTCAACATTAAATACATGGCTGTACAACAAGGTTTTATGCACAAAAAACGAGGGTTTTACGGTGCACTAATTGATGGTCTAAATATGTAAAGGTCCGTACTGCACCTACAACAAACCCAACACATAAATCGAGGGCCGTACTACTGTATTTACTGCTATACAGGTCCGTATAGACACATAAATTGAGGAAACAATTTGGGCACAAAAATCGAGGTGGTGTTGGACAAATTTGTGAGATAAGTTTAATGTTTTAATTGGTTGTAAAAAGTACTGCTGTAATCTCTTTATTTTTGGGGGTTTCATAGTAAAATATATCTCTCTCTCACTGGTTTTCCCTTTTGGGATTTTCAGGGGCATTGCCTAAACATATTTGTGTCAATTTTGAATGATATTTGTCTATTGTTCATTTATTTCCGTTGCAAACTTCTTAGTCATTTGTATTTCTTCTCATAAAATACAATTGAATGTTTTGGGTTTAAATGCATTACTATTGAAGTTTTATTGGAGACATAAATTAGATTTTGGCTAAGTCCCTACAAGAGTAAAACTAGTTTGTAGGTGAAATTTTTACATGGTATTAGAGCTTGGGTTCTGAGGTTTAGTGGACAAGATTTTGGCACTTGGATTGCAATGAATTGTAGGGGTTGTTGCTAGGAAGAAAGAAGGGAAAATGATTTTTGGTTAGTTGTACAAGGATGGATTTCAGTATCAGGTATGAGGATAAGTTGGAGGGGATCTCCAACTACCTGCAATGGAAGGTGACGATTGCAGTTGTTCTCAGGGATAACAAGCCGTGGAATTTTGTGAGTACCACATTGATAGTGCCTTCGTTAGATCCTATTTCCCTAGACCTCCATGAGGTGAAGGAAGCAGGGGCATAGAGGATAATATTGGATGGATTGAAGGACCACTTGATCCCACATTTGGATGAGAATCTAATAACCAAGGCAATGTGGGATGCACTGAAAAACTTAGATGAGACCAAGAATGAGAACAAGAATATGGCCCTAAGGGACAAGCTCCACAACACTAGGATGGCTAAGGGAGAGAGTGTGGCCTCCTATCTCACCCAGATCAAGAAGGTGAAGGATGAGTTGGGTGTTATTGGCGAGAATGTTCCAGACTCATAGAGGGTGCACATAGATCTGAAGGGATTCAACAAAGAGTGGGACATGTTCGTGAAGTGTGTTGTGGGGATAGAGAACTTTCCCACTTGGGAGAGACTATGATATGATTTTACTCAGGAGGAGATTTGGGAGGGATCTCAGAGTAGAGATCAGGGAGGGATCTCATAGTAGAGATCAAGAGAAGGCAGAGGGTGGTGTAGATGAGGAGAATGTTTCTCTTATGGGAAAGAGAAAAGGCAAGAAGAAGGACATGAGCAAAGTAAACTTCTTTGCATGTCATAAGACTGGACACTACGCTAGTCAATGTTCAAATAAGAATAAGGGAAAGAAGGATGCATAGGTGTCAACATTAGTCGAGGTTGATGATTTTGTTTATAAGTTAGAGAAATCATTTTCTTTGATGACTTGTATTTCATGCAGTGGTTGTCTAGTGGCTGAAGACATTGAAGCATGGTTTGTGGACAATGGTACATCTTGGCATATGACAGGAAAGAGGTCGGTGTTCCTTATTTTTTTAGATATAGATTTAGAATGCCATGTGGGTTGTGGGACTAGTACCATGAATGAAGTGAAGGTGGTTGGATGTGTGGTATTTTAGCTAGAGTCAAGAGGATTTCTGGAGGTGGCCGAGGTACTTCTTGTTCTAAATCTGCTGGTAAATTTTCTCTCAGTGTCAGCTTTGAAGGATGAGGGATGTGGAGTTGTGTTCTTTCGTGGATATGTGTTCTTATATCCAGAGGGAGCTACTTCGGACACACCAATAATTCTTGGTGTCAAGTATGCGAGGTTATATAGGTTGCTGGGACAACCTATGGTTGGATCCAGTGGATTCTTAGATTCAAAATCAATGTTAGTATCAAAGACTGGTAGTTGTGAGTCTTCTTCCAGTACAGTCAGGAGACTTAGCTGGTATGAGATGACACAATTGGATGCTTAGGAGAGTGAGGAGACTCCTAGGATAATTTATTGGATGGAAAGGTCTATAGATCATAGTTCAGTGTAGGTAGCAACATGGGATTTTAGTTTAGAGAGAGTAGAGGCTTCCGATTTAGAGGGATAAACTAGAACAAAAAATGAGATGATGGGGTTGGAGACAGATTCAGGTGGAGGTTCTAGAAGTACCTCCCTCGCTAAGATGGAGTATTAGTTTTTATAACTCAGAAGTACTTCTACATTGGCAAAGCCTAGCATGCATAAGTGATCGATCAAATTTCACAATTTAGGCACTTTACTTTATAAAGTGATTTTATAAAGTTAGTAAGTGTATTTTTTAATTTAATGACTAAAAGTGACTTTATAAAGTTTGGGTCACTTAAGTGATTTAAGTGAACTCAATGTGAAATTAAGTCACGACCATTGATCTCAAGATGGAATGATTTAATCTTGGACATTTAGATCTAGGGTTAGGGGTTTTAGTCATTAATGAGAATAAAAGGAGAAAGTGAGAGTGAAGAGGCACACTTTTCGAGAGAGATTTTGGGTGAAGAACTGAAGAAAGAGGAAGGGCATTTGCAACAAGAAAGGGGGAACATTTACCAAGGAGTATTTGGCACACAAATCTAGGTACCTTTCAACATTAAATACTAGGTCGTACAATGAATATTTGACTGGGTCGTACAACAAGGTTTTATGCACAAAAAATGAGGGTTTTGGGGTGCATTAATTGCTAGTCTAAGTTTTTACAAGGCCGTATTGTACATGCATCAAACCCATCACAAAAATCTAGGGTTGTACTGGGACGTACATGCATAGAAATTGAGGAAACAATATGGAAACAAAAATCAAGGTGTTGGACAAATTTGTGAGATAAGTACAATGTTTTAATTGGCTGTAAAAAGTGTTGCTATAATCTCTTTCTTTATGGGGGTTTTCATAATAAAAAATATTTCTCACTCACTGGTTTTCCCTTCGGGGTTTTTCCAAGGGCATTTCCCGAATATCTTTGTTTCAAATGCGAGTGATATTTGTCTACTGTTCATTTATTTCCTCTTTCTTAGTCATTTGTATTTCTGCTTATAAAATACAGTTGAATGCTTTGGGTTTAAATAAATTACTGTTGAAGTTTTATTGGAGACAAAAATCAGAATTTGGCTAAGTCCCTACAAGAGTAAAACTAGTTTGTAGGTGAAATTTCTACAAAAGCATTAGATCTTGAAAATGGTAAAGCTTTTGAATCCGCTCATTATATTGTTTCCCATTGCAATGTAGGAGTAACTAAAGATTTATTTAATGCTTCATTTTCTTCTTGGAGAGATGCATGGCTTCTTGACGTAGGTGAAACATGTCACATGACCTTCTGAAGAGATTTATTTGAATATTTCAATGACAATGTAGATGGCATATTTTATTTTGCAGATAAATTAAGTCTCAAACCTTCAAGAATTATCACAATCAAGGTTGAATTGCCTGGACTCCTAGATTTTCTTTTGCATGATGTGCTCTATCTTCTTGAGATGTGAAGGAAATTGCTATCTCTTGTGCACATCTGAAAACAAGGCCACTCTATTCATATCTTCAGTGGTAAAGTTGAAATAAGGAATGATTCAGACACATGGTCGTCATGGCCAAGGTGGAATATGGAAGATTGTTGAAGTTGAAAGGGACATCTGCTTATGCAGAAAATTATTCATACCTCTTTCATCACGATGAAGGTACAATTCCATCCAGTCTCTTGTGGCATGCTATATTTGGTCACATTAATTATGACAACCTTTGTTTGTTGAAAAATAATGGTGTTTCTGGTTTGCCTACTATTCCTAGGAATTTGAAGCAATGTGATGCTTGCATCTTTGGAAAACATAGGAAATGACCATTTCATGATTCTACTTCTAGAGCACGTAGAAAACTTGGACTGATACATTCTAATTTGTGTGGCCCCATTCCTGTTCTATATGCTATTGAAAATAAATATATCATGTCTTTTATATTTGATGATTACACCAGGATGTGTTGGGCGTACTTGTTGAAAGATAAATTACAAGCTTTTGAAACTTTTAAATTTTTTCATCTATGGATCCAAAATGAAGCTCAGTCTTGTATTATCTCTTTTCATACTGATAATGGAAGAGAATATATATCTAATGAATTTGAAAACTATCTTCTCCAACATGGGATCAAACATCAAATGATAATTCTATACAATCCTCAACATAATGTTGTAGCTGAAAGAATGAACATGACTCTCTTAAATATGGTTCATTCCATGATGTTTTTCAAAAATATAAAATTGATATTTTGGGATGATACAGTTCTATGTGCAGTTTATGTGAAAAATATGTGTCCATCTCATGCTCTTGAAAACAAGGCTCATGAAATGTGGTATGATCACATTCCTTCTGTGAGGCATGTCAGAGTCTTTGGTTCCACTTGTTATGCCTTAATTCCTAACGAGAAATGAAACAATCTTGATGCAAGGAGTTAGAAGTGCATCTTCTCAGGGTACTCAACTACCACCAAGGAATATCGTCTTTACGATGAGGTAAAAAATAAATTTATTCTTTCTAGATATGTAATCTTTATTGACTCCTCTAAGAATGACAAAAATTGTCGAGAGGTAGCTTGATCATCTAGATAAATTCACTAATGTAAAGATATATCATGAATTTGATGATGATATTCCATATCTTGAAGGGGGGATCCCTATCTTGGATCAATCTCTGGAATCTCCTTTTGAAGAACCATCTCCTCCTCATAAAGAAGTTATAACCACTTAATTAGAATCGATAGTTCATTTGGATGATGTGATTGTGAGGATTGAAATACTAAGCCTTGATGAGAATTCAACACCATCTCAATCATCTGAGAAACCCAAACCATCTCAGAAAGGTTCACCAAAATGTCTTGTAAAAACATTTGAAAGTGTTCATCTTGATGAGGTCAGAAAGACAAGAACCAAAAGTTCCTCAAGACAAGATGGAGGTGATGTGGATAATTCAAAATTAGGTGATGTAGATGATACAAATGTTTCATATGATTGTGATTTAAATTTGTCTACTAAATTTGAACCAACTTCCTTTGAAGAAGCCACTTCTCATAATGAGTGGAAAGAAGCCACACAGAAGGAGTATGATGCTCTCATCAAGAATGGGATGTGGAATTTGGTGGACCCTCCATTTGGAAACAAACTAATTGGATGCAAGTGGGTCTTCAAAAAAAAGTACAAATCAGATGGCTCACTTGACAAGTAGAAAGAAAGGCTCATGGAAAAATGATTTTCACAGAAAGAAGGTATTGATTATGAAGAGGCTTTACCCCCATAGAAAAATGGGCTACCATTTGTACTCTATTTTCCTTAACAACATAGAATGGATGGAAATTCATCAAATGGATGTGAAGACTACTTTCTTGAATGGAGACTTGAAAGGGAATATTTTCGTGTTTCAACCAGAAGGTTTTGTTGTGAAGGGACAAGAATATAAAGTATGCAAGATCATCAAATCCTTATATGGCATGAAACAAGCATCGTGAGCCTAGTATGAAAATCTAACTGAGTGCCTTCTGAAATTGAATTTCAAGCATTTCAATCTTGATGATGCAACTCTGTTTGTTAAGAAAGTTGGAAAAGCTGTTTTATATCTTGTAGTGTAAGTATATGATCTGTTGATAACAATGAACAATGAAAGATATATTGCATTCATAAAAAAAGAGTTGAAGACAATATTTGAGATGCTATATTTGGGACATCTTCATTACTACTTTGGAATTGAATTGATTCAAAATCCAAAATACATATTCATCTCCCAAAAGAAGGACATTGGAGAATTGTTGAACAAGTTTGGCGTGGTTGAGTGTAACCCTGTCTCTATTCCAATGGAGCATAAATTGAAGCTCACATCAAAAGAAGGGAATGAATTCAAGGATGCAACCAAGTACATATATATTATGGGAAGTCTTATCTACCTTACCACCACTAGGCCAACTATTTCATTTGTTGTTGGGATTCTTTCTAGGTTCATGCAAAAACCTTGTGAAGGACATTGATCTACTACATAAAGAGTTCTAAAATACTTGAATGGAACTCAAGGTTTTGGACTCAAGTACTCTAAGGTGATGACTTAACTTGATTGAATATTCTAATTTAGACTTTGACTGGGATAAATAAAATGGAGTGTCAACTTAAGGTTATCTCATGAGTCTTGGATCAACAACGATCCCCTGGAGATCATGCAAACAACCAGTTCCAAAAGATTCCACAACAGAGGCAAAATATGTGGTAGTTGCAGAAGCAACAAAGGAGATTGTGTGGCTCAGGAAAATACTTGAATATTTGCAGGAGAAATAGGTGAATTATACTCCTCTTCTAATTGAAAATAATTTTGCAATCAAGTTGGAAAAGAATCCCATATTCCATGATAGAACCAAGCACATCAACACAAACTACCATATGATTTGATATCATGTGTAGGCCAAGACTATTTACTTGAGACATTGTTCCAGAAATGAGAAAATTGCAAACATCTTCACCAAAGTGCTTGGAAGAGAAAAATATGAAAAGTTCAGAATGATGCTTGGACTCACAAAC
>ML795714.1:85347-129872 GCA_009831015.1 Picea engelmannii | reverse complement strand
ATTTTGAACACCTAATCCTTGTATTATGGTAATTTTTAAATAATATGGTAAATAGTAGAAATGTGAAGAATCATATGTGATAGGAAGAGTAATCCAGAAGATGAAGACCAATGGTCATATGAATGTATATTTATTAAGGCTTCACGTTAATGAAAGATATCCAAGTGTGGATTTACATTCTCTTTCCATATCTGGCTTGAAAATATGAGATTGATCTAATCAACATAAATCTGTTCTAATCCAACAATTTGGAAACCTTCCAAAATTTCCAGATCATTACATATGATTTAAAAAAAACTAGTTATGCTGATTAAATGATGATAGCCCCGTCAAAATCCTATGATACCAATCTCCACTATAGTGTATAGGTTCAGACAATAAAAAGGCACATGTGTTTATATTACAATGTTCAAATGACAAGGATATGACTGCCCATCTAGAACCATAACATAGAAAACATTGATAAGAAACTAAAGCCATATCCATTCCAAACTAAATCTATACCCATTCCAAGAGAGATAGGATAAGAGACAACAAAAAACTAGAGAGAAGTAGGGCCAAAAAACATGAAGTTTGAGTAGTCTACTCACCACTCAAGATTGGCTTCTCTGAATTATCACCCAGGGCACCATGCTACAAACCATCTACAATACTCTAAATATTATGGATGTTTTCCTTAATCCCACTAACCTATTACTTCGGATTAGTAATTATTATTCCCTATCCTAGGGATAACTAAGGAGATTATGTCTCGAGGCCCACATGTCCTAGACATGGAGTACCGAGAGCCATATTGACTTGAGCTTGGACCTAGAGGGCCCATCCTTTCTTCTTCAACGCCTCCATTTTGTCAGCAACAACAACATCCATCCCATCATTCTGGTTTTGAAGTAGCAGTGGGTCATTCTCCATGAGGTAATGAGTTTGGGTATCATGGTATGTGTCACTCTGATTCTCAAAGCATTTGAATATGTGCAATTAATTCTCTTTTGCTTCATGACATTTGCTTGGACATTATTCCTTTTAACTTTTCCATATCTGGGGGGGATGGCATAATTCCCTAACAAGTTGTTTCTCTTAGGAGTTAGTTTCCATTGGGTGGGTTTATGAAAGGTCATTGTCCATTCCTTCCATACTTATCACTTTTCATCATCTTCCCTCTCATTTATCCCCTGCATTGGTTTGGGAATTGGGTTTGCCAAGCTAGTAAGGGTTGTACCTTTCCTTGTGGGAAGAAGGGGCTAAAGGCCCAGAGGGTAAAAGTAGATGGAAAAAGTTAAAAACCAAAGATCAAACCTTGAGATACTTTGCCTAGGGATCCCCAAGAAAGCAATAAAAGTCTTCTCAGCAAGAAAAGAAGGGACCCATAAAATAAAGATAAAACTCAAGACCTAGTTGGTGGATAGGGGGTGTCATCATGAGCCAGCCTATTAAGTCCATGGGAATGTAGCGATATGACACTACTATTCATCTAGTCACCACACCAAGGTAGTGGCTCTTGGTGGCATAGCGAAGAAAAATAGGGTCTCATCACGAGTCAACTTTCTCATCTTTGTGAAATGTTTGTGGGTGATGCTGTCACCACTGGTCACCACTCCAGGGAAGTGTCCCCCATATATTCTCTTGAAATAAAAAGAAATAAGATAAAGATTAAAAATGAATTGAATGGGATAGGAAACAATTGCATCCATGACAAGGTGCAACTCACCCTCTTCAGAGGCACCCACAAGTAAGACCTACATTTCCCTGTCATCACTACACCCCTTGCCCAAATATCCCCCAAAGAAGGATTTTATGAAGGGACCCAGAGGTAGGTACATTAGATCATTGTATACTTAAATCAAGATTTTATTGTATGAAAAGGGTGTGATGACCACATAATCATATAACTAAACTTCCCTGCGTGCATGGGGGAAGGGGGGAAACACTGACAAGAGGTTGATAGATGGACAAGGACATGGATAAGGGGAAGCAAAAGGAGGCCATGGATCTAATCATGATGGAAGAGGACCCGATAAAATAGATAATGGAAAAATATAGAAAGACGCGTAGCGGAAGACCCTACCAATATAATATGAATAACAAGAAGAGGGACGCAACTGACATAGAGGGCTTGGAGAGCGATCAACAAGAGGTAGAGGATCTCCGAGCTATGGATAATATTGAGGAAATCCTGTGTGCAACATACAAAAGGAACACAAAAGGTCCAGGGTTAGGATAAAAAGGAAGAACTCCAGTCCATCTCATCGTCAGTTTGGAACCTACAACTCCATGTGCGAGTAATACACCTGAAAGAATACTAACGTTTAGACAACCGAATTTTAGTGGAAGAGGAGAAATAGGACAAGGGTCCAATCAAGGACAATCAACCAGGGTAAAAATTTCAGGAAGTAACATTTAATTATCTACACCGCGCGGAGGCAGTAGTTCAACACAGTTCAAAATGGCGGGACAAGATCCCATGATCAAATTACCAGAGTTTTAGGAAGAGACATCAAAGGACCCTGAAAAACATTTATTCGTATGTGAAAAGATTTGGGAAGAAAAAAATATCACAAATGAGGATACAAGACTCGTGCAATTAGCTATCACACTAAGAGACCACACGCTGTATTGGTACATGAGCCTTGATGTAAACAATCCACAAGGAATACCAAAGACTGTCACAAAGGTGAAAAAAATACTGGTAAATGAGTTTCAGAAGCCAAACTCAGAAGACCCGTACATGAATGAAATGATTGAAATCAGGAAGAAACCAAGTGAGTTTGTTTGGGAGATTAATAAGAGGTTCAAACGTTTTAAAGGTAAGTTGAAATATTCATTTACTGACATGCAACATAGGCACTTATTTGTGAACTCATTGTTACAACACTTGAAGTATCCTTTGAGGCAACATAAGTTCCAAAATTAGGCAGAGACCTTGCAAGTAACCCTGCAATTGGAAGAAAAACAATATGAATAGACAGATCCAACAATAGAGTAACTGAAGGAGGATATGAAGAATCTGACCTTTCAACTAACCAGAATAAGGGAAAAGATAAAAGAGAAGTTCTTTGGTGTATGCTATGCAGGAAAGAAGGACATCATAAGAACAAATGTCCAACTTTAACACAATACTTTGCAACAGGGGTGCCAAACCCCATGCCAATAGGAGGACCATGGTGTGAGATTTGTAAGACGCATGGGCATGATCCATATCATTGTATAATGATGCATAAGTATAAGAAAATACCAAAAAGTTTGTATTGCAATTTTTAAAAATCAGTAGGTCATGATGATAAGGACTGTATGATGCAGCGAGCGCACACCTGACCACCACCTCGTCGCGCTCCTGCTCACAGGATTGTTCAAATTCCCCCTTTGAGCCGAATTAGCTCTTTTGATTCCCTGCTGGAATCTCTGATGAAAACCCAATCCACAGGTCCTTCTTTCTCCCCGTCACGGCCTCTACACGCACCTGGGACTTTTCCCCGACCTTGATTTCGGGTTTCGGGGTTTCGTATTTTCTGATGTCGAGAACCTCTATCCCCTCGAACTCCCGATAGTCGATTTGCCAATGCACCCCCTTTATGCCTTAGCCCCTCCTGGCTATGCCCTGGTCCATGTGACCACTTCTCATAAGATCGAAGCCTTATATCCTCTTTCGGGGTTTCAGACTTTCAAATGCCAAAACACACTTGTCCTCAGGATTCGCGATCTACCGAATCCCGATATGCTCCAACTTCCACTAGTCCCTAGGCTAGACCTTTGGGTCCATATGACCTCCCTTTACATGATCGCAATCCTATCACCTTTTGGGACTTCGGGGTTTCAAATGCTGAAATGCATTTGCCCACGGGACTGTCGATCCCTCGAATCCCGATTCTCCGATATGTTGACAGCTGGCCCCTCGACGACGCTTTCTTCCTTGTCGCAATTTTGGACTTCGCGATTCCGAATTTCAAGGACTTCTTTTCCACAGGATTCCCGATTGCTCGATTCACGATTTCTCGATGTAGCTTTCCTATCGGGACCTTTCCCAAAGATTTTTCTCACTGCCACGCGTCCCCTCTAGATGGACGATCTTGATTGCTTCTCGCGATTTTGCGACTTCAAATGTCCCTGGCGCCTTGTCTTTATGAATCGTGAAATTCCAACCTCCGATGCGCCAAAATACTGACGGGCGCTTGATCTCCGCCACGCGTCTCCACAAACAGACGGCTTAGATCTTTCCCGAGACTTTGACCATGGAGATTCCCGATCTCCTGTCCTCGAGACTTCCAATTTCACGAACGTCGATATCCTGATACCTGTCGGGACTTCTCCTGGCGTGATAAGGGTTAAACCCTGTGCACCTCCTGTCTGATCTGACGGCTGACGGGTATCTGTGTGAACATCTGACGGTACACAATCTCCCCTTCTGTGTGCTTCTCCTGATGCTCCCTAGACGTAGAAACCAATGGTCTAGATCTCTTCTTCCCGTCGATCTGACGACTGTTGTTCTCCCTCCTGAGCTTGCGCACTTTCTTCCTGCACTTGGAAAACTCCAACTTCCCAAAGGCCTCAACCTTTTCCTTTCTTCTCTACGAGCTCCTATACCCGAGTTCTCGCCTGCTTTCTCCACGATGCTGTTCCTCTTGAGATTTTACTCTCGAATCCCCAAGGGATTCTTTGACTTCTGTGCCTCTGTAGAGTCTTCACGCACACACAGTTCTGTCTCTCCTGAGATTATCAAACACTTAGAACCCTAAGGGATTTTATCCTTCTTCCTTCTCCTGCAGATGGAGAAATATGGATGCCCTCCTGGCTATCCTTCTGCTCAAGCAACTTCTTGCTGAGTTCTATCAGGGTGTTCAACAACCTTGTGAAGATCCCTCAGTGGATTCTTCCTTCAAATTCCAGAACTCAAAGCGTTCTCTTCTCCTGTGCTTGTATGTACACTTATTCCATGCCCACCTGACATAGTATCTTCTCACAGAACGTTAAATAGTCCTATCTCCTGTGCACCTATGGACCCGCTCAATGCCCACATGGCAGAGCTCTCAGAATCCTCAGTGATTCTGGTTCTTTTTGAAATTCTCAACATAAGTCTTCTTCTGTGCATTCCTTATACCTTCTCAATGCCCTGCTGGCAGAGCTCCTCAGAATCCTTAGTGATTCTGGTTTCTTCCTGAACTCATAGCAAAGTTCTTCCCAATGCACCACTGTACATATGCTCAATGCCCACTTGGAAGAGCTTCACAGAAATCCTCAGAGCTTCTCTCTGAAATTGTGTATCTCCTACACAGCCTTGCCTCCAAGGTGTTCAACAATCTTGAGGTCTTCCCCTGAGTTTTTGACTCCAGCTCTTGTGCCGCAACATGTCTTTGTATGAACCCGCATAATTCAGAAGTGCAACCTATGTGCACGGCTATCAGAACCCACAACGTTTTGTCACACCCTCCTGGTATGAAGCCTCAAAGACCTTCACCTGAAATCATACACACTCCTGCAAATGCAACCCCACAGTATACATCTACAACATATATGAACACTCACAGACATTCATTCAACACAGAATCCATGCAGGAAAAACTGCTTCTGTTTATATTAAAATGGAAAATGCCTGTTTGTACAAGGTGTTCCTGAGCATGGCCTGTAACAAGGTCTTGGCTCCTTCTCTTCTGCTCTATACACGCACATTCTAACTCACTCCTCTATTCTATCCACCTCACTAACTATCAAAGAAATACAATAGATCTTTTTACATGAGGGGGCTCTTCGAGCTCTTCCCTCCAATCTACCTACCCTATTCAATTGCATTGAATAGATGTCTAGTCCATAATCTGGATCTAGATATCATCCTTACAACTCATTAAAGGCCTATCTACTCTACAGCCTGCGCAAAGGCATGGCTCTATTGCTCAACAACCTAGACATTAAATTACATTCAATTACAAAATAGAAGATGAGGGCTGCGCCTCTCTTCAGCCTTGAATGCACGTGCTTGACACGACTGACTGGCTGGCTGGCTGACATGGAGAGATGCTCCTGCATCATACTCCTCAGCTTCAAAATTCATGAGCTCCGGCTCATGAGCTTCCCATCTCTGATGTTGAAATCCTCCTGGATCCCAAATCATCCTCTAGAGCTGTTCATCTGCTCCACCTCATTGCTGCTGCTTCCTTTCTGCTTAGCTTCTCCTTGCTGGAATTTTTTGCTGACCTCATCATCAGCCTTCTGATCTCCTCGATCACTGCATCCAGCTGCTCCAGTGGCTGGTCCTATTTTTGTAGTCTCCTTAGCTGCAAATTTTTTTGGCTCATGGGCAGATCACTATGATCTCCCATGCCTCCTTCCTCATCTTCATATGTGGCCTCAAGTTGCCACTCTACTGCAGACTTCAACTCTCCAGTCTCTTCCCGACTGACTTTCTGTTCAATCACCTTCTCTGACAGCTCAACTTCTGTCAATTCTCTTGCTGGCTCTGGATTGTTCAACCAATCCTCCAACATCTCCAACTCCATCTCCCATGGAGTGAGAACTTTATCTTCTGCTACTAGCTTCAGTGCTGCAATTTTCTTTTCTTCCGCTTCCTCAGTTTCCTGGCTGAAAGCATTGAGCCATTCCTCAGAATGCTCATTCTCTTTTTCTTCTTGGGCAGCTTCAGATATCTACTCCAATCCTTCTTTCCTGAGAGTCTCAGCTGACTGTTCTTCTGCTGTTGCTGCACCTGCAATACAGATTTCTGCCTCTTCCTGGGCAAGTGGTAGGAATATTCCAATTCCTCCAATCATCAGAAGATCCCTTAGATCCTCCTCCTTTGTCAGCTGCACCTGCTGATCTAAATCCATCTCCAAATTTATCTGCTCTGTCAGCTCCTTAGGCTGATTCCGACTCACTTCTGAGTTCATGAGACCTTCAGATAGTCTCATCTTCTCATCCCTGCCCACCTGGCAATATGGGATGTCCCTGCTGCCCTCCTGGAATTCCATGGAATCAACTAATTCCATCTCCATTTCCTTGCCCACCTGGAAAACTGGAATTTCCTTTCTGCCCTCCTGGCAGTTCTTGAGATCCTCAACTGATCCCAATTCATTCTCTTCATCATTGAGACCTCTCACAGTCTCTGGATCACACACCTGAACCATTTCTTCTTTTTGTCCATTGAGGTTTTCCACATACCTCAACCACCCTCTTAACAGCCTTTGCTGTCTTCTGACCATCAACTCCTTGACTGGCCATTTTTCTTTCGGCTTCTTCATGGGCCATTCATACACCAATCTTGGATTCTTATCCTACTACATCCACAGTTCAATCTTTTCTATGTCTGCCCTTATTTCAACGAGCTCTTTATCTATTTCTGCAAGATTTTTTGCCTTTCTCTTCCTCCCAGCATGCCTATGGCCTTCAATAGTCATGGCGCTGTCCCTGTCTGCTCTCCTAGAAAACCTACTGCTGTCACTCTGCACTAAGAGTGCTTCCAGCTTCATCCTATAGTCCTATTGACTATATTCTAAATCGCTGCTTTCCTGTGAACAATCACCGTAGAGTCTCTGACGCTCTGTCTTCCTTTACCTTATCCCTCTGCTTGAAACATACAAACAAAGTTCTAGCTCTGATACCACTTGATGCAGTGAGCGCGCACCTGAACACCACCTCGTCGTGCTCCTGCTCACATGATCGTTCAAATTCCCCCTTTGAGCTGAATTAGCTCTTCTGATTCCCTAATGGAATCTCTGATGAAAACCCGATCCACAGGTCCTTCTTTCTCCCCGTCACGGCCTCTGCACACACCTGTGACTTTTCCCCGACCTTAATTTCGGGTTTCGGGGTTTCGTCTTTTCTGATGTCAAGAACCTCTATCCCCTCGAACTCCCGATCGCCAATTTGCCGATGCGCCCCGTTTATGCCTTAGCCCCTCCTGGCTATGCCCTGGTCCATGTGACCGCTTCTCATAAGACCGCAACCTTATATCCTCTTTCAGGGTTTCAGACTTTCAAATGCCGAAACACACTTGTCCTCAGGATCCGCGATCCGCTGAATCCCGATATGCTCCAACTTTCGCTAGTCCCCTGGGCTAGACCTTTGGATCCATATGACCTCCCTTTACATGACCGCAATCCTATCACCTTTTGGGACTTCGGGGTTTCAAATGCTAAAATGCATTTTCCCATGGGATTGCCGATCCCTCGAATCCCGATTCTCCGATATGTTGACAGCTGGCCCCTCAACGACGCTTTCTTCCTTGTTGCGATTTTGGACTTTGCGATTCCGAATTGCAAGGACTGGTTGTCCACGGGATTCCCGATTTCCCGATTCACGATTTCCCGATGTGGCTTTCCTATCGGGACCTTTCCCGAAGTGTCCCCTCTAGATGGATGGTCCTGATTGCTTCTCGCGATTTCGCGACTTCAAATGTCCCTGGCGCCTCATCTTCAGGACTCGCGAAATGCCGAACTCCGATGCACCAAAATACTAATGGGCGCTCGATCTCCGCCACGCGTCTCCACAAATGGACGGCTCAGATCTTTCCCGGGACTTTTACCATGGAGATTCCCGATCTCCTGTCCTCGAGACTCCCGATTTCACGAACACCGATATCCCGATACCTGTCTGGACTTCTCCTGGCATGATAAGGGTTAAACCCTGTGCACCACCTATCCGATCTGACGGCTGACGGGTATCTGTGTGAACATCCGACGGTCCACAATCTCCCCTTCTGTGTGCTTCTCCTGATGCTCCCTGGACATAGAAACCAAGGGTCTAGATCTCTTCCTCCCGTCGATCTGACGATTGCTGTGCTCCCTCCTGAGCTTGCACACTTTCTTCCTGCACTTGGAAAACTCCAAGTTCCCAAACGCCTCGACCTTTTCCTTTCTTCTCCGCGAGCTCCTATACCTGAGTTCTCACCTACGTTATCCATGACGCTATTCCTCTTTAGATTCTACTCTCGAATCCCCAAGGTATTCTTTGAATTCTGCGCCTCTGCAGAGTCTTCACGCACACACAGTGCTGTCTCTCCTGAGCTTCTCAAACACTCAGACCCCTAAGGGATTTTATCCTTCTTCCTTCTCCTACAGATGGAGAAATTTGGATTCCCTCCTGGATATCCTTTTGCTCAAACAACTTCTTGCTGAGTTCTATCAGGGTGTTCAACAACCCTGTGAAGATCCCTCAGTGGATTCTTCCTTCAAATTACAGAACTCAAAGAGTTCTCTTCTCTTGTGCCTATCTGCACACTTACTCCATGCCCACCTAGCAGAGTATCTTCTCACAGAACGTCAAGCAGTCTTGTCTCCTGTGCACCGATGCACCCGCTCAATGCCCACTTGGCAGAGCTCTCAGAATCCTCAGTGATTCTGGTTCTTTCTGAACTTCTCAACAAAAGTCTTCTTCTGTGCACTCCTTGCACCTGCTCAATTCCCTCCTGGCAGAGCTCCTTAGAATCCTTAGTGATTCTGGTTTCTTCCTGAACTCATTGCAAAGTTATTCCCAATGCACCACTGTACATATGCTCAATGCCCACTTGGCAGAGATTCACAGAACTCCTCAGAGCTTTTGTCTGAAATTGTGTATCTTCTACACAGCCTTGCCTCCAAGGTGTTCAACAAACTTGGGGTCTTCCCCTGAGTTGTTGACTCTAGTTCTTGTGCCGCAACACGTCTTTGTCTGAACCCGTATAATTCAGAAGTGCAACCTCTGTGCACGGCTATCAGAACCCGCAACGTTCTGTCACACCCTCCTGGTATGAAGCCTCAAAGACCTTCACCTGAAATTAGACACACTCTTGCAAATGCAACCCCGCAGTATACATCTACAACATATATGAACACTCACAAACATTCATTCAACACAGAATCCATGTTGGAAAAAATGCTTCTGTTTATATTAAAATGGAAAATACCTGTTTGTACAAGGTGTTCCTGAGCACGGCCTGTAACAAGATCTCGGCTCCTTCTCTTCTGCTCTCTACACGCAGATTCTAACTCACTCCTCTATTCTATCCACCTCACTAACTATCAAAGAGATACAATAGATCTTTTTACATGAGGGGGCTCTTCGAGCTCTTCCCTCCAATCTACCTACCCTATTCAATTGCATTGAATAGCTGTCTAGTCCATCAGCTGGATCTAGATCTCAGCCTTACAACTCATTAAAGGCCTATCTACTCTACAACCTACGCAAAGACACGACTCTATGGCTCAACAACCTAGACATTAAATTACATTCAATTAAAAAATAGAAGATGAGGGTTGTGCCTCTCTTTAGCCTTGAATGCACGCGCTTGACACGACTGAGTGGCTAGCTGGATGACATGGAGAGATGCTCCTACATCATTGTAGAACACTGAAACTGATAAGAGAAAGCAATTCATACACTTACAGGATGAAAGTCGAGATGATGACATGGAAAGATGCACCTCAATTCAACCAGGTGCCACCAACATTCAACCTCGTGCAGCCGAAGTACAACAATGCACAACGACAGTATAACCCCATGCAATATAACCAGGTACCCCAATACAATGCACTGCGAGGAGATCAATGTGGATACAAAAGGTGTAGGATGGGGTAGGGGAGGATTTGGACAAAGTAGAGGGACAATAGTATGCCATAAATTCCAACAACTAGGACATTATGCAATGGATTGTCCACTTGCAAGTGCGACATGTATGTATTGTCACGCAGTAGACCATGACACAAAATACTTCCAAACACTCTTGGGAAAGATTCAAGAAAAAAGGAACCAGAACAAACAAAATGCCCAGTGTATTTCTACAGAACCCAGGGATGATGGGAAAAAATCAATATAGTTACTCGAGGAGGAGCCAAGATAGGAGTGGATGCAACAAAACAAGATCCAACTCAACACCAATGGGTGAATAAAAATATTGATCCATAGAAGCAATTTGACGCATTGAAAGAAAATGAAACATTTAAGGAGGCCATAAAAGAGATTCTCAAGGAAAAAATTGTGTCTACATCAGTTGCGTAACAAACTTAGGATCCAACAATGTACTAAATTCCATCCTCAATGGACTACACCAGTAAGGGACAACCTTTAGAACAAGTAAGTACCATCAAGACTTTTTTGCAATCCCGTGTTACGTTATTGAATGATCCATCATATGTTAAGGTATTACAAAATCTTCTAGAAATATGTAACACGGAGGTAGAAGGGAATTTAGAGCAGAAAACAATCAATCATCTCCATACAAGAAGAAGGAAAAGTAGAGAATTCAGGATAAATGCCAACATTGGGGACTTCAACATGGGAGATATCATACTAGATTTAGGATATGAAGTAAACATATTGCCTAAGAAGACATGGAAATGTATGGGAGAACCCACACTAGGATATTCACTTGTTCAGTTGAAATTAGCAAATCAGCACAGGGTCTTACCAATTGGAAGGCTTAAAGGGTTGACGATAGATTTGGATGGAGTGCACACTGTAGAATATAGTGAAGTAATAGAGATAGTAGATGGCACAAAACCTTACCCAACATTACTTGGATTGGATTGAGAATTTGATAACCAGGCTGTGATCAACCTGAAGACAAGGAAAATGACTTTTGAATCACGTGAATATAGAGTTATTGCACCATTAGATCCTTCAGAAGGAGAAAGGTTTGGAGAGGAGACCTATTTGGATTTGGAAGAAATAAATCAGTTATACAAAACCACTGCATGCGAAGAATATTATGTCAACCCAACTGCAGATAGGGTACTCAGCTGGAGAAGCATTACATTGTGTGCTTCGGATTTAGACACAGGTTTGGAGAATTGGCAGCAGAGACTACACAAAGTCTCCACAAGGAGGTGAAAAGGAATATACTGCACAATAAGATGGGTTGGTACAGAGATAAGAGAACCTCCCAATTTTCATTAGTTGAATGACTTAGAGGAATTATTGACAAAATATGAGGAGGAAGTCTTAGAAAATCAGAGGTTGTTATCTCTGGATATTGCACTCAAGGAAACACCTGCCAGATGGTGGGGTGCGCACAAAGAAACAATCCAAGACTAGTATCAGTGTAAATGATTACTGCACATTAGGTTTGGCGTAGAGCAGGGAAGGAATGCAGTGCATAAGTATGATGGGAAAGGAACACCAGTTGAACACCTAGATAAATGTAGAGCACAATGCAGGATGACACCACCAGAGGAATGGACTCATCACTTCATTCATACATTGAAAGGGATCACAGGGAAATGGTACATAGAGTAGGATATGCGTAGGGGAACTACATAATGGACAATATTACAACATAATTTCATAGTAACCTTCTCATTCGAGCATGAGAACCCCAACATTGATTCATCTCTGAATCTGATAAGGGGAGTGATATTTTTTAATGAACCATAGGTCGAAATTATAACATAATATCAACATTAGAACAAACAGACAATCAAAGAGTTACTCTCATGTTATCAATTCGAAGAGGAAGCACCATAATAAGATGATCTGTGCAACATTCATATCATATAGATTGAAGGAGAGAGAGAGGTGGAATGTCCATCTTTGGAGACAGAGGAATTTGTTGCATCAATCAAGGTCAATAAATTCAACATTAGGATAGAATAAAATCCTAAAATGTAGAGCATTGGAGACTACTGGGATGAGAAAACATTAGAAAGGATAACAGAGTTCTTGCACGAATACAATGACCTGTTTCTAGTAACCTTTACAGAGATGAAAATCGTAGCAGGTGAGCTAGGAGAGATGAAGATACCCCTAAAACTAGAGGCTAGACCTATTAGACAGAGACCTTACAAAATTAATCCAATGTATAAGAAGAAATTGATCGAATGTTGGAAGCTGGCATCATAGAATCAGTAGAGGAATCTGAATGGATTAGTCCCATGGTGGTCCAGGAAAATAATCAAGGGGGGATAAGGATATGTGTAGATATGAGAAAACTCAATGATGCTTGCTTACATGATCCTTTCCCTACCCCTTTTACAGATGAGGTCTTGGAGAATGTGGGAGGCCATGAAGAATATTCATTCACAGATGGATTCTCAGGTTACCATCATATCAAAATAACTCCAGAGAACAAGTATAATACTACTTTTTCTACATAATGGGGATCCTACCAATATAAAATCATGCCCTTTGGATTGGAGAATGCACCAACTATCTTTTCAAGGGTATTTATAGTTGCTTTTAAGAAATTCATACATCAGTTTCTATAAGTATATCTGGATGACTGGACTGTGTATAGTATTTTGAAAGATCATGTAGAAGTTTTAAGACTAATGTTGGAAAGATGCAGACAATATCAGATATCATTAAAAATCAAGAAATGCATTTTTGGTACACCTTTTGGGATATTGTTGGGACATATAGTGTGCAAACAGAGCTTACTGGTTGACCCCACCAATATTGTTGTCATTGTGAACCTACCACCACCAAAGTCAGTGCGCTAGTTAAGATCCACACTGGGACATACAGGCTACTACATGAAGTTTCTAAAGGGGTATGCACAGATTATTGCAACGATGGAAAAACTGTTAAGGAAGGAAACCAGATTTCAGTGGAATGAGGATTGTCAACAAGGACTAGATAATCTAAAGGAGAATATGGTGACAACACCTATATTAGTGTTTCCAGATTGGGAAAATACATTTCATGTGCATGTAGATGCATCAACAATATCACTGGGAGAAATTCTGGTGCAATCAAGAGAAGGGTACTTAGACCATCCTATAGCCTTTGCAAGAAGGAAGTTGTCAGAATTTGAGCAGAATTACAACACCACAGAAAGAGAATGCTTAGCCATGGTATATACGCTTCAAAAATTTAGAAATTATTTATTGGGCAAGCATTTTAAAATGTCCACAGATCATTCTGCCCTCAAATATNGGGGGGGGAGGATCTGTAGATGGCTGTTATTATTCTAGAAATTTGATTTTGAATTAATAGTAAAACTAGGGAAACTGAATGTAGGACCTGATCACTTGTGAAGGGTAACCAATGGAGAAGAACCTACTAACTTGCAAGACAACTTTCCCGATGCACAGTTATTTTCAGTACATGTAGTTGATGAATATTTCACTGATATCATTGAATTCTTAAGTATAGGAGTTGTGCCACAAGAGTTTACTACTGCACAGAAGAAAAATATGATAGTAAGAGATGTAGACTATCAACTCATTACATGTCAATTATAGAAGATGGGTGCATACATCATTTTTAGGAGTGTGTTGGAACATGAACAACCCATGGTTTTAACAGAAGCTCATGAAGGTATAGTTGGAGGATACTATGCAGGTAAATATACCACACATAAGGTATTGTGTGTAGGTTTATGGTGGCCAACAATACATAAATATTCCAAGGAATATTTCCAGAACCGTGATGTCTTTCAGAGGGTTGGAAAACCCAACAGGAGGGATGAGATTCCCCTAAGATCACAAGTAACTCTAGAGGTATTTGAAAAATGGGAAATAGATTTTTTTGGACCTATTAATCCACCAACAAGAAGGTCATGAGATAGATATATCATTACTACGACCAAATAGTTAACTATATGGGTAGAAGCAACACTTGTCAAATATTGCAACACACAGACAACAATGCACTTTTTATTTGAGCAGGTGATCACAAGATTTTGATGTCCCAGGATTTTGATGAGTGACCAAGGCACCCATTTTATTAATAATACCATAAAGGCTATGACTGAGGAGTTTGAATTCTATCACCAGAAGAGTACACCATATCATCCTCAGGAAAATGGGACAGTAGAAGCTTTCAATAAGATTTTGGAAAATGCTTTGACTAAGATACAAATGTTAACATGGATGATTGGGATCTGAAAATACCAGTTGTACTATGGGCATATAGGACCACATGCAAGAAGTTGATAGGACATACACCATTGAGATTTGTGTATGGATAGGAAGCAATGGTTCCATTAGAATTTATGGTACCCAGTCTGTGTGTAGCAACAATTATCAATATGAGATAAAGAGGTGAAATAGAAGAGAGGTTAAGTCAACTGATGGAAATGGAAGAAGACAAGATTATGGTAGATTTCACTAAGAGGTACAGAAAGCAATGGACAAATCCTGGCATGAAAAATACATAAAAAAGAAGATATTTAAGGAGGGATACCTAGTTCTGCTCTATGACAACAAATTTTTGCAACACCCTTGCAAGTTCAAAATGCATTGGCTAGGGCCATATGAAGTAAAGACTGTCACAGATGGAGGATATGTGCAACTAAAGGACTTGGGAGGAACAAAACTGAAAGGAATGGTGAAGGGTAGTTGACTCAAATTTTACAGGGACAATCGACCTACTAACTCTTAGTAATTACAATGCAGTAAAAAAGTCATGTATATAGTGTACTATAATAGATAGTAGGAAAGAAAACTAATAAAAATAAATAAAAAGGAGAAAAAGAAGAAAAAGGAATACAAAAATGGAAAAAGAAGAAAAACAGAAAAAGAGGTAGAAGTTGGTTGAACGACAAGAAAGTGGAAAAAATTCACACGCAACAACAACTGCGACAACATAGAAAGATAACGCGTAGGAAAAAATGGACTCGGTGCAGATGCATGGAAAAAGTGAAAAACAATTATGACCGGGTCTATAAAGTTTGGAAAGCACAAGTTAGCTCAACACTTAGTGATTTTTTTGAGCATAAAGCAAGATAGAAGTGTGTTCCCTAGGTGTAATTGTGTGAATAAGAGAAAAATTGTCCAAACTGAACACAACATGAAACCACCAAAGTTTGGCACTCTAGGAAAATATGTACGGGTTACTTGATAGGACCAAAGGAAGAAGAAGAGGATGGTGGATCTCAAGAATGTCATTGAACTTGAAGATGTTACGACTCCAGAGATAGAGTCACTCAACCCGACGAGGGTTGAGGATGAAACATCGACAACAAAATAAGGGGAAGTAGGGCAGAGCTCCGAGACTCGAAATGGTATTACAAACCCTAATCCCGAAACACCAACTAAACCCAACAAAATGAAGGGTCAACAACAAGGACGCAATGAAGAGGAGGTGTTGGTCGAGGACATCACCAACAAGCTAGAATCCTTGAGAGAAGAAGATGAAACAAAAATAGTGACAGAAGGAAAATCTAGCATCGGGTAGAAAAGAAAGGCATAGGATGCCGCAAAAATTACACTTCCCTTAAGCCCGTACGCAGTGGTGACTGTGGAGGACATGCTCGGTAAAGTACCTAAAATAAGGTACTCGGAACATGATGTGCCTGGCACAAAATAATTCACAGAATTGGCCGAGGAAGCCTACTTGGAGAACACAAGGGAAATTGGACCCCTAGGAAAACTAGTCATGGAACCCGTGTAGTGGATAAGAAGGATTTACAACTCTGGGATCATGAACCTCCTGGACATACCGCACTTCGGGCTCGGGCCTCCCTAGTTTCCTTGTTCTTCCTTGGCCTACCCCTTCTTTGGGGTATCATATGTTGGGGGGATAGAGCCTCCAATGACTTTCCTTCCTCCACGACCTTTCCTATTTCCGCCTCCGTGCGGTGAGATGTCAATTTTTCTGCGGGTAGAGGGGAGTCTCCTCTAGGGTCCATGGGGATGCCGACTGTGAGTAGAAACAAATCCCATTTATTTCCCAATCGCCTCAACTCCTCAACTATCAATAATTTAATCAGTGATACATGAGCTAGTTTCTTCTTTGGCTGGTTTGCTTAAGCCTGGACGTTGTCTGCCATTTCTCGGAGGCTTTGGTGCAAGAAGAAAGGAATATTTAACGATATCCTTCCTTTGAAATGCATAAAAAATCTGATGTGGTGTGAGTGTATTCTGTCAAACCTTCCCTCGCAGGTGAAATACTTCCTAATCTCTTTCAAGAGCTTCTGAAAAGGCTCCTACAAATATTTGCTTGGAACACCCGATTCAACCTTCCCATTTAAATAGTCTGGTTTGATGAACTCCTCGTATCACCGCATGTCCAAAGGTATGCCTTTAGATCACCTTTCACCATGCAGAGGGATCTCCGTTGTGGCTGACATAGTTTCCTCTGTTGCCTGGAAAGTGATTCTCGCAATTACTGCGCGAAACCCATCGAATCTTTGTGCAAATTGCTTCCCCAGTTTCACGTTGAATCCTTGGATTTTCCTACAAAATACCATGCATCTGACCTATTCAAAAGACGCTCTGACATTTGGATCTTCATTTACCAACGCTAAGTTTTGAGGTTCAGGCCCCACATTTCTGCTGCTTCGTGTGCCTTTCCTTATGTTCTGGGATGTTGGCATGGTACAACACGTATTTGTTCTGCACACGGTGGATTTATCATGGACCAAAGACGGTAAATATTGATTGACCCAGGTTTGTGATGCATTTGTAGGCAATCGACCTTTCCAGCCATGAGAAACTCAAGGCTCGCGGGAAGAATTATAGACAAAGCATAAACTTGGTTGGTGAATATAATACACACAAAGCGATCATAATTTATAATTGGGTGGACGAGAGATGGAATCATGCCAGGGGACACTGAATCCATTGTGATTGGAGGTTTCAAAGCAAGATGAATATTTTTGCAGTACATTCACGACGGGTACACTTCAGGGCGTGTAAAGTACAACTGATAAGAGCTACAGAGCATATGTGATACGAGGGCCATGATTTTTCATTCTTTTTGACTTCATAATGAGCTGATGATGGTCAGTTCGTCTACCGATGTGGCTTATATTTAACAAATTTCCTTGACCTTTGGCACATAAAACCTTCTCTTCTGATAGGACCCGATTCTTTGGGAAAATACCTTTACCACTTACACATGTTTTGGTTTTGACATCCCTTCCTGACTCCAAGGGCCAACCGACCACTTGTTGACTTCGACCCATTCGTTGTTTGGTACCTGACCTCACACGCTTTGACACACAGACTCTGACTCGACTAAGACTGAATCTAACTGAAAAAATTACGATGCTAACAACTGGCTCCAATGGGGATTCTATCCTCCTAGTGAGGTGGCAAAGAACAATAGACTAGGTGCCTGACCATTGGGCCTTATTCAACTTCTAGACTCTAAAACAACGAAAAATAAAAACATAACCTAGAACTTCTTGACATAGTTTCGACCAAAATCAACATAAACTTAGGGCCGTCACTACGGGCTTCAATTTTCTACTGACCTACTGACTCAAAATTCCTTCTTTGAAAACAAAAATGAAACGACTATTTACAATGACATGAAAATGAAACAGACCTTGCTGAACCAGATAGTGTTTAAGGAACCTGCCGTTTACAGGCCCCCAACCAGTGGACTCTCCATCAATCTCTTCTAGTCGATATGCATTGTTCCCGCGATAGACACAGATTCTGAAAGGCCTATCCAGAGATGATCGAATTTTCTGTGCTTTCCCTTATCTTTGTTCCTTGCATCCCACTTTAGCACTAGGTCCTCCACCTGAAATTTCTCCTGTTTAGAGTGCTTATCGAAATTTTTCTTCATCCTATATTGGTGAAGTTGTGATTGGTTGTAGACTCGCTCCCTCATCTACTGCGCATGAATAAACTAATTTATCCTTCTCTGTGTGTCGTCTGGCTCAGCCTCTTTCTCTTGCAGGAATTTCCTGATTGGAAATCCTAGTGAGGTAGGGAAAATCGCATCCGCACCATATACGATTTGGAATGGTGACGTGGAGATGGAATTTTTGGCAGTGACTCTGTCCTCCCACAATGAGTAAATGATTTTCTTATGCCAGGCTTTCTTGTTGTCCTGCCAGAGTCTTTTAATGATCCTGATTAAGCTCTTATTCGATGATTATGCTAACCCATTACCCTGTGGGTAATACACTGTAGAATGTCCCAAGGTTATATTGTAATTCTTGAAAAATTTCTCCATTTTATTGGACTTAAATGCAGTCGCATTATCTGTGATGGTCTTCATAGGGCACCTGAACCTAGACAAGATGTTGGTCTCTAGAAACTGAATTATGACCATGTCGATAGCCTGATTCGTTGGAATTTCTTCGATCCATTTTGTGAAGTAATCCGTGGCCGTAAGTATCCATCTGTGCCGTGCTGAGGATGGTGGATGAATCTCTCCTATAAATTCTAGGCTCCATTGAATGAATGATGCTTCGACTAAGATCGGTTTTAGCGGTAGGTGTTGCATCTTTCTCCTTCCATCGAAAATATGACACTCGTGGAAACTGGAAAATTCTTTGTATACATCTGCGAAGATGCTGGGCCAATAGTAACCTGCTATTAGAATTTTATGCACGGTGGTTTTCTAGTAGTGATGTCCTCCACAATCGTCTTTGTGGAATTCTCTGATAGCTTGTTTCACGCCATCTTCTAGTAAGAAACTCAACAATTTTCCTCCCGGATCTTTCCAATACAGGGAGTTATCCAAGATGCATAACTTAGTATATTTCAACTTTAAGAATCTGGCCTTGGTCTTACTTAAACCTGGAGGAGCTTGCAGATTCTTCAACACATAAATGATATCCAAATACCAAGGTGAATCGATGAACTTCTGAGACACCTATGCGGTTGTTTCTTCCTGAGGATTCTCTGATAGATCAACAATGAAGTTGATTCCTAGAACGTCATAGTTCGACTACACCATCAATTTTGCGAGGCCCCGACCCTTAATAAGCTTGGTGGGCTTGATTTCAAGGTCGTATTCCAACATGACTGTGATCCAATTACCTCTTCTTCCCTCAGATTCAGGCTGATTCAGAATGTCTTTGACTGAGTTGCGGGGCATGTAAGCGATAACATGGGAATGTAGTATGTAATTTCTGAATTCCTTTAGGGATTTCACTAAGGTGTATGTTTTTTTCTCCATAATGTCATACCTCAGTGGAGAATCCCTCAGAGTCTTTTTGAAGTAGGCTATAGGCTTCTCAATGTTTTGATTGTCTTTCTGTAACAGTATGGCAACAATGGTATGCTCCGAGGAAAACGAGAACAAGATGAAGTCCTTCGTGAAGTCTGGGCTGGCCAATACGAGAGATTTGGTCAACACTACCTTGATATCTTCAAATGATTTCCTGGATTCGAGGTTCCATTTGATCTCATTCTCCTTTCCAAGCATGCTGGTGATATGTTTTATAATTTTCGCCAGGTTCGGGATGAATCTTCTCAAGAAATTCACTTTTCCCAGGAAGAACTGCACCTCTTTCTTGCTGCATGGAGTGCTAATTTTCAGGATTCCTTCTACCCTGCTGGGATATATCTTTATAACTTCCTTCGAGATGATATGACCCAACAATTTCCCTTCTTGCATTATGAAATGTGATTTTTTCAGATTCAAAGATATGCTGAACTTCCTACATTTTTGGAAGACCTTCTTCAGATGCCCAAGGTTTTGTTCGTCGGAGTCGGAGTACACTGTGATGTCATCTAGATAGATCAAAATAATTTTTTCCTTTTCCTCGGAAAATGATATATCCATCGCCCTCTGGAAGGTATCTCCAATGTTCATCAGGCTGAAAGGCATCTTGGCATACATGAACGTCGCCCATGGTGTCATGAGAGCTATCTTTTCCTGGTCATCTGGGATGTACCATGATATGATTATAACCCGAAAAACCATCCATCATAGACATATTATGGGACCTAACTACATTCTTCAAAATATAGTCCATCTTAGGGATCATGTAGTTTTCCTTGAGGGATACTTTGTTCAAGTTCCAAAAATCCATGCACAACCTTATTTTGCCGCTCTTTTTCCTTACAGGCACTAGGTTGGGAACCCATTTCGAAAACCTTAAAGCAACAATAATTTTGGCTTCGAAAAGTTTCTTTACCTCTTTTTCGATTAGTGCCAACAACAGGGGATTTATCCATCTTAGTTTTTTCTTGAAAGGCTTTTGGTCTTATTTGAGAGGAATGACGTGCTGAATCACTTTAGTATTGTAGAATTTCAAATCATCATAACTCCAGGAAAAAACGTCGGGAAAATATTTCATGAGTTTGATGTAGTCCCGTTTGACCTCTGGAATGAGCGTCTTTGATAATTTGATTATCTTCGGATTCTCCTGGGTCGTGATGTTGCAATCCTCGACGTCCTCATCATTTGCAATGATCTTGGGATTTCTAGCCACATCGTTTTCATCAAACAACTTTTCCAATGGAACTAATCCCTTTGGGATGATATTATTCTTTAGTTGTTCTATGTCCCTCCCAACTATCTGGTTCTGGAAAGGGTTGTTGTTACTGTGCGCAACTTTTCTTTCATCTTCATCGCAACAACACTCGTCATCAATGTTTACATTAGCGAACTTGTCGCTCATTTGGAGAAATCTCTCCACCTGTTTGTCATCCTCAAAAACTTGCCAATACTTGATATTATCGGGCACCATCGACATGTGTTTGAATTTGATCTCATACTTTCTATTGGGGAAAATGGGAATTTTAAAAATTGAGGCCGAGGTGGAAAAGGCATCCACAATTTGATTCTGCCCCCTCAGGATCGCTGATAAATTATACTCCAAGAATTATTCAAGGAGGTCTAGCACTAGGTTTCTGTACGCCCTCAATCTGGGGTGCTTGGATTGGTATATTCCTTTCACTTGGTTTATAACGAGCTCAGAGTCTCCATGCACCACTATCTTCTTTGCGCCCAACTCTTTCAAAACTCTCAGGCCCAAAATCAATGCCTCATAGTCAGCCATTTTATTTGTACAGTCGAAGGCGAGTTTGTATGAGCAGAGTTTTGTGCCCACCTTGGGAGGACTTATCCATACGCCGGACCCTACCCCTTCCTTGCTAAGGCTCCGTCGAAACTCATGTTCCACATCTCGATCTCCATGCGGTTCCTCGGGTTTGCGCACTTTGCTGCTCGTCGCGTGGATTTATCATCGACAGTCATGACAGATGTTGATTCTTCCTCTTCAAAGCTTAGGTCATTGTAAAATATGGAGGAGCCGATCTCAGTGTTGATGAATTATATAGGGTAGTTATTCGACTGCGTCTTACTAGTCACCATGTATTTCATCGATACTTCTCTGTATAACCGTCTCTCTTGGCTGAAGACAAGAATGGTGGCGTATGACATATCCATCTGCAGAGTTCCCTTCAATTTTGCGGCCCATGACCTGGATAATAGCATGCTCAATTTAGGGGGTATATCGGCCACAACCACGTCCATAACCAAATTCTTAGAAGGGATTTGGGCCAGCGACACAACCAAATATTCGATCAGACCCAAACATTTCACTTTCCTTGAATCGAAAGAAAAAATATCCTTATAGGGCCTGGTGATGTCCAAACCCAACTCGTCCATGATCAATTTGGGCATGAGATTGTGCGACGTGCCCGAATCTAGCATGAAATTATGCAAGGTCATGTCATGGACCTTGAGACTAACATAGAACATGGGAAATCCCTCAGTATCGCCCGTCTCCTCCACGCGCGGACCAAACAAAATGGCAGGGTGATCATCTTGGACATTCAAAGTGTCAGGAGTCTCTCCCATCTTTATCATTTTAATAATCTGATGCCGATATTCTACTTTCTTGATGAGTTCTTTGAAAGGGATGGAGATTTTAATCTTTTCCATTTTGTTCTCAAAGTTAAAAGGGCGAGAGACTTTTTCTACCTCCTTGACGCATGTCTCCTGGCTTGTTTCTAGCGCTTTCCTTGGAACCTCCTCCTTTGAATTTTCCTTTTTAGTCACATCCTTGACTGAGTTGTCTTGCTTCAGTCGGATTGTGGAAGGGGTATCCACCGAAGGTTTCCTTATGGGATTTGTCTGCTGAGGTTTCCTTATGGGATTTTTCTGCTGAGATTTTGTAGATGCCTTTTTTCTCCTGAGGTTGTATTGATTTTGGAACTGCATGATGGGATTGTGATAACCCTTCCCGACGTCCTCCATTTCCCAAGACAACGTGTCATCCGTCTCGAGCATAATATCATCATTTTTTCTCATATATTGATCGTGTTCTCCCTTCGTCAAGAACACACGTGTGTCCTTGTCATCGCAACAATGCATTTGATATTGGAACATTTGATCAAAATCTTTGTCCGCGTAATTTTTTTGGAATGGGGGCCTTATTCGATGGTCACCTTGGTCTCTCTATTCCCTCTGCTTGATATGCGGGACTGAACCTCTTCTGAGGTTCTGATTTTTGGGCCGGGGGTCATGCTGTTCTTGGGCGAAGAGTTTGTTTCCCATAGACATTCTTTCCATCAACTTCTCCATCGTCTTCATCATCAATTCGAACTTGTCCTTCGAGGGTCAATAAGTCGATGGCTGCGCACCCCCTTGGGGTTTCTTCCCGTCTCTTTTGAAGCTTTGTTTTATCTTTCCTAACGCCATCAGGTTTACCTTGACTTTGATTGCGTCACTCATCATGGCATATAAATTAGCAGATCTTATTTCCCTCAATAGCAAGGTGAAATAGCTGTCAAAGGAGTCGACGTATCGAAGCTGCACAGCCTTGGGGGCGGCTAGACTTCTGTGGGAATTGAGTTGTATACCCTCATGAAATGGGCCGAGAACTCTTGCACCATTTCCTCCGACGCTCTCTTCATATTGTTTTATTGCGTCAGTAGCTGTAAATGATTATTTTTGTCTCCCCATCTAGCGATGCACTGTGTCTCAAATGCGACAAAGTCAGGTATTCTTGCTTCTGTGAGGGCCTTGAACCACTTTCTAACCTCCCTCGAAAGAATCTATGTGAACAACCTCATGTTCACGTCTTCATGGTCCACCTCTTCTAGATCAACGAAATCATTTAACCGATACATGTGATTTTGGGCATATACGTTTCCTTCAGCGCCATATAGCTTGATCCTATGGCTGTAGTTTTGGGATAAATCATGCAGATGGGATGATAGAACAAGGGGGTTGAATCTTGTGACCATTGCTCTAGGGGAGTTTGGGATTTTTGGTATGTTCTGAGCAAGATTTGCAGCTTGCAGGATTTTGTTTGGTATCAGAGATTGAAACCTCTCCTTGTCGAAGACTATATGGTCCAAGATAGTTTCTGATTTATACCTGAACAAAGTTTGTTCAAATAGGGTGTGAAAATTGAGGTCATCAATGATTTGTGCCCTGTCCTTGGGAAAGGACAAATTTCTATCTAGGTAATAGAACGGGTCTTGCGCCTGTTCCCTTACCCTGCGTAGAAGTATCTCGGGATCATTCACGGGCTCTACAGGGTTCGGGTTAGGATTTGCTCTGGTATAAATGGTCTTCGGAGCCAGGGTTTCTGAATGGCGCTACTATGTGCTACTGTTCTCTTTCACTGGAGTCACCAGGGAAAATGTTTCATCCAATGTAGATGTTTGGCCCACTGTTACCCTTAGGGGTCAAAACTATATCTTTAGTAGTTCTCTCAGGGAAAATTTATTCAATTCTGTCCCCAACAACAACACTAGAATGTTAGTGCTCTGTAAACTTTGTTCGGTTGAGGAAACAAATGATAGAGGCAACATGCAAACCAACTTTGAGACCAGAAACTAGCCTTTCCGACCTGGAGAGGGATCTCAATGGAGACTTCGCCTCTGTACATGATATGGATTTAAACTATCGGCTGGATTTAACACCTTTAAACAATATTTTCTAGTTCTATTGGCGAAAGAAAGAAATACCTTGGGCTATGGAGTCAATTTAAGAAAACGATAGAAATAAATGACTTAGTGACTGAACTTGAGAGGATAAAGGGTAAATAAGCAACAATCTTTCAGTTAAAAATCATTGTGTGTGGCGAGAGAAACACACATGAAGCAAATCAGAGCACCACTGGGGATGAATTCAAATTTCGCTTAGAAGAAACACAATCGTCTAAATGGGGCGAATCTAGAGCACCGTGCGATGAATTCTAGATTCGAAATCACGTTTCGATTTAGATAGAATATAGATATAAATATAAAGAACACAGGAAAGCATGTACGCAAAGAGAGAGTACAATACATCAAACTACTACAATTAGAATATTTTCATCAAAGCTTCAGGACCTTTGCATTAAGTTTCAATCGGATCAAAAGCTACATTCAATAGTCATTGTCTACACTATTTTTCCAACCAACCTAGCTTACATTGAAAAGATGAAATATATAGACAAGGGTGTGCCACTCGGGCTACCCTGCGCTCTAACTACTATCCCTAGAAATTAGGCTCTGACTACTCCCTGCTAGATGGCTCTTCGTATGTAACTTTACTAAAAACAGAAACTGACAATGCTCGGTCTCACCATAACTACTCGTCTTTGCCACGACGATTCGGTCATCAACAATATCTCATCGTTAGAGAGTGATGTGTCAATGCTTTCCTTTGATAGGGTATTTGGATGATCAAGTGCTCTGTCAGAGTCCTGCCACCCATTGTAAAGACCTTGAATTTTTCCGCACAATCGTTTTCCAGAGAATGCATGTGGCGGATGACTGCAGACCATCGCAGGTGTTTCCAAAATAATGACGTCATGTAGGGAAAAATGCCTCTCTTAAAATTTTCGCATGTCCAACGTACACCTGTCCTTTGCAATAGATGGGATTACATTGGTGCGCATCGTATGTTTTCCGCATGGGTATTTGTCAGAGTCCCTACCTCCTGGTAGGAAACAAGACGCGGGGAGACAAAATCCGCGCCACATATGAGAAGACAAAAATGGAGTCGGTTAATCATGCTTATGGTCTCATCTGCAGTTTTGATAGCCAAAACGTTCTCCTGAGAGACCAGTTGCGCCTTTTCAGATTCATCACCTGCCTTTGCATAACCGCATTCCCTTTCAGCTTCTTTTGCATGCTGGCCAGATCTACGTAGATGTTCTCCATGTCCAACCACATTCCTTGAAGTGATTTGCATTTCTTTATTTCAACATCCTCTATGCTTTGTGCAACTGTATGATTGTATCTTGCGCTTCCCTGAGCTGCCTTTTGAGCCAAGTCACGTCTCCCTCGTGGCCTTGTGATGCTGATACTTCAAGGGTCTTCACTGCTAACTACTGTCTCAACTCCTTGTTATCCTCATATAGCTCAGTAATAATGAGTTACGATTGCTTCAGGTGTTGCGATGGTTCGAGAATATCCATGCCTTCAGTGTCTTTCCTTCTCTGTCTACCGTAGGCTTCTCGACTTGGGCCTTTGACAGGTTCCAGCCGAATGGTGCGGATAAGTAACTCTTCGGTGGCCTTCAGTGTCTTTCCTTCTCTGTCTACCGTAGGCTTCTCGACTTGGACCTTTGACAGGTTCCAGTCAAATGGTGCGGATAAGTAACTCTTCTGTGGATGAATTTGCGAGTGACTTGCTCGTGGTTAGGGCCTCCTTAGTTTCCTTGTTCTTCCTCGACCTTCCCCTTCTCCGGGGTATCGATTGTTGGGGGGATAGAGCCTCCAATGACTTTCCTTCCTCCACAACCTTTCCTATTTCCACCTTCGCGCGGTGAGATGTCACTTTTTCTATGGGTAGAGGGGAATATCCTCTAGGGTCCATGGGGATGCCGACTATGAGTAGAAACAAATCCCATTTGTTTCCCAATCTCCTCAACTCCTTAACTATCAGTAATTTAATCACCGAGATATGAGATAGTTTCTTCTTTGGCTGGTTTGCTTCATCTCGGACGCTGTCTGCCATTTCTCAGAGGATTTGGTGCAAGAAGAAATGCAGATTTAACAGTCTCCTTCCTGTGAAATGCATCAACAATCTGATGTGGTTTGAGTGTATTCTGTCAAACCTTCCCTTGCAGGTGAAATACTTCCTGATCGCTCTTAGGAGCTTTCGAAAAGGCTCCTGCAGATATCTGCTTAAAACACCCAATTCGACTTTCCCATTTAAACAGTCTATTTTGATGAAATCCTCATAGTACCGCACATCCAAAGGAATGCATTTATACCACCTTTCACCACATGGAGAGATCTCCGCTGTGGTTGAAATAGTTTCCTCTATTTCATGGTAAGTGATTCCTGCGATTACTGCGCGGAACTCGTCGAATCTGAGTGAAAACTGCTCCGCCAGTTTCACGTTGAATCCTTGGATTTTCCTACAAAATACCATGCATCCAACTTGTTCAAAAGATGCTATGACATCTGGATATTTATTTACAAACGCCAAGTTTTGAGATTCAGGCCCCACATTTCTACTGCTTTGCGTGCCTTTCCTTATGTTCTGGGATATTTCCATGGTACAACGCCTATTTTTTCTCCGCGCGGTGGATTTAGCACAAAACAAAGATGATAAATATTGATTGACCCAGGTTTGTGACACAGTTGAAGGAAATCGACCTTTCCAGCCATGAGAAACTCAGGGCTCATGAGAAGAATTATAGACAGAGCATAAACTTGGATGGTGAATAGAATACACGCAAAGTGATCAAAATTTATAATTGGGTGGGTGAGAGATGGAATCGTGCGAGGGGACATTGAATCCATGATGATTGGAGGTTTCAAAGCAAGCTGAAGACTTTTGTAGTACATCCGTCCGATGGGTACACTTCGGGGCATGTAAAGTACAACTGATAAGAGCTACAAAGCATATGTGATACGAGTGCCTTAATTTTTCATTCTTTCTGACTTCATAATGAGATGATGATGGTCACTTCATATGCCGACGCAACTTCTATTTAACAACTTGCCTCGACCTTTGGCACGTAAAACCTTCTCTTCTGACAGGACCCGACTCTTTGGGAAAATACCTTTACCACTTACACATGTTTTGATTCTGACATCCCTTCCTGAATCCAAGGGCCAACTGACCACTTGCTAACTTTGACCCATTCCTTGTTCGGTACCTGACCTCACATGCTTTGACACATAAACTCTGACTCGACTAAGACTGACTCTAACTGAAAAAATGACTGCGCTAACAGAACCATATACAATGATTAATGTACAAACTAAATCCATCTTTCATTCCCCACACTCACCTTCCCCAGGATAATTCCCAAGTACAACCTCTACTCATCCATTAAAATCACATAGGTTGTCTCCAACATAAATTGTAGATTTCTAAATACATGGACTTTGATATAATTGTGATGAAAAATATGCTCCTGGTCATTGATGTATATAATATAAATTGTTCCAAATTGATATGACCACTGCAACCCTAAAATAATACATAACTATCAAAGAGACATTGAAGTTACAAGTTGAAGACACCAACACTCCTACTTATGTAGCTATCAAACCTCAATTCCTCAAGAAGAATCCCTAATCTCCCTACATGCATTATCAGGAATTTCAAATACACAAACCTTAAAAATTATGGGATGCATCAAGCACTGACAAGTCATAGTACTATTTGATAGTTCCAATACTCACAATTTCATTTGCAAGTGAGTGGTAGAAGAAACCCATTGTTTTGTCCACTTGGTGAATAACTTTCAATAATTATCACTAATGGAGGCATGATGAAATTTTTGGGTAGATGTGAAAATTTCAAACTCCATATGGGTGACTATCAACTCAAAATCCATATATTTTCTAGTGATATGGGTGGTTGTGATATAGTATTGGGTTCAGAGAGAGAGAGAGAGAGAGAGAGAGAGAGAGAGAGAGAGAGAGAGAGAGAGAGAGAGAGAACCATTCCACAACAAATAATTGGTGCTTGAAACCTTCTAATGGCGTCCGTATTGCAACTCGAAGGAAAAATAATCCACAAGGAGATCATATATGGTTGTTTGAGGACTCATTGATGTCTCTTAAGCCTTGTAAGCTACTTTTTAGGCCCAATGATCAAGTTTCATCACTTGAACTTGTTCCAAGTCTTTATACTGACACCTACTTCTCCAAAAACCCTAATGGTGCTAATATTCCCACTAAGAGGTAAATGATACACTTGGGAGGTTTGTGTGTGGGTTCAAGGTGTTGTTTGTAGCTATATATGCATGGGTTCATGGCCCTAGACTATGGTTGGGGATATCTATTCCACTAGGTAGTTTTGAATGGTTGGTATGTGTCCCAGGGTCTTGGGAATGATACATAAGTGTTGTTCGTTGTGTTGAGCACGTTAGGAAGGCCCCCCCTGTCAGGGTGGGAGCCCTCGATCAAAATTGTTGGGAGGTTCACAAGGGATCATAGGGGGTCACTTCACAAGGATGTTGTGTTAGTAAGAACATAGGCGTGTTCCTAATAATGTGCACAATTCCTAAAGCACACATGCATTCTTTTCATTTCAATTCTTTTTTTTTGGGTGGGAGTGACAACTCTAACATACATGTTTGCTGAGTTGGTTGCCTCCAATTTAGGTTTGGGATGAAAAACCTGATGGTTTGGGCAGAAAATACATTAAAACCTTCATTTTTCTAAATACCTCTCAATATATCTATTTTTGACATTATTTTTCTGTAAGCTACACAAATTTGTTTTCAAAACAATTACAAAAAAATATAGAGTCAACAATGCAGATTCCAAATATATAATTTTTTATACAATTAATGTTGTTTACTATTTTTAATATATTTTGTCTTAACATATATCAAAATCATAAAATACATACCTCTTTTATTTTTTCTATAACTTTTTATTAGCTTAACCATTTTAAAAATAAGTTATACGCTGCACTATGCTGAGATCTACAATCTAAAATAAAATAAAATTTGTTTGATAATGTTAAGATCCTCGTACCTTGCACTAACATAAGGCCTTGTAATTTTAAGGATATAATGACTTTCATAATTTAAAAAAAATATAAATTAATATAATAAATTTTGAAAAAACACCCCGCACTAGAACAATGTGTTCTCTACAATTCTACAATTTTTTAAAGAAAATTCCATCATTAAGGTACTCAACACTTGCACTAACATAAACATATGCATTATATTTTTCTTGAAAAATAACATACCATCGTAAAAAAAAAAACAAATTTCACATTGTTATACACAATTTCTATAAATAAAAATTATATATTTAGAAAGCTAATTCAATATCCTGCATTTCATCGTTTTACACCATATTCAAATTCATTGTAAAAGTACATTGAATAATCTCTCCAAGTCAACATATTGTTGTTTTTCCATGTTTGGATTGACACTAACGTGTCATAAGAGACCATCATTATCTTGCACCCAACCTTATGTAAGGTATTTTATCCTCTATTGGGATATTTGGTGCCATAAGTATGTTTTTCATTATAAAAATGGGTCTCAGAGCCTAAACCATTTATAGGGGAGGAAAATAAGGAACTTAGGCCCAAAATGAAGCTCCTCTAACTTAAGGGCCATGAAGTAGGAGTCAAACAACCACACCAATATTTTTGAAGGGATCTTTCACATTTGGGTGGGATATGGGTATGATGACAAGTTTTTCCACAAGGTATACTAGATTCTAGGCTTGTAACATGGATGGAGGAGGAAAACAAGGGCCTTATGACCTAATCAAATATTTCTTATGCTCAATGGCCATGAAGAAGGCCTATGACTATGAATATATGTACTATTAGTTTTATTTTCACAATAACAATGAGTCTCAAGACCCCTACCATGGTTGGGGGAGGAAACTTATATACACCATGGGCATTGAGAAAAGGGGAAACAATAACATGAATTGTGGACTTTTAGTCACAATAGTGTGTGCACATTTTAGGAACATGCACACGTTTTTTTAACACATATGAATTCTTATAATTCATGTGAGTTCCTTAAATTCAATTTTTATTTGGTGGGATTGAGAATTTCAAACTACATGTTTGCTAACTTGGTTTATTCAAATGATAAACCATGTAACTTGGGATGCAAAAACATCAAAACCTCAATTTTTCTAAATGCCTCTCAATATTTCTATTTTTCATGTTATTTTTAAGTATCTACATAAATCTATCACTAATGAAATTACAAACACAAATAGATTCGACTATGCCAATTCTAGATATATGATTTAAAAAAATTACAATATTATTTATTATTTTTAATTTATTTTTCCCTTGACATATATATTGGAGTATTAAAATACATATGTATTTTTTCCCTACTATAACTTTTTACCCATTTCATTTTTTTTTATATATTTCACTAGTATAGAATAAGATTGACAATCTAATAAATAAATAAATTGTTTGATTATGTTAGACCTCCAAACCCTACACTAACACATGGACTCATAATTTGAGAGCTATAATGAATTTCATAATTTTAAAAAATTATAAAATTAAGATTATGAATTTTGAAAAAATATCCATGAACACCCACAATGCTTTCTCTATAATTGTACAATTTTTTTTAAGGAAATTCCATCATTCATACACTCAACACTTGCACTAGTGGGAACACATGCATTATATTTTGTAGGGAAAATAACACACTACTATCATAAAAACTCAAATTTCATACATACAAAAATTATATAAATAAACATTATATATTCCAAAAGCTAATTCGATTTCCTACATTTCATATTCTTTAACCATATTCAAATTCATTGTGAAAGTAACTCAAATCATCCCTCCAAGTTAACAAATTGTTAGTTTTCTATGTTTGCATTGTTGCTAATGTGTCATGAGAGATCATCATTAGCTTGCACTCACCCAACTATCTATACCAAGTTGACTAAATAGTCTTTATTATTGTCAACAAACAAGTCTAATTTTATTTATCATAGTAAGGAGAAATTATACATAACCCACTATACTATTGGCCCACCACTAGGAAAACCAGACCAACAACAATGGAATAAGCCGTCTATCCATAGAGTCTGAGATAAATTATGAATTAAATAAAAACTTGTAAAGAAGTAAGATCCGTCTAGGTACTTAATTTCCTTTATACAATCATCCAAAAATCCCTTGTAAAATCTAATCTATTTAAGATAGTCAAAATTCTAAACATACTAGAAATTAGTATGGAGAGATGCCACATGCCCTTGCAAAGTGCTCATGATGCCAAGGCTTGGGGTCTCCACAAGTCACATAATCATTCGGTTGGGATTGTGCTAGGAGTATAGCTGATAAAATAAATTGCCACACTCTGGTACCACCTAATGAAGGAGGAAAATCGGGGTCTCGAAGATCACTGATTTCGATCCTCGGGCCCGTGGGTTATTTAGCCCATGTAATGGAATGAAATCATCCTTAGCAACAATACTCAAACTATCTCTTGGATCACATCTCGATCTCGCCATATATTCGACGCCGCCTTCACAAAACTCGCCTCCTCGAAGTTGATAAGAACTTTGTCGCACAAGTCTTTCGGCCATCTCCATATGACTTTGGTTGGAACCTTGGCATAGTGCTAGCACCTTTATACGATACGACCACATGCAAGAACCTTGGGATGATATTGGAACAAACTATCTTCGCTTTCCTAATGCACAAGAATGATCCTCTGAGAAATATAATGTCAATCGTTGATCATTAAGTTGATCAACGATTGATTTCAATGGACCAATATGTCGATGCAATTCCAGCCGTTGATTAAATATTGCAGCAGATGATTGGATCTAACCCTGCGTGGACCTCCTTTAATGATGTCATATGTGATTTAATCATCGTTGATATTGCAACCCCTTCCTGAGCCATTGATTACTCTTAATCAAATACTACGCGAATTTGTGGGACCACCTAGATCTTGATGTCAGCATGACACATGTCAGGCATCGAACGTCATAAGTTATAACTCACTACACACAATCCAATGATCCAACCTGATATGACATGGATTACTTTATATGCGTCCCTTACTATATGGTCGCATACGTCAGTTGACATATGTCAGACTTCGACTCATCAGAACTTAATGTTTGCAACACTTCAACCTTTCGTCCGAGGTTCGAGATCCGAAAAGATCTTGATCGATGGTCTGGTTTAACCCCAAATCATATATCCTCCATTGAGCTCTTTTAAATTATTTACAAAGGTTTACTTAGGACCACACACATAACCCTCGACTGGAACCATGCCATTTGATCGGGCTTGCTAGACTCAACAATTGCAAAATAAACGAAAGTGCTCGATAGGTGATATTCAATGTGATGTGTACCATCGATCTCCATGAGAATGGATGGATCTATATGTAGATTTTAACCTTGTACAATTATTTACTGCAAACAAATTTTCAATAAAAAAACAAAAAAGATACAATGGCAAATACACACATTACACAGAGACTTTTCCTTTGGAAACCCAAACCGGGAAAACCAACATCTTCTATATTCATCATCTCATACATTGTTTACAATACAATATAAATATAGGATCTCGTAGCATCCAAAACCCTAATATAATAACACAGTTAGTCAACAACCCTAATTCCTTAACTGGAAATATAAAACAATCGGTGAAAACCATATGTCCAAAAACCACCCAAAATAGATGCAAAAAAACCACCATTTTTTTTTTTAGGGGTGCTACTGATGAAACCAACACTATCTCCCCCTTGTACGATAATGTTCCATAATGAATCACCGTTTATCCTTACAATGATCAATGATGGATCTTCTTCATTATTGAAATGTGATTCTTCCTCTCTATCATTCAAACCCGCACACACACTACACATACGCTTGTAGAGATATATGCATTCATGGAGTTATATACACGGGGTTACTTCCCACTCCTCACACAAACATTCATAGATAAATATATGCAGTTACACAGATTTTATAAACACGTTTCCATATGTTTATTATTTTGAGCTAGAATTACAATATGGCCTCTATGGGCCTAGGTTGATCTTTACATCTTGTCGCCCCCCTTTGCCTCACAATGCCCACAGGATTACATTTTAAATGACACAACAATATGGATTGGATTACTGAAAGGATCCGATCAAATCCCTAAGTTCACTCACATCCAAAGAAATTGTAATATTACTAACAAACATGTAACAAACTCAATCGAATATGAGAAAATCTCGTCCTCATGGCCACACTGCCTTCTGGAAGCTTCAAGAATTTTGATTTTGACTTGGGTGGGTTTCTCTCCTACTTCACCAGCTCTGATTTCCTTGAGTTTCTGCCTCACCTCGGTTAGTTGGAGGAGGATCTCGTCATGATCCTTTTCCTCTTTCCTACAAAATATTTCCCATAAATGTCTCTATGTGCTAATATAGGTCCATTGCTTTCCATTATTTTGTGTCTCACGCCCTGGATCTTCCCATGTCAAGTACCCAGTTGCCTATTTCTGCATTAGTTTCCCAATCATGGATGGTGCCCTGCTCAAGGTGACAACTTCTTGAACATGATCTATCTCCTCCTAGATGTGAGGTGGGATTTTCTCCTTGAATTCACTTGCAGAAGCCCGAGTGTCTTGCTACACCTGTAGGTTAATGGGTTAGGGGATAGAGCTTCAGGAGGTGGAAGGGTCAGGGTGAGTCCTTCGACCCCTTTGATAGTGATGCAGGGGACCTTAGATCCCTGCTAAAAATTCCTCTCATAAACTCTTCCAATCCTTACTCTATGAGATTATCAAAATCCTATACATGATATAGAATTAAAATAGCATTGAAGAAATATAATGGTGCGGCAGAAATACAATAATTCTACAGGAATTCTATTTTCTCACATAAATATATATCTTTCTCTGTACTAAATGAATTCCATTCAATATCACTTAATACTGCCTCCTACTTGTCTTAATCAATCCTTGGCTTCTTACCCATGACTGGGCACTCCTCATTCAGGTGCTTAGTATATTAACAGACTTTATACCTCCACTCATATACCGATTCTTATGGCTCAACAATCAACTAGGCATTAAATCTATCGCAGTCCAACGCCACACTTGTAGATTCAACTTCAATGTTCATGTTATAAAAATCGCCAGGTGTGGTTCAACGTTCCTCCAAAGGAACCACAAATTAGGAATCGACCCTCCTATGGTAACGTATTCCCATGGTTCTAAACTCAATTTCCGTAGAGGAATATAAAACAACAACAGCTCCAGGATTCTCTTACCAGTCCTTCGCAACGTTCCTATGAGAACAGAGCTACACAAACAACACGCACTTCCGATGCATATCGTTTCTTTCTGTAGGTTGACTACGATTCCTCTGTCACATCCCTGGACGAAATGAAAACATGTCGATTGTTTTTCCCAACATCGTCGACTATGCCACATTTGCCTTCTATCACAACTCTGTGAACATCCTTTGATGATTGCGCTTTACTAGAGGACCCATAATTCCTCAATCATTTATGTGTTTTATCCATAGAAACTTATGCATACATTCGACTGACCCTTCACCGATTTCTCACCAGTCTAAAACACTTCTACATGAGTTGGAACCTCTCACTGAGATTCTACCCAGCTCCTTCATGGATAGACACATAAGAATACAGATTTAATCTGTCTTTACCTCAAGATTCATGTACATAATTTAACTTTAGCACAGAGCTCATCAAGTATTCCAAAATCCAATATATTCATGTACAAATACAAACACAGAAAATGGTAAATCTGCCTCTCATTAAAAATGAAAACTGTACATACATTCCAACTTTGTTCTACTATGCCTATGGCCTAATCTCTCATGGCTTGGCCATCTCCTCCTCTCTCTTCCCGTAGGCTTAAATTTCATCCCTCTAAAGGTCGAGCCTCTAGCTTCTTAACTAATTCTCTCAACTAATTCCTAAACTTATGCAATAGTTCCTAAAAATAGAATTTCGATCTTATCTCTAATGACTCATGCCTAGATACTTCTATCACTTCATCAAGTCATCCCACTACCTTAGGGATTAGTTACATGAATCATGCTTGCTATGACACCTATCCATAATCGAATCTTCTATAACTATGTTTTCTTGCTAACTATGAGAAAATTAAACATTTTACAAGAGATTTACAATGCTTTTACAATAGGCCCCTCCTTAGGCTAATGCCATGACCTTAGGGTCTAACCAAGCTTTAGAACTTTGGCCTTGAGAGATAATGCTCCTGCATCAGACTCCCAAAGTAGAAAGAAAACATGACCACCTAGTCATGCGCCCTCACTCTCTATTTTCCTGGATCCCAGATTTTTGTTTGCAACTGTCCATAAGCTCTACTATTATCATTTCTCATAGGTTTTAACCTTCCAGGATTCCATACCTTGTGTTGTAGTGCTCCACTGTCTTTTCCTTCATCATTCTTCACTTTCAATTCAACTTTGTAATGGACTATATGCTTCATTCTGCTGTAGCTTTTCCCAGGAAATTTCTTTAGACTCCATAATTTATCTATCATATTCAGCATTTTTGTTTTCTGCTGAAAACAATTCTGGTTTTCATCTCTTGGTAACTGCATTCCTTCATATGCAAGAGTCTTCAAACTCTCACCTTCCTTTGGTTCACCACACATCTTCCAAAATATGCTAAAGGCATATAAACACCTTCTCCATTGCTGCTTCAAAACAAATTCAACAATATCGTCCTCAAGCTGCTGGCTGCTTTTTTTTTTTTTCTGTGTTAGCCAGTACATCATGAACTTGGCAACTAGCATATATTTCTGTCTCAATCAAAACTCAAGACACTCCTTTATCACTGACTGCAATCACATCCTTATACTCATGTTCCTTCAACAAATACTCTAGCAACTCACCGTCTTCTACTTGACATTCCTTAAATACATCATCACAATGCTGCTCATCCTCTTCAACATATCTCTGTTTTTCCTTGACAACCTTCAGTAGTTGTCCTTCATTTCCTTTGTGACTGACTTCAGTAGTCAATTCTACTATGTTCATTTCTATGACAGGTTTCTCCTTGTTATGAGACAAATCTGTCTCACTTCCTCCCTCATCACACTCTGCATTACTGTCTTTCTGTAAACCATCATCATAAGCTATCTTTGCCATAATTGTTGTATTAACATTTTCCTGCAATTGTTCTTCATCAATTTCATTAATCAATTCCATTGGCTTACCTCTTTGAGACAATATTTCTTCATTCTTCATCAGAATAAAATTATGTTCTTCCCTCTTCATGACAACTTCAGATAACTGTCCCGAAACATCCTTTTGGCCATCTATGAAAACCAACTTCACCCAGTTCTCATCAACAACAGGTTCCTTATCACAAGACACAAATGTCTCATTTTATCTACGGACACATTCTGAACTCCTCTTCCATTAAGTAAACTATCTGTGAGCTCCTTTTGTTGTATTAACTCGAACTTGTCTTCATCAAAAAGACATTCATCATCATACTTCAATTCACAGGTTTCATCCATCTTTAAGACAATTTCAGTGGACTGTCTATCTCCTGCAAAACCTACAATCACACACAACTTGTCAGTTTTAAAACCACAAGACCCAATGGTCTTATTTGATGATTTAGTCATCAAATCCTCTTGTTGTTCCAAGTCTTCTACAGGACTCAGAAAATATTCAATGCCTTTCTTCTCAGCTTCCTCAAGCATAGCATTTGAATGCCTGATGTCTTCCTTTGCTTCTTCCTTCTTTTGGCCATCATCATGTGCCAAACTTCCTTCTCTACTTTCAACCTTTATAATATGTTGAAAAGCAACACCTTCTTTCAATTGTGTATGAGCATTTATGTGAGACTTAACTGTCTCTTCTCCTTTCAGAACATATTTTAGATTCTGCTTGTCTTCTTCCTCCTTTATAACAATATTAACAAATTGTCCTTCTTCACATGTTCCACCTGCAAACATACACAAAATATCAGATTTAAAACCATAAGACCTCTTGGCCTCACTTGAAGTTTCAATCTTCAAGTCTTCCTCCTGATACTCACTTTCCCTGAGTACTTCTTCCTTCATTTGAGCATTCATCCTATGTGCTCTGATCTCTTGCAACTTGTGCCATTTCATCTTCTTTCTCATTATATAACCACATCTCTGGTATTCTACATTCTTATGTAACAACTCCATCAATACTCCAAGACGAACTCTTATCTCAACCTTCTCTCTATCATACTCTTCTTCATTCATCTGCTTACTTATGCCATTTACTTTGGCATTTTCCTTTTCTATTCTGTTGTGACTTACCTTTGAACCTCTGAACCTCTGCTATGACTCTCAGTAGTCATATTCCTCTCTATCTTCATGAGTTTCTTCACACTCACTGTGAGCTGCACTAAGCCTCTGCAATAACAGTTCTCTTTCACTCTGCTACAATTACCTCACCAAGCCTCTCCTCTGTACTTGGTCTTTCGGTAACACTGATTCTATGTCTGGAACATCCTAAGCACTCCTCTTTGCTCCTTCTAGGCTTCTATACTCAACTCACATTTTCTTGAGAACACTCAACTGTCCTCCTGCATTCCAACCTCAGCTGAAATGACTAGGTTCTGGCCATACTCTTCTTTCTCTAGAAGTCTTTACTGGATTCCTTCATCATTGCATCAAATCTTATGATCCTCTTTCCGAGATACTCCTCAACTGTTTCTACCTGCACCTTAATACTTTTAAAACCAAAGACCATTTGCATATCAGATCTCAACAGACCTGGTTTTTTTTTCAAGAACTCTAAGTTCTCTGCTATCAAGATTTCAAAAGCCTGTTGTTTCCAAACTTTCATGGCCACTTCAATTTATGCTCAGCTCCAATCGCATGCTGAACTTGCCTTTTCTTTTTACTGTAACTACTTCTCACAAAGTACTATTCTTCTTTATCAAGAACTTCCTTGTCCTTCCCAAGCTCTAAGCTTCTTCTGTTCGGCATGCAAGTCTTCTTAACTCACAAATCTCCTCTACAGACCGCCTGTCTGTCTTCTTGCCTTCTCAAGAACATTCCTGCTCTGATACGAATTGATACAGGGGACCTTAGATCCCTGCTAAAACTTCCTCTCATAAACTCTTCCAATCCTTACTCTATGAGATTATCAAAATCCTATACATGATATAGAATTAAAATAGCATTGAAGAAATATATTGGTGTTGCAGAAATACAATAATTCTACAGGAATTCTATTTTCTCACACAAATATATATCTTTCTCTGTACTAAATGAATTCCATTCAATCTCACCTAAGACCGCCTCCTACTTTTCTTAATCAATCCTTGGCTTCTTACCCATGACTGGGCGCTCCTCATTCAGGTGCTCTGTATATTAACAGATTTATACCTCCACTCATATACCAATTCTTATGGCTCAACAATCAACTAGGCATTAAATCTATCGCAGTCCAACGCCACACTTGTAGATTCAAATTCAATGTTCATGTTATAAAAATCGCCAGGTGTGGTTCAACGTTCCTCCAAAGGAACCACAAATTAGGAATCGACCCTCCTATGATAACGTATTCCCATGGTTCTAAACTCAATTTCTACAGAGGAATATAAAACAATAACAGCTCCAGGATTCTCTTACCATTCCTTCGCAAAGTTCCTATGAGCACGAAGCTGCACAAACAAGAAGCACTTCTGATGCATATCGTTTCTTTCTGCAGGTTGACCACGATTCCTCTGTCACATCCCTAGACAAAATGCAAACATGTCTATTGTTTTTCCCAACATCGTCAACTATGCCACATTTTCCTTCTATGCCAACTCTGCGAACATCCTTTGATGATTGCGCTTTGCTAGAGGACCCATAATTCCTCAATCATTTATGCATTTTATCCACAGAAAATTATGCATACATTGGACTGACCCTTTACCGATTTCTCATCAGTCTAAAAGACTTCTACAGGAGTTGGAACCTCTCACCGAGATTCTACCCAGCTCCTTCATGGATAGACACATAAGCCTACAGATTTACTCTGTCTCTACCTCAAGATTCATGTATAGAATTTAACTTTAGCACAAAGCTCATCAACTATTCCAAAATCCAATATATTCATGTACGAATACAAACACAGAAGATGGTAAATATACCTCTCATTAAAAATGAAAACTGTACATACATTAGAACTCTGTTCTACTATGCATATGGCCTAATCTCTCATGGCTTGGCCATCTCCTCCTCTCTCTGCCCGTGGGCTTACATTTCATCCCTCTAAAGGTCGAGCATCTAGCTTCTTAACTAATTCTTGCTACTAATTCCTAAACTTATGCAACAGTTCCTAAAAATAGAATTTGGATCTTATCTCTAATGACTCATGCCTAGATACTTCTATCACTTCTTCTAGTCATCCACTATATTATGGATTAGTTACATGAATCATGCTTGCTATGACACCTATCCATAATCGAATCTTCTATAACTATGTTTGCTTGCTAATTATGAGGAAATTAAACATTTTACAAGAGATTTACAGTAGGCCCCTCCTTAGGCTAATGCCATGACCTTAGGGTCTAACCAAGCTTTAGAACTTTGGTCTTGAGAGATAATGCTCCTGCATTAGATAGTGTAGGTAGCATTGTAGAGCGCAAGATAACAAGTTTGAATTGAAAAATGGATAGATCCTAGAGCAAGTAGAAGGACATGCAAATATTTGGAGTAGAGCTTCTGCATTGGGGAAGCTTGTCCTCCTTCTTTATCATGCTAAGAACCGTTGAAGTCGAAGTGATCCCACTGAAAAAAATTATGTCGATGGGACAAGATGTCCATTCAGAGCCATGGTGTCGTGGAATGGCTTGGAAAACCCTCTCATTAGAATGATGAAGCCTGAAGTTGGTCGGGGTCACACTAGAACATAGGTGTTGGTTAATGAATTAAGTTGTACAATCCATAACTATAAATTTAAACCTGCACTCCCCCTCCTCGTCTTGAGTATATGCCGCATGGTTATGACTTACCATACCATCCCTCAACGCCTCCTGATGTCTTGTCTACGGGACAGGCACGTGGTCACATGGTCTGTCGTTCAAAACATCTCGCATCCCTAGCACCCCATTTAGGGACACATCAATTAACTATTATACTCAACAAATATCTTTGATTTTTTTCACAAAATCAAGAAAAATACTTCACTTATTCAATATAATATAAACACCTGGAGATAAAAACCACAAAACATACCATTAAATCATCTTAGAGTTCAATCTTTAGGCTTAATAAACTTTAAAAAGGGTTCAAAAGGAGATATACAGAGTGGTATCAAGCTCAATAGGCATAGAAATAGGTTCCAATGAAATTATATAGCTCATGCTCCACAAGGAAAATGAAAATTAAACAATATCAATAAATGATATTGTAGACAATGATGTCTCATTCGGGTAATGTATTAATCCAATTTAAAAGTTAGAGATGGATTAAGTTTATCACTTGAGGAGTTTTTTTTTATGACAAAGGTTTATTCCAAATATTGTCTTAGTATAGGTACAAAGCTTAATTGTACATGTACCAAGTGTTCATGAATTAAGTAAGCGCATCAAGTGTTCATAAATCTAGGCATACATTAGTAAAGTTCATAAGAACCACATATAAGCACACCTAAAAGGTGAATGAGTTTCATGTTCAAGACACCACCAAAAGATATATACATATGATGTTGAGGCATGTGCATTATAGAAGAGAAAATTTTAAAGATATCTATTTATCTTATATAGTAGTAAAAATCGGTGAATCTTTCTTATTCTTAAAATACTAACTATAATTATAAATATTGGATAATATTTTTATAAAAGTATTCAAATTTTTAAGGATTTCATATAATTTCTAATTTTTTTTTGCTAAATTTATAAATAAAATAATTAATTATAATGTAGGATCAATTATCATAATATCATAATAGTTCATCTCAATTTTCTTTTTCTATCTCCATCTTTTATAAGTATTAATTAAATTTGAAGAGACTCTATCAATACATCCCTTAGTATTAATTTTGCATATTTTATTATTTATATGCCTTGGAATGTAACACTTTGGCGTTATTAGTAGTTGATTCTAATTGTTAATTGATATTAATTCTATGTTGCTCATATCATATTGTTATAAAGAATTATTTTTTAATGAGATTGTTATAAGTATATATATTTTAAATTATTTTATTTACGTTTGATTAATTAGTTTTAATATTAATTTTATTTTAGTATCTAACTATTATATATTTCAAATAAAATAACTCTAATGAGATTGTTATAAGTATATATATTTTAAATTATTTTATTTACGTTTGATTAATTAGTTTTAATATTAATTTTATTTAGTATCTAACTATTATATATTTCAAATAAAATAACTCATTGGATATGCTAATTTTGCTAAATAAAATTATTTAATATGTACTTTTTAATGTATTATATATTATATTATTCTTAAAAAAAAATGAAAATCTACTTGTACACTTAGAATTTTAATATAACATTGTTTTAATCTTATTTAAATTTTGTTATAGATTTATGTTTTTAAAATGGTTAAATATAATTATTCTTTTTTTGCTAGAAGCTCTACAATAAAGTATGAGAGAGATGTTGTCTAAATTAATATTTGTTATAAAACCAACATAGATTTATCTTAATCCCCGATTATCAAATCTATCAAGAGCTGAGACTCATCAAATCTCTAGAGGTGCAAATCTTTAATCTTTTATCAAATTTTGCACTCTAAAAAATGCTTTCACTTAGAGAAATTGGATTCCTATCCACACTTAAATCCTCAATTAAGATAGAGCTATGCCGATTAATATATGTTGTATTATTCCAAACCAAATAAATTTATGCTTTAAAAAGAGTATTAATATACATCTTTTCTTTTTATTATTAAATTATTATAATTATAATTATAAAAATTTAATAATCTTATAATTTTTTTTAATATATTTTTAAAATTTTAATTATATATATATATATATTTTCCATATTTTGGTAATTGAAATAAATCTTGGACTTAAACCTAATTTACTCCATTAAAATTTTAATTATATATTTATTAATATAAATATTAAATTTAAAATATTTATTTTCTTTAATTTTAAAATTCAATCTCAACTTTATCCATTTTTAGCATATATAATTTAAGTGAATCAAATCAATTACAATGACAACAGAGTACTAAAAAATCAGTTATATTTTAACAACCTCATCACTCACAAAAATCCTCACTGAGTCAAAGTATTCATTCCTATTCTATTTTTTTTTGACTAAATATAAACATATTAGAAGAGTACATATACTCGAATCCTGCAGAGGAACAAATGGCTATACCTTCTCATGACAACTAGTCAAAATTTAATTGCGATAAAAGCAGAGGAACAAATGGTGATACCTTCACATGACAACTAGTCAAAATTTAATTGCGATCGTTCAAATTGAAAAGATGAATTTTATTAAATGATTCGCTCAATCGAGGACTGAACGACAACCCTACAACTTTATGTGTTTATTCTGAATAATAACTAGCACAGCCGTTAACTCACGACTGAGAACGCCGAAAGGTAGTAGCTGAGAATGCGTGCCTCTAATATACTTGGAACATGTGTCTTCAATATAAAATATTTGTGGTAATCTCTTTGTGGTAATATGAAACGTTTAGGTTGATAAATGGAACGTGGCAATTGCATATCCTTACAGTAATTTTTTAATGTGATTAGGTAAATGTTAAAGAGTAAACATGTTAACGGATGCCTTGATAAATGCAAGAAAGTTATGAACAATAAATCTGATCCATTGATTTTGGAGTACCACTAAGAATATGCCAACATCTTCAATGCATAGCCATTAGATTAGGGTTTAAGGTTAAATAAGGTTAAAAGATCATTAATTGTGCCCATTGTCAATAGGTATACGCCTTTCGGCGTAAATATTTAACAATAATGAGAAGAAACCTCTCTGGCTGTCAAGGAGGAATATCATCTTCGCTGATTCCATCACAACACTGCTTTATCGTGTATTGGGCAGATATTTCCCTAAAAGAAATGCCCTGAGAACACAAGAGCACGACTTCGATCGAAAATGGGCACAACATGCCCAACACCATAAAACGTTGAATATTTCAGGCCTTCATAGTCTTGAGTCCATCCAACCACCTGTATAAATTAATACAATATATTTTCATTTTAACCATTTTTAGGCCTTCATTGATTTCGATCCTCAGGCCCGTGGGTTATTTAGCCCACATAATGGACTGAACTCTTCCCTAGCAACAATAATCAAACTATCTCCCGGATCACATCTCGATCTCGCCATAGCTTCAACACCATCTTCACAAAACTCGCCTCCTCAAAGTTCATAGGAACTTCGTCGCATAGGTCTTTCGATCATCTCCATATGACTTCGGCTGGAACCTTAGCCTAGTGCTAGCACCTTTATATCATACGACCACGTGCAGGAACCTTGGATGCATATTGGAACAATTTGTCTCCTCTTTCCTAATGCAGGAGAATGATCCTGTGAGTGATATGACGTCAATCGTCGATCGTTAACTTGATCGACGATTGATTTCAATGGACCAATATGCTGATATAATGCCATCCATCGATCAAATATTGTAATAGACAGTTGGATCTAACCCTGCATGGACCTCCTTTAATGATGTTAGATGTGATTTAATCACCATTGATCTTGCAACCCCTTCTTGAGCCGTTGATTACTCTTAATCAAATACTACGCGAATTTATCGGACCACCTAGATCCCGACTTCATCATGACCCATGTTGGGAACGTCAGAAGCAGGCCTAGAATTTGCTGGGCTACAACCCGTCTTTTGTCCCTCAACCTGTATTTGACACATTGTTATAAAAATCGAACATCATCACTAACTTGCATTAAAATTATCTACCTATACCTGTCAAAAACTCTAATGGGTATATCACATGTGAACTATATCCTATAGGTATTAGGGTTACATTGATATAACATAGGGGTGAAATCACGGAGGTGGGTAACACTTTCATGACAATCTGATCTCCAA